>CM060689.1:142362045-142872045 GCA_030686995.1 Artemisia argyi
GCCAATAACTAATTCATGATTATTTTGTTTGGACAATCCATTATTTTTGTGAAAAGTTTGTTGTTAATGACAACCCTAAGGTTTGTTGTTAGCAAAACCATATATATATATATATATATATAGGGAAGGGATCGGGTGCATTTTTCCTTTTTAGTGCGGATGGTACGGATGAATGTGGACCACACGATCATCCGTCCATCTCATCTAAGATAAAAAAAAATGCGGTGGCATTTTCATAAATACTCCAAAACGTTTACACTAATGGGATAATATCAGTATAGATCTGGCTTAAAAAAAACACAAAAATTCAAAAAAAAAAATTCAGATTTATCGATAATGATTTTAAGGAACGTAAGATTTGCAGAAATTAAAGAAGGTATTCTTAATTAGTTCATATTGTTATAGTTTTTTGTTATTATACTATTTAACAATACGTATTCTGATAATAATACATCAGTATGATTGCTGCTATGATATTAAGATTAGTATTATCAAAAAACGAGTAATTCTCATTCTGAACTGTTAATTTAATCTTTTTTGTTTTTCAGAATTACAAATATGTATTCTGCATTTCAAAAAAGATATTATGAAATTAACACACTTTAAGATAACTATTCTGATATTAATTATATTTCTATGATAACTATTCTGATATTAATTACATTTCTATGATAGCTATTCTGATATTAATTACATTTCTATGATAGCTATTCTGAAATGTTATATATTCTGAAAAAACATATTTTGAAAAGATTAATATCATGGCTATTCTGATAGAAAAATATTAATATCTATTGACGATACCTACTCTGATATTGATATACTTATGATACCTTGTCTGATATTAATTCACATTTAAGGATATGTATTCTGATATTAAAATTTTTTCTTTTATCTGCGTTTGGATAATATCATACCTATTAATTGATAATATCATAATTATGTTAGTAATCAATATGATACTTACTCTGAAATTATAACTGCTTACGACATATAAGGTTAGATATTCTGATATTAACATTTTTTCTTTTATCTGCGTTTTAAATGGATATTAGAATTACAAAAAGGTTTTTCTGATTAATATTATAAAAATATTATTGTGCGTTTGCCTATAATTCTGAAATTAACATAATATTTTAATATTTTAACTATTCTGATATTAATTGAATTTTGATACTATAGTCTGATATTTACCATTTCTCAATCTTATTTTAAATACAGATGATGAAGATGATTCTGAAAATGAATACATGTTACTATATAAGATGGAAATGGAAAAATGTATGACTAAAGTCAAAGAAGAGACAAAGTCTGCAATATCTTTGATATCTGAGACAATTTGTTACTTAACATGTGGACCTAATTCATTTGACACAACAAATATTTGTCTCTTGTTGAACAATCTTAGAAGTTTAGAAAAAGAGATGCAAGATGTTAAAGATGCAATTATCTGAAAAACTACAATAAGATTTGATATCTTAAATGAAGATAAAGAACAGGTATTGTTGAAATATTTCTTTACTTTTTTGAGCAGATACATGAATATTTGATTATGGTTGTTAATTTTTTGATTATTATTGTTAAATCTTCGATATTTAACTACATTTTTGAACAGTTACATGAAACTTGCCTCGACAAGGTTAAACAAATTGTTGATAAAGCTGCTGCAACTGTTCAAGACATTATTTGTTTTTTTTATTTGAAGCCTAAATATGGGGAACTGTATCCGAAAGTTTGCGATTCTCTTTCAAAGATAAGTAATCAAATTTCAGATATTAGAGATCCATATTTCATGACATTTGAAGAGATAGAAATGCTTGACAAGGCTGCATCAGAGTTCGAAGAAAGAAATAAAAAAGCTAAAATGACATCAACACAAGATGGAACAATTGATTTGACTGATTAAATAGTTTAAAACAATTAAAAGTTATTGAAATTTTGTTGTGTTATTGAAATTCAGTTATCTGTTATTAAACTAATATGTTATTTTATATATTTTAATGTTAATGTTACTATTTTATTGTTAATTTGAAATGTTACTATGTTATTGTTACTATGATATTGTTGCAGTTACTTTATAATTTGTTAATTTTTTAATTGTTGTAAACTCAAATTTTTTTCTGACATTAATAATTGATTTTTGAAACTTCTGATGTTAATATCAGATAATGTATAATAAAAATTAATAAACTTATTCCGATACTAAAAAATTTGACAAATTATAAATACGCAGGTTACGATACTAAAAATTAATAAACTTATTCTGATACTAAAATAATATTCTTTGACAAATATTCTGACAAATATTCCGATACTAAAAAATTAATAAACTTATTCCGATACTAAAAAATTAATAATCTTATTCCGATACTAAAAATTAATAAACTTATTCCGACACTAAAAATAATAAACTTATTCCGATACTAAAAAATTAATAAACTTATTCCGATACTAAAAAATTTATACCCACATAAGGATAAGGTTCTTGTCAGATGGACATGTGTCTATTACGAAATACTAGTTTATTTAATATTATTAAAATTAATAAGTAAAACGTATAGAATAAGATACTGCAAAGTTACTGCGATATTAAAAATGATTACTCCTATATTTAATAAATAAAAAATTAACAATATAAGATATAGAGCATAAACTATATTCTTACTGTGATACTTAATAAATAAAAGCTTAAATTGAACGTATTCATAAAATAAAAAAATTATATATTGAATAAGTTTATATATTGCAGAATAAAAAAAATTACAATTTTAATGATTCAGCTATAATGTCTTTTTTATATTTGTTAGCATCACTTAACAAAATTTTAACAGCATATAACTTTCTCAGAGTTGCCAACTCATTCTTGCTTCCATTTTCTCTGAAAGTTGATCTCCATTGTTTGTCTTCAATTCCAGAATAGAACTCAAGATGCCTCATAGTAAAAATGCCACAATCTGTTTTATTTTTCGATGTTTGCCATTCCATTTGAAGTCTTTGAGGAGCACAGTTTGATATTTGTTGAGTCTTTGGATGATTTGAAACTTTTAAATAGTGACAAAACAATTTAAACTGAAAAAAAAAAAAAACAAAAAAAAGTTAAACATAAAATATAGTTAAAAAAAAAAAATGAATTTAAAAATAAAAAATATAAAAAAAAAAATATTACCAGATTTTCAGTTGTATTGCCATATATACCAGCACTTTCCTTCAAATTGTCGATAATTACAAACGACGGATTCAAGAAATTGAAGCAATAAACATAGAAATGGTTTTGCCTACAAACTGGGAAGAAAACCTGTAAAAAGTAGATAATAATTAAGATTTAAACAATATTATCTTAATTTTACATAGTAATATTAACAACCATAAAATTTAAATGATTAAAAAAATAAATAAAAACTTACTAGATTAATTGCAGATAAATCGTTAGAGTTCAGATATTTTTTGCACCCAAAATTAATTGCATTCAAAAATTCTTCTTGTTTCTTCTTAGTGGAAAGTGTATTTTTTTTCTCTTCGAGTCGACTAAATCAAATTATAAAATAAGCATTAGTATTACATTTGATACACAAAAAAAAATAATAATAATAGTTAAAAAAATAAAATAACATACCATTGCTTGGCTTGTAAGAAATAATCTTAAACCAGATCCAGGTCTTCTATATTTTTCTTGAAAATTCAAAACAATGGCCTAAATGTCTATGATGTTTGATGTTACAAGTTTTGTTTTATTAACGAGATCTCTAAAATAGCTACGATTAGTAGGACAAAACAAATCTGAGCCAAAAAAATGATCCCTGAAAAAAAAATAAAAAAAATAAAAAAATAATGATCATTGGATTCAACGCAAATCTATTACGAAAATTTTAATAAAATTATAAAGAACAAAACTTACGCAAGATTGCTGTTGTTCTTTTTTTTTATTAACACTAACACAGACTTTTCGATCTTATTAAATTTGGTTAGAATATCAATTTTTCGAACATTGAATGGCGACTTCAAAATATCAGTAGGATTCCTTTCTCTATTTACTCTATGCCTTAAGTCTTCATTGTTTTCTTTACAAGCATTTACCTGGAAAAAAGAAATTAAAAAAATAAAAAAATAATTTTGAATTATTACAAAAATTATAACTAATTTACTAACATCTTTGCTTAAATTTTGAAGAGTTTCAGCTCCATTCCTCATCTGTAATTCAAAATAACATTTATTGTATGAAAAAAAAATCTGAATTAAATTGTAGAATCAAAAAATAAACTTTCATTATTTTGCTAATATTATTATTCTATGTTAATACCTTGTTTAGATCTTCTTGAGTCTCTTCTTCAATATATTGAATATCTTCTGATTCATAACCATCGTCTTCTTGAAAAACATCTTCTTCACTTGATATACTCCCAGGAAAAAAATTTATTGGCTCCGGACACTGAATTAAATCCTATAAGAATAACAAAGAAGATAAACTCACATATTTATTTAAAATGCTTACTAAGGATTATATTAAACACTTACTTGAGGATTACTTAATTCATTTAATGCTGCTGCTGCAACCATTACCTTAAAATTTAGGTATAAAATTCTTATTTAGAAAAAGTTTAAACATTCTAATTAAAATTGCATACTATATGACACAATAATTAAATACCGTTTTATTTTGGTCTTGAGGAGATTCAGCAAAATCGTTTAGATCTGCAAGCTCATCATCTATCATGTCGTTCCCATCTGTCAGATAAAGTAACTTGACATTATTCGCATCTCTTTCTGAACTTTGGTGTTTCTGAAAATTTAAAACCACGTCTGGGAAATATATTAAAACAATAATAATAATAAAAATAAATAAATAAATAAATTACCAAACAGAAAAAACATAATTACCTTCGAATTATTGATTTTATAATTCATTGCATCTCTCATGACCTTATAAAACTCTGGATGTTTAGAAAGAGCTTTTTTTTTGAAAATGTAACGCTCTCAAAACTCTTTCTTTGAATGGTGCGTTTTGTTCGGTAACACAAAGCTTATAAAACACAACCATATGGAGTAGCCGCAGATTAGTCACATGAGAAGAACACTGAAAACTTGGTTTTCCATCTTTTGTCAAGAAACAAAGACCTTCAGTTGGTTCTTTACAATACTTAAGATCTTCAAAAATGACTCCATCCGGCACTTGCTCATTTCCATGTAATACCTCTTTGCAAATCTTAAAAAAACTTTTGGTTTTCTGGGGATTGAATGGCATTAAACCGATATAACTCTGGTATGCTTCATCCACTGAGATCTCGTTCATCATTTTGGCTTTTGTTAACAGTTTTTGAACTGCATTAATGGCCTTCCTCTTCATTTCGGCATTTAAAGTTCTGCATTTATGAATACAAAACATAAACTCTTTCCATTCTTCAAATCCTAAGTTTTGAAGTTCATGAGATAAAAGTTTATACTTCATTTTGTCATCTAGTGTTACTAATAATGATGTTTGTATCTGATCAACTTTTTCACAATCAACACTGCAGATTTTTTTATAAGCATACTTCCTTCGATACTTACATTCCTTCAAATAATGACCCATTTTCTTTATTTCTGATATAAGCATGTTATTGTACAATTCATCCTTTTGTCTTTCTTTTATTTTCGGAACAGGAAGATTATATTTCAAAGAATCTTCTTCATAAATTCTGCTTTTTTTGGCTTCTGTACCTTCTTCTGCATACTCATCTGGGTATTCTGAAATCCAATCTTCCGCATACTCAAACATCTTTGGTTGCTGTTTGTTGATTTCATGAAGAAGGATCTTAGTTATGTATCTATTCCTCAAAACATCCATCTGAATTCGATGATGTGGATCTTCTTCATCAAAAATTCCAATATCCTAATTTTCGTCTTCAAACTCATAAAGCTCCATATGAATCATGGCATATAAACCACAGTTAATCTTGTCTTTCTTTGTTCTCCATTTCAAATTAAGCACTTTTGCTTCATTTTGAAGAAACCAATTTTCTGGAACTGGATAATTACTCTTGAGCAAGAAGTCACAAAACAGACATTGTTGTTTACAAAAAGTTACATTAATGGGCTATAAAGTCACAAATCTTAAATTGATAAAAAGATATATATTATTTAAAAAATATCAGAAGATATACATATAAAACAAAAAAACTTACCACAAAATCAAAAACTTTTTGGTATTTTCCTTCGTATGGAGCATCTGATTCAAGGTTGTCCAAAATGACAGCATAACCAGCCTTTATGTTGAAAACTATAACGTAAAAATGCTCGTACACAAGTATTGGAAAGAACACCTATTTGATAAATATCAAGTTAGTGAAATTATGAATAGTAAAGTAATCAAATTAGGATGGAGTAGTAAATTTACCAATTCTATATATTTCAAAGTAATTTCTTGTCCAAAAGCAGCAAACTGATCTTTTACAGAATTATAAAACTCTATTTCTTTTTGGGCACGATCTTTATCATATTCATCCATGTCTTTTGGCTGTTAATATATATATATATATATATATATATATATATATATATATATATATATATATATATATATATATATATATATATATAATAAGTAAAAAAAGAATAAAAATAAAAAATAACACATATAAAGATATATTAAACTATTAAAAAAATTTGAAGTTTAACTTACAATAACTATAGTTTTGAAGAAATATCTAATCGTTGAGCTATCCTCCTGTGTTAATATTTCTTCAAAATTTAGAATATTCACAAAGTTATCTATAATTTCAAGCTCAACTTCTTTCTCAGAGGCAAGTGATTGGATATGAACATTGAGAATAGGTTTATCTTCTCCAAATTGGAATATCTTCTCCCTAACAAGTAAAAAATGTAAAAGTATGATTAACAAAACAAAAATTGAAAATGATAAACAATTCAGGTTAATAGCAAAAAGTTAAGATATCTTACATAAGATTTTCTTTAGAAGCTTTTTGAAGAATGATTTTTGGAAATAAACACTCAGCTTGTGATTCATATTCTGCTTTTGTATCCACTCGCTTGTTCATATATGATGATTCAAAATGAATGGATGTTTTCACTTTCCTTTTTAGCATCTTTTCTTTTTGATTCTTGACAAAATCGTCTTTGTTTAATTGCTGGAAAGAATTTAAACAGAAATTAGAAAGAATTTAACATGAATCTTATTTCATAATTATAAAAATAAATATATGATTCAAACCTGGATCTCTGTAGCATTATTTTCTTTAACACATTATGTAGTTTCATATTCATTTAAAACCAAGTCATTGCCATCTTCAGTTAAAACATTCTCATTTATCTCATTTAAACCCTGAAAAAAACATAAACATAAGAAAATGAAAAAGTTTTATTTAATTTATTTAATTTCGCATAATGTATAAGTAGGAATACAAAAAATATACCTAAAAAATTTTTTCATCTTCATTTGAATAGATTTTCTCTACTTCATTAACAGGAGAAAAATCTTTATGCTCAAACAGATACTGATATTCACAATCATTACTGATAGGTAACTGATTGTCAAAATGAACATCTTTAAATGAACAATGATCCTTTGATAGATTCCTGTCCTTAACTTGTACACAACCAGATGAGCCGGTATTATACATTGTTTCAGCAGAATCTACAGCAGCCAAATGAGTAACGCTAATAGAAGAAGGAAGAGATTCTACATAAGTTTCATCATCAAGTTTCTTCTCAGATACTTCATCTTGCGTATTTGAGATATCATAGCCGTCTTCATTTCCTTGAATCTGCTCAAAGCCACTGTTTGAAGAAACTGTAGACAAT
Organism: Artemisia argyi; assembly: GCA_030686995.1. Taxonomy (NCBI): domain Eukaryota; kingdom Viridiplantae; phylum Streptophyta; class Magnoliopsida; order Asterales; family Asteraceae; genus Artemisia; species Artemisia argyi. The sequence continues at coordinate 142,369,840 of CM060689.1, forward strand.
TCTTCCAGAATGTTGACATTACTTTCTCTCTGATGATCTTCATCAATTTGCATATCAGACCTTTCTAATGCTATTGAATGTGATGAACCAATAATTTTGATGTTTCTTTCAATAGACTGAGATTGTATTATCACATCATCAACTTTGTTACATTCTTTATCTGTAGTATCAGAGATAATGTCACAATCTTCATTTTCTTGAATTCCAACACACGAGCCATCTTGACAGACTGCAGATTCATTTCGACCTTGTTCAATCGCAAATTCCATTGTCAATTCATTGACATCTAGTTCATCCACAACTTCTTTTGCAGTTTCATTTCCTCCTTGTACATCATCAACTTCCTTTGTGGGTTCATCACCTACTTTTTGCTTATCCCCATGCTTAACTTTATCATGAGACATCTCTTCAAGCTTTTCAAAAGAAGTGGCTACAGTTTGCAGTGGGACGTTTCTAGTGTTCTGAGTCTTGTTTGATTCACTCTGCAACATTATAAAACACACAAAAAATGCACATAAAACATACAAAAAAACAAACATAGAACCATAAATTTCACATTTATATATTACAAACCTGCAGAACAATTTTGAATACATTTTCTTCAACAGGTATATCTTGGGAGGGTTTAGATTTGATGATTTGCAGAATTCCTGCGTCATTCAATGTAGAATCTATTTGCTCAAACTGCAAATGCATAAATCACCGATAAATAAGCAAAAAAATATTATATCAATAATAAATACATTAGAAAGTTACAAAACCGAAAACACAAATAAAACATTTAAAACCTTATTTTCAGCAGAAATATTATTTTTGGGAATCAAATTGTCTGTAGTATCCAAATCAGCATTTTCTGAACCACTGCATTCAGTTGCTATATCTTTGTTCTCGTTTGCTTCATCTATAACTTCGTTTGTGAGTTCATCACCTACTTGTTCATTAACATCTTGAGTTTTCAAAAATGATTCGGTTGCCACATAACTATCATTTTGTTCCAAGGGATTCTCTTTGTTATGATCCTCATAATTCATATTATCATCCATCTTTGTATCAGATCCTTCCAAATGAAATGAATTTGCTGAATCACCACTGCATTCAGTTGCTTTACCTTTGTACTCGTTTGCTTCATTGAGTTTTACAACTTTTTCTGCTTGCGTACTTACAGTACCAGCATCTGTGCAAGCATGAGACTCACTTAATGCAGTAACAACTTGAATTTTTGAAACTAATTCAGAAACTTCCATTGTGTATTTATAAGGAGCTGCTTTATCTAAAACTTCCTTTGTGAGTTCATCGCCTACTTGTTCCTTAACATCTTGAGTTTTTGAAAATGATTCGGTTGCCACATAACAATCATTTCGTTCAAAAACCATCTCCACTTGGGTACATACACAACCATCTACTGAGCCAGTATCAGAGATGCTTAATACATTAACATCTTGAGTTTTCGAAAACGATTCAGTTGCAATTGAACTCTCTTTAGGGTCCATAACCTTCTCTTCAGAAACACTAGTACATGACTCGCTAAAGGCAGTAAAGTCTTGAGTTTTAGAAACTTCAATTTTGGGTTCACTGGCACATGGTTCGTCTACAAATTCATTTTCTGTTAGGTCTGTACCATCATTTTCCATTTCAAAACACTTCGTTTGAGAAACCTAAAACAGTAAATAAAGTCAGATGCTAAATTTGGCACAAACAAAATTTAAAAACTGATAAAACTTTAGTTTTCTAAAATTAAAGAAAAATACATGAGTTGATGCTACATCTTGGGATGTAATAGGAACAACAAAATCTTCTTGGTGAATTGCTGCTACATCATCTGTGACCATATAATGCTCTTCAGTGACACCTTTGTTATCATGATGTTTAGTTGGAATTGTCATCAAAGTTTTTCCAGAACTACTTATTTGCAAATTGACATTTGTTTCCGGAAGTATGTCTGACATTGCACGGACCTCATTCATTTGAATACAAGACACTTCCAAAGGTAATGAATGTTTAAAATCATCATTTTGTTGGACATACGGAATCTCTGCGTTGTTGTTTGCATTCTCAATAAGTTCTTTTTCAGACAAACCAGTTTCTTGAATTTTGATATAGCCATCCTTTTCAGAACCTGTAGTCAATTCGTCATGCATTGCAACATTACCTTTTGCAGACAATTCAGCATCATTTGTCTTTGAATTGTCATCTTCAGATAAGTGCATATGGAAAAATTCAACATTTGAAGGAGCAGAATCATCTTGAAACGCCCTAACAGGTTCTGCAAAATCATCAAAGGGATTCCCTTTGTTATGATCCTCATAATCCATATTATCATCCATCTTCGTATCAGATCCTTGCAAATGAAATAAATTTGCTGAATCACCATTGCATTCAGTTGCTTTACCTTTGTTCTCGTTTGCTTCACTGACTTTTTCAACCTTTTCCGCTTGCTTACTTAAAGTACCACCATCTGTGCTAGCATGAGACTCGCATAATGCAGTAACAACTTGAGTTTTTGAAACTGAATCAAAAACTTCCATTGTGCATTTATAAGGAGCTGCTTCATCTAAAACTTCCTTTGTGAGTTCATCGCTTACTTGTTCTATAATATCTTGAGTTTTCGAAAATGATTCGGCTGCCACATAACTATCATTTCGTTCCACAACCATCTTCAATTTGGTACTTACACAACCATCTACTGTGCCAGTATCAGAGATGCTTATTACATTAACATCTTGAGTTTTCAAAAATGATTCAGTTGCAACTGAACTATCTTTAGCGTCCATAACCTTCTCTTCGGAAACACTAGTACATGACTCGCTAAAGGCAGTAAAGTCTTGAGTTTTAGAAACTTCCATTTTGGTTTCACTGGCACATGCTTCGTCTACAACTTCATTTTCTGTGTTGTTGTTTGCATTCTCGGTAAGTTCTTTTTCTGACAAATCACTTCCTTGAATTTTGATACAGTCATCCTTTTCAGAACCTGTAGTCAATTCATCATGCATTGCAACATTACCTTCTGCAGTCAATTCAGCATCATCTAACTTTGAATTGTCATCCTCAGATAATCGCATATGGCAAAATTCAACATTTAAAAGAGCAGAATCATCTTGAAACGGCATAACAGGTTCTGTAACATCATCATCCATCTTCGTGTCAGATCCTTCCAAATGAAATGAATTCGCTGAATCATCACTTGGTTGTACATACGGTATCTCAGTATCAGTGTTTTCATGCTCATTAAATCCTTTTGTTGACGCATCAATTTCTCCAAAGCACCCTGTATTTGGAGAAGCTACATCATTTTGAATACACATAAAAGGGTCTTGAACAATATCCTCCAATACATTAGATACAACTTTCGTCACGTCATTTTCTTGGCAAACATAATTTTCTGGCTTGTGACCTTCTTCATTAACAACTATCTCAGTAGTATCTACACCACACGTATCAGAAACAGGATCATGTGAAACTACACAATCACTTGTGTCGTTTCCAATCAAAAGTGATAAAAGCTGTTTTTTAAATGCAACAACTTCTTCGTCTTTCGAAAGAATATTATCATAGGATGAGAAGTTATGTATGCATCTTTTCAAATCAGAAATAACTTCCTGCAAAATTAATGAGTTAATAAAAAATAGTTATTCATTTGTTAATTACTACAACTTGGTTTATTAATTATTTTAATTACTAAAGACGTTTACCTTAACATTAGGTGATTCAAGTTGTTTATCTTTTGAATATTCAAAGTTGGTAACCTGAAGCTGATCAACTTTATCATTACTTGTAAACAACGAATATTCAACCGCACTAACTTGATTTTCTTTTGAAATTTCATGATAGTTATTCTGCAACTGTTCATCCTAGATTAAAAACACAAATCAGTAATTTAAAAAAATATATTAAATAAAATAAAAATATGAATAAATAAAATGATAGAAATATTAATATATAAACTTGAATAAATTATAACCTCTTGCACAGGAACATCAGCCAACTCCTTCTCTTCAGATAATTCAGGCTCATCATTCTGAAAAAAAATAAAAAATAAAAATATATATTATTTCAAAAATCAATTATTAACTTGTAAAAATATAATAGATGTTTATAATTCATTTAATACCTCTTTTGTAAAAACAGACAACCAATTGTTGGTTTGATCATTATTTGAAAAATACTCATTCTGAATCTCCTCAACCTGGTAATAAAAACATAAATTAGTTTTAGTAACAACTATTAAAATTTAAAATTTTATATTAAACATAAAAAAATAAATACCTCATCAATATGATCATCAACCAAATTGTTGTCATCAGCATTAATTGAATAATCAATTGAAATATGATCAACCAAATTGTTATCAGCAGGAGAAAAATGATTTTTTTCAGATAATAATGAATTATCAAAATCATTTTCAACTTCTCTAACTCTTGAACTTTCACATATTTCATTCACTCCAGAATACAAATATTGGCACTCATCTTCTGAAACTATTTTGTTCTGTATTAGTAAAGGTTCAGGAGATTCAAGTATCGCTTCATCAACTGCTTCATTATTTTTGGCTCTGAAGAAGAACTGATCATCAGAAAGAAAAAAAACTCAGCAAAATTTTTGAGTCGTAAATGTTTGGAATCCACTTTTCTCAACAACTCTGTTGAGCAATATTGCATGACATCTTCTTTTGATTTGGTTCTTCGGAAGAGCCATCTAATATATAGCAACTATGGAAAAAAGATTTAATTGTAATCAAAATAAGTATAAAATTTATTGAACTACAAAATGTTTAAAAATAGAAACATGCCGTCAGAAACGTTATAGGACCACAATACTGATTGTTTTGAGAATTTTTCTTTACATCATGTTTGTTGAGAGCTAGAGAATCGAGCACTAAACCACACCAATCAACTCTATTAATGTTATCATAATGCTGAACAAGAGATGGTAGAAATTTCATATTTGATTCTCCTCCCTTGCATGATGATATCATTGTGCTGACCAATAAAATAATGAAATTTAACTTGAAAAGATCATTTACTTCATTAGTTGCAACAATGAAGTCCTTCAGATTTTTAGAAAAAGACATATCTTTAGTTTTCACGATAAGTTTTCCATCTCCATCATAGTATTGTTTCCAAAAACTTTGAAGATCGAATTTCATTTTCTTGTAAGATGTCCTTTTTGCAAAATGAATTCCTGAATCTCCTTTTGGAAAACCTAGAATATCGTGCACTAAATCCCTTATTATCTTAATCTTGTGTCCTTTAAAAACCAGTGATTGTTCTTCAACATTGTAGCACTCTAGGATTTTATACGCAAGATTTGACGGTATAAGAGAAATATTTAGATTTAAAATCTTCTCGAATCCCAATTCTCGTACATATTCTCTAAGACAAGGAACTGATACTATATGCTTCACCGCTTCGTACAAGCTAAGAGGAGCACTTCTTGTCCTCAGATCTGTTGAATCTAGACATTCTTCTGTATCAAGGTAAACTTTACCCTTCTTTGTCAGTGTTTTCCTTTGTTTATGAACAAAATCATTCCTAACAGACACATTGTTATCCGGAGCTGTTGTACTTAATTCTCCTGAAAAATTTAGCGTTCTTTAATAATTATCTGATTTTGAAAATAAGGTATGTTGTTCTTTGCAGTTAGAAGATAGTCAAAAGCATGACATTAATAATGCAGAGTACAAAGCTTCTTAGTTATCAAAATAAATAACATTAAAATATGTGTATTTTTGGAATGTGCGAACTAAAACCAAATCTATAATAATCACTATACCTTCAAGTTAATAAATGACAATTATCGAAATGACAAAGGACAACGGGTGCATGAAGTTAGATTCAAGTTTATTCCTAATCCAAATAAAACTAAAGATATAAGTAGCTAAAAGTGATGGTAATAAAACACCAGTTAATTATTATGTTTACAAAAATAATTTTTTGCCTACTTTGAGAATAAGCTCATAAAAACGGAAGAAATTTGAGTCAGACTACAATCCTATTAAATGTTAAAATCTCAGATTTGAGCTAGTTATTACACAAGTGCTTGAAAACAAAATACGGTGTACATAGATATTGGGGTTTAAAGAAACTAAATAATGTTGAGGATGTGGGGTGTGTCTAGTTGTGTACATATAAAAGTAAAATAAGAAACTAAATCAGAACAATGCTAATTAAAAGTTATTTTTATTCAATAGATGATAAAAAAAGCTTTATAAAATAAAACCTAATTATAAATATATATGCAATGAAAAAATAACTTATTAAAACATACTCTTTTTCGATGATATCTTTTTTTTGACAACAGTGACTTCCTTTTCTATATCCAAATCAGTATTTTCAGAATCTTCATCATCACTAGACAAAATAAACTCGTCTTCTTCATCACGTTATTCTGTATAAGAAATTAAAAATAAAAAATAATAAGTAAAAAAAACTAAGTAATTGTAGATTACTTAATTCTAATGTAATTGTAGATTACAGTTGTTTAAATTTTAGATTACGGATATCTAATATATGATATCAAAAAATGCAATATATAATACACATAAAATCATTACCATACCTTCAACAGCATCATCTATCTTAGAATAGTTAACCTTTGACTTTTTTCGTCTATCCTGCTTTAATAAATATTGTTCTTCACCTAATAAAAAAAATAAGTAACAATTTATTAAAAATATAAAAGAAATGATATAATGATTTAAAAAAATATATCAATGATTACCTTCATTTAGACGATCTATAAAACTTTTACGTTTCTTAGGTAATTCAGATTCTACCATTTGAAGATAGTTCCTTCCATCTGAATTACCTTCCCCTTCCATAATACCATCTAAGAATAAGATTAAATAGTAACAATTGTTCATTTAAAAAGTAAAAAGTTGACTTTATAATTTTACAGTTTTATCACAATACATCAGTTTTAGAGATATTAATGATTCACAATAACTTATAATTACAAAAATACATGTTGTTGCTCTATTTTTATAAGATAACTTAATCCTTTTTGAAACTTCAGGCTGTTCTGAATTTTCAAAGTTGTATACGTCTGCGTTTACTTGATTTATCACTGTATCATCTGGAAAAATAAATAAATAAATAATAATAATAATAATAATAATAATAATAATAATAATAATAATAATAATAATAATAATAATAATAATAATAATAATAATAATAATAATAATAATAATAATAATAATATTACTTGATTTACTGGGGTGATGTCCTGGGCCCCTGGGGCTGCTTTGAGCAATGTTGTGGAAAAGAAAATGAAGAAGTATGCGTCCAAATGTGAAGACAATGGATACAAGTTCGTCCCTTTTGCCTTTTCTACGTTTGGGGAACTCGATGTGGAAGCTTTGAATACACTTTCTCGTATCAAGAATATTGCCAGCAGCCATTCTAATAACATTAAGAGTGGTGTTTTTATTTTTCAACGAGTTAGTTTCTGTATTCAAAAAGGAGTGGGAGCACAGATTGTGTCTAGACTCCCCTCCAATTTTGTGTAATTTCCTTGATTTCAATAAAATTATTATTATTATTATAATAATAATAATAATAATAATAATAATAATAATAATAATAATAATAATAATAATAATAATAATAATAATAATAATAATAATAATAATAATAATAATAAAATTTAATCAACTAAAATAGTTTATATATGAGTCAAATATAATAAAATTTTAAAATAATTAAATCATCTAAACATTTATCAAGTTATTATAAGAATCATCAACTAACTATCACTTAAAAAACATTAAAATATAATTAATATCGGAGTTCAAAGTATTCAAATTTAAAAAATTTGAAAAATAACATAATATGAATTTCTTGTCAAATAAAGAACTCATTACTAGTTATTTGCTTGAAATATGATCAAAACATTTTATCAAACACTTAACATCCATTCAATCAGATAAAAAGCGTAAGCAGAAAAAACATAACATCTACTTGTATATTCTAAAATAAAAATAAAAAAATAATAAGCTAAAAGATATATTAACTAAATACTAACCTTGAGCTTTACTTTTAGTAGATCCTGAACAAAAGATTCTAACTGAAAAAAATAATAATTAAAAAAGTGTTAGAAAATAATATGAGAAGTTAACAAATAAGATGAAAAAAAAAAAAACTATAAAATTCGCGCATTACGTTTTTTGGTTCCTTTGTTATATGAAGAATTAAGAGAATCCACCGGATAACTCATTGTATCTAATTTGATTTCTAGTTGAACTTTATGATTTGTAATACTGCGTGTTTGGTATATGAAACGATCACAATATTTCTCAATATAATAGTCACAACGATATTGGACTAATTTTTGGGTTTAATAACAAGTGGGCTCTTATCATGTATAAAAAGTTAATTTTTTAAATAGTCAAAAAGGCTAATAACTTTTTGTTCTAATAACAATTGGGCTTCTATCTTATGAAAAAAAAAAAAAAAAAAAAAAAAAAAAAAACAAAAAAAAACTTGCTTTTACTTAATTTTAAAGTTTGATATAACATATTTTTCTCTAGTTTTTTTTTTTTTTTTTTTTATTATAAAAAAAGAAGAGGCTAGAGGAATGTTTTTAAACTAGTCGGATTTTGCAATCCTGTTCATTGTTGAGCGTTGCTGTTAGCTTGTAGCGTGTACCTTCTTTTGATGAATTGTTTCCGATTCAATCTAGTATTGTTTGTTGGCTGGTACTTTTGATGGTAGTAGAACTAAGGGGCTGTTTGATAAAATATTATGATTTAGCGCTGAATGAATAAATATGCTGAATGACTCAAAGCTGTTGAATGATTGTTGCTCTGATTAAAAACTATTGTTTGATAGTTGTTTGTAAGAGAGAATAACTTTAGTACATTAACATCGTCATTTTATATGACTTATTTTAGAAGATCATTTTACATGATTTAGTTGTGCGTATATATCATTGTTTTCACATACTTTACGTAAAGGGCATAGGATTGTATAACATATAATTAGATATAACATAGATACACATAAGTTGGTACGAAATAAAATTGTTCGACGCTTTTAAATGTAAATTAAAATTCCATCGGCATACGACTTTTATGCGTCTAACGAAATGCATATAAATCGAGTTTGCCAATTGATTTCCATATTCATATATACGGATAATTGATATATTGTATGCACTAATCAAAATATATTATCATTGTTCGACGCTTTTAAATGTAAATTAAAATTCCATCGGCATACGACTTTTATGCGTCTAACGAAATGCATATAAATCGAGTTTGCCACTTGATTTCCATAGTCATATATACGGATAATTGATATATTGTATGCAGTAATCAAAATATATTATCATTGTTCGACGCTTTTAAATGTAAATTAAAATTCCATCGGCATACGACTTTTATGCGTCTAACGAAATGCATATAAATCGAGTTTGCCACTTGATTTCCATATTCATATATACGGATAATTGATATATTGTATGCACTAATCAAAATATATTATCATTTCATGTTGTTTGACCAATGCTTTTCTATAATAATTAAATAATGTTAGAGATAGTATATCATATAAAAATTGTTATACATCATAAAGTGCAGCTCTAAGAAGAAAATATATATGCGTAGAAATTCCACTGAATGGGAGACCACATTTTTTGAGCTGGCCCACTCAGAAGGTATTTGGGCCAATCAGAGCAAACATTTTTCATATCAAACAATCTTCTAACTTACCGACTAGGTGATTCTCACTTAATCATCCTATTAAGTAGTTATCAAACACCCCCTAAGTTAAAATACTTTCGATCAAATGTATTTGCAAAATGTCCCTTCGGTCATATAATTTTTTGTTTCTATACATACTTGGTCTGATAGAGAATCATTCAAGATACAGTGCACCAACATACAAACATGATAAGTTTATTGAATATTTTAATACAAACATGAACCACTTAGATTGAACACTTGAGATACTCCTCGGTTTGAACTATTACAGAATCTGGAAATAACTGACAAAGTTTAGCTGCGTACGATTTTTGTCTTTGGCATTTCTGGTGTGATTCTTTTTCCAGTAATTTTACTCCATACTTTAGTAATTCTTTGCAGCAAAAGGTATTGGTGACAGCAACGGTAAAATCTGCCTGATGTTGTGCATGTCCAACACCGCTGAAATTCGAAGCCAATGGTGAATAAACATTAAATTCTTAGTCTAATACATGGAAAAGTAATACCTATGGAAATGTAAACCGATTCTTTTCAGAGTCAAAATTGTACCTTATAATCTGTTGGGGCCTTAAACATGAATGTTGCAACCTACCTGCAATGGTAAAACTGCCTGTATCTGTTTAAAAGGAACCAGATAATAATGTCAACATGTTAATATATGATTTTCTTTATAAGCACCAATATTTTTTTACTTTTATAGTTATGTACCAAATGTTTTGGTCTTGTTATTTTTTAAATTTTTTTTCTGGATTTAGCTATTAATTCCCACTGCATAATTAATTGCTCAAAGAGACTGTGATGTGAAAGGTTGGGGTTCTCTGAATCTACTTGGAAGGTGAACTAATCATGAATTACTATTCATTGGGAGTGGCTCAAATAAGGGTAATTAAAGCTTGTAAGACTTTCCAATTACCCTCATGTCATTGCTATAAATATTAAGGCTGAGATATGTGAATCAAATAAACACACAGTAAAAAAAAAATAAATAAATAAAAAAAAAAAAAAAAAAAAACACTAACCACTTCATTTTCTATAAGGAGAAAAAAACAAAAATGCAAACTCCAATGCCATTCTATAAAGAACTAGCTGTTGTCTCCGGTTCGAGCTACGTCAAGGATGTCATGGCTGAAAAATTCAAAAGGGAGGTAACCGTACTGAGGCTAGATGAGCTAGAAATGACCAAGAAGGCACAGGAAATCCGATCTCATGTTGCTGAGAGGGAGCTGCTACTCGAAGAGTTGGAACTCTTGTTCCCTTTCGAGTCGACCCAGCGAAGCTTGCTAGAGCTGACACTCTTCAGACATAGGACCTGAAAGAGGCTGCCGAGATACTTGTGGCTGTGATGAAAAAAAAGACCCGTATTGACCAGTTGCTTTCCTTCGTTGAAAAGCTCAAGGCGTTGCCGTACTAAGGGTTTTTTTGTTGTTAATATTTTTAGTGTTGGAAGTTTATGGGTGTTGTTTTGGGAACAATCTTCTGGTGGCAGTGGTAAGATGTAGTACTTTGTTTTTATCATCTTCTAGTATCGTTTGATGTATTTGGCACTTACTTTTCGAACCATTTGGTGTTTATATATTATGTCTTCTTATTAGCTGTTTATAACTATGTGTGGTATAAAAGAGGAAATAACAAAACAACTAAAGGCGCCGAAAACGTAAAAAAGGAATACCTTGGAAGTCTGCTGAACATACTTATTAAAGCGAATTCCACTCTCCGAAAACATGAACTTGTCCTTCTTTGTTAGTATACACGCATCTTAGTTTTGGCTTGACTCTAATCATCTGTAGACGCAAAAAAAAACTATTAAAACAAAACACCCAATGGTATGAAACCTGTGTTAAAAAACTTGTGTCAACTACAACATATACTATCTATATTGACCATAGGGGCTTTTAACCCGAAGTCATTCTTAGGGATGCATGTGCATAGCTTAGTGCCGAATATTCATTACTGTAACACCCCCAAAATACCGCAGCGGAAGACTGTGTCATTGGGGTGCTACTTCATAATACAAAGTACAAGTTATAGAAAACGAACTCTAAATGAGACGTTTTGAAAAGTTACCATTCGATTAATGAATTCGAAGTTACAAACATGAGATTCCAAAGTATGATACATAAATGTATACAAAATGTTTTGAATGGTAAATGATAAAAGCGTAAGTCTTCAGAATATGCAGCTTGACTCTAAGTTCCACGCACTAGCTATTCGCCTTACTAACCTGAGATAAACATGCTAAAGTGTCAACACAATGGTTGGTGAGTTCATAGAGTTTGTCTTAAAACAGTTGAAAAGCCTTAAAAGAATGTTCACACAGCAAAGGCATCGTGAATCCACTCAGTTACAAGTCCCGCCATAAGAGACTTGTAACCTGTGTGTTCACAACCCACTGCTACAATATAGTATGATTAAGACATGTATAAGTTCATCAAAACAATTAAGCAATTAGTCGTGAGTCTACTCTTCATCTCCGAAGACCTCACGTTTATGATGTATCCAACATTCGCAAATGTTAGGATATATCAATAGCCTCAATGGTCATCCAACAACTTAATTTGGAGCCACCGGAAGTCTCAATGGTCATCCAGCAACTTAATCTGGAGCCACTGGAAGTCTCTCAATCAAGTATAATGCAATCATGTATATATGACATCAAGTATAATGCGATCAAGTATAAGACAATCAAGTATAAAACAATCAAGTATAAATGTTTTGAGTATTTGTACAAGTAAGCAAGTAGTTGTGCATGTAACCCCCCCAAAGAGTTAAAACAAGTATGAAAAAGTAGGGGCTATGACTCACCTTAAGCTTATGTAATGAGAAATGATAGTGGTAGTCGAATCTCGAAAGTCTCTAAGAGCAGCCTATAATAGAACGTTGCGACTTAGGTTTGGAGTAATGTCTAAGAATATGAAGAATTGCCTATATATGTCTTGCATAATGTTCATGATGTAGTACTTAGTATATATAGTGTAAGTCTTTGAATATAAATGGTTTATGAAACTTGTATAGGTTGTACATCTCTTACTACCGTTCGGGCCGACATAATTCAGAAGTCATGGAGTAAACGTTCGAGGAGCCAGGACACTTTAATTCGTAAATCCACAACTCATCTCGACGGCTTACTTAATGAACTCCTCACATGAGGCTCCCTACTATTGTAGTATTTGATAACATATATATATATATATATATATATATATATATATATATATATATATATATATATATATATATATATATATATATATATATATATATATATATATATATATAAGCTTTTTGATCTTTAAAAGTTATATGGTCTTTAGCCGTGGCTTTGCCGTGACCTTAGTCATTGTTACCATGGTCTTGAGACTCAACCTTGGCTTTAGCCATGGTTGTGGTCTTGGCTTTAGGTCATTAGACCTCTTGGTCTCATCTAATTATAATCATTATATAGTTACTTTGGTCTAAAAATGGGCTGTTAAGAATTTGAAGAAAATTATCACTCAGAAGGCGTTTTCAGGGCTCGAGCTTCTTTGTTCCTGAACGAAAACGTCGTTCCGGACAACTTTCGTGTTTTAACTTTTTGATGAATCAGACCAGAAGTGGGACTTTCAAAATTGGCAGAATGCAAAACAGTTTGCATAGGCAGTTTTGCCGTTTTGGTTTCGCTAGCTTCAAATGATCATAACTTTTGACTCGGGTACTCGTTTTGGGTGATTCAAGTTGCTATGTTTTCCTTTTGAAGTCCTTTATAACAGTAAGTAAGTGTCAAATATCATAGTTATACTATTTTGGTCGTGGTTCTCCATAAAAATCACTAGTTTGCTTGTTTACTTGTCATAAGTTATCATATGTATACCAATACTTGTTTTATCCATTTTTAAACATCATGAACACAATAACAAGAACATATATAGCATGAAAGGAACACAAAGAGCATGAAAATGATAATTAAGCAAGGAGTATGTTAGGGTTTGCTTACAACTTGAGGCTTTCTAAAAGAAAGGTAAGTAACTAGTAAGGTACGGACTTTGATAGAATTAAGCTTCACTCTTTGCAATCTATGATAAACCGAGGTTATTTGAAGATTATAACGACGCCTTCTTGAAAGTCCAAAGCTATTTGAAGATTATAACTACGTCTTTTTGGAGACTTTAGAGTTATAACAACTTTTCTTAGAAAATTTCCAAGATTGAAGATCAAACACTAGTTTTCTTTCAAAAACTAGTTAACTTTCTTACAAAATATAAGAAAAGTGCCTTAGGTTTTAGGACTTGAAGGTTATAAGAAGGTGTGGTGCAAGTTTTCTATGTGTTTTAGCTTGGTATTTATAGGGTAGGAAAAATAGTTAACCATATATTGGGTTAGAATTTAACAATGGTTAGTTAAGACACTTGTAATGATCTAAAGAATCAATGGTCAAGATTTAACCAAACATGGTGACTCCCCCCCCCCCCTAAGTCGGTTTCAATAAGGTAAGGGTGACTAGATGAGTAGTCATGGTCTTTGGATGATAATATCCTAAGTATGTAGCTAGTTTTGACTCCGTAAATTGCTAACCGTAAGTTTTTAAGTCACGAAACGTAAAACCGGGTATCCTAAAAATATGAAACTTATAAATATGCTAGAACTTATCAATATACTCCATAATAAAATATAAAATGAGTGGTAGGATCTATCGGGTGCTAAAACCCTGCTAAAAACTGGAAACACGGGTCTAAAACGCGTAATTCGCGTAAAACGCTGAACTGAAAAACGTAAAATTCCAAAACTTTTGGAATTGTCCTAAAATGAGAGAAAATCATATTTCTATTGTTTATAATGTTTTATGGACATATCGGGATGCTGGAATGACGTTTAAACCTAAAAGTAAATCTCGGACACGGCTTTGTGATTTTTGCAGAAATGATCCGACGAGCGTCAAACTCTCGGATTATCGTTAAAATAGTTTAACTTACGAGAATATGAAATAAAAATTTCTTAGATGAATAGTGAAAAGTGAATAGTAAAAAGTGAATAGTGAAATTTTCGGGAATAAAAGTTAACCTGAAATTGCGAATTGTTACAATTACCACACCAATGTTTTAAGTTTTCCATGGCCTTCTGTCTAGTTTTCCCTAAGATACGTTCCATAATAACAATACTTAAATGTGTAAACACAACATGCCTAACCCACATTCCACTCTGCAAATAGAAATCAGACAAATGTTCTATCGAGTAAATAACAATAAAAACTAAAAAGAAGTTGGTTCATTAAACATTGTAACAAATAATTGAAGATGACTATGTAAAAAAGAGACCAAAAGGCATGGTATACAGAGCTCACCTTTTGTCTAAGAGAAAACAACTTTCCAATTTTCCATGTCTTCTCTTGTTTTCCCTTGTATATAAGGTAACAAACCTATTTTAGAGTAAGCAGCCTAAAAACTCACAGAACACAACATCATGTTGGTCGTAACCTGAAACATAAAACAAACGGATAAGACATGATGAAATGACTACAGGTATATAATAATTCTTAAAAAAAAATTAAACAAAAACGAAATCTCTTATGGCGTTCAGTCCATTGTAGCTGGCAAATCGAGAGCTACATTCCCACGTACTACGCCTGTATCGGAGGCTCCCACCTTTTTAACACAACCCTGACATCAAAAAACAAGTCCCTGAATGCAACTATAATAATAAATAAATAGATTAGCACTGTCGTTTTTTCAGATGTACCTTACCATTGAAGTGTTCGTGACGTTAGTGCTTAGGTACCAGTGAATCACCAGAGGAGATGACATGGTTATTCCAGATAATATATTAAGATTCAAGCATGCTTTGTGGTTGAACGGCATGTCAGATACTTGATAGATAACTGGATTTCTCCAACTCTGACATACCATTCAATCAGCAAAGCCGGGTTGCCAGAATAGTTAAACGCTCTTCCGATAACTACACGTATGTGGCTTATGAATGAGGAAGAGAGGAAGTGGTTTAATTTTTGTGGGTCAATGTTATTGGCAATCCATATTTATCGGGTAGATTGATCCACTATGCACCAACATCTCTGAAGTTTCATTCCTTGCCAGAAGTTCAGTAAACTTTTAAGTAGGTGTAAAATGAGAATACATTATCTTTGTCTATTTGTTTCTCTCAAATATTGTGGTATGTAAAATAAGCGTTGTTCATTATGAATATTGATACCTATTATCAGGACTCATAGAAACATTTTGCAGTTAAACTACTTTTACCAAACAACCCATTGAATTCGTCTGCACACTATATGTCAGCTACCTCACCTCTATATCGACCAATGCTAAGAATGAAGCACAAGTTGTAAGATATAACATTATAGTTCTTAAACCGGCTTGATTAAGAACTATATGATAGAGAGTGAGTACGATTCTCATTGTCAAGCAATATCTATATTACTACCACTAAATACTAACTTTTGTAATCTAAAACATTTACAGATAAACATACTTGTTACATAGCAATAGTGAGCACCAACCTCATTGGCAATAGATGTCTCTAAGACTATTGTTACTCAATACTTATCGCTGCCACTCAATACTCAATAAACTTTATTACAAGCATATACTACTGCACAGGTTCAAAAAAGGAACTGTAGAAGTCTTGATACTGAACACTAACCATCAATTAAATCTAAAACAGCTCAAAACAAATATCGATACATGTATCTTCCTCAAATTAGTAATGTGCATATCGGTTAGTGACTCATGGTGTGTGCATTCTTTTCATGTGAATAGACAGCCAGACAAAGGAGTAAGGATCTCAATAAACAAGTAAACAAAACTCATGTATTTGTATTTCTGTGTCCTTTACAACTCATATATTTGTATATCTATTCAAGTGACCTACAGTTTATCACATGTTACATTTTCTTTAGATACAAAATCAGTCACATGACTTAAACATTTCACCATTCATTATTCTAACCAAACTTATTAAGAAATGAATATCTCATAAGTTGTTATCATGAAATGAATATCTAATTACCATTTAACTTGATGGAAATAAAACATAACACACATTGCAAATTAAAGAGTTGTTCGGACTACCTTATTTGTAACACCAGCAGGAATTTCACCTACGTCGCCTGCCACAGCTTCACCCACCATTCAAAACACTAAAATCACAGAAACAAAGCACCAATTAGATTCAAACTTTACCATAAACACAACACAAAAGCAATACATACTTGCGCAAAAAATACATAAAACTATTTACATCCCATGGTTACTTTCAGAAGAAGACAAAACACACAGACCAAACTCTTAAAACTCAGTGGCCGGTAACCAAGCCGCTTCATAAACCTGATGAAACTAAAACAGACTAACTTTTCCCTATGTTTCACATGCCATACAGTAGTGAAATACAAACTCTACTACCCATCATTTCAAACTCTACTACCCATGGCAAAACTCTATTATCAAATCAAAACTCTATTATCAAGTCGTCACATCGACCTGTATTTTGTACATGGCATCTACAGCCATAGGTTTTGCACTGATTAACGACTGCCTTTGCTTTTTAGTGCAACTATTAGCTCTCTTATCAACTATATGTTTATTACACCATAAATTACAACAATATAAACACTGATACATATCAGAAAAAAAGCTACGATCATTTACCATAACAAAAGAATATACTAAAAAACATAACCTTCAAACTATATTACCAACCATCAAAGTTCATACATTCAAGTTATCATTCCCAAAAAAAAAGTTCCATGATAACAAATCCATACATAAACTAAAATTTCCAAAGGCAGCCCTAACCAACATACATACTTCTAATAAAAATACAAAAGATAACCAATATATACCACATCAAGTGGCCAGCCCATCACTCAAAAAAGTAAAGATTGAACTTATTTTCTTCTCTTCCTTCACGCGCCAGATCAATAGCCTTGATCAACCCAGCAAGCACCTTCCTCTCTCTCTTCAAAGTCTCCTTCAGACGGTCCAAACCAATGTCACCGTGCTCATGCAACGGCAAGAAACCCTCCCCTTCTTCCACCAAGTTCTCTAACCACTTAACCTTTGCAGCTAATTGATCACGCTGCTCACCAAGCACCATTAACAACTGATCATTCTCGATATCATCCTGGGCAAATGCCATATGCAAGCAATCCTCAATTTCGTTGGAACCAGCAGCAGACTTTAACTGTTGGAAATTAGGGGTGCGCACAAGAGCATAAGCAGATGTTGTTGGTTGTGAAGCCATGATAGAAGCAATGAATTACAGAGATGGAGATTGAAATACAGTGGAACAATTAGAGAGGTAGAGTTTGAATTACAGAGATTAGGGTTTGCGTTTGAATGAAAAGGGGGGAGAAATGTCCTTTTATAAGCGAGCCAAAAAGGCGTTGACCGGTTCTATAAAAAAAATGCGTTGACCGGTACATACCATTTCACACAAAACGTATAGAGTTTAAAAAATAATATTGAGTTTACTATCACATTACATTAAAAAAAATGAAAAAAATACTCTAACACTTTACTATCACATTATATTAAAAAAAAAATGAGTCTGTTGGGTTTTTGTGTTTGTTTAATGGGTCGAGTATCCACAATCAATAAAAAATTATTAATTTTCTCTCTCTTAGATTCAATTCAAATCCCTAAAACACATAAACCCTAAAAAAACATATTAAATTGAATAAACAATTCTGAGAAAAGTTAATCAAATATCGTAGTGATAAAAAACGAAAGTTAAATTAAAACTTGATGTCGAAGAAAAAAAGAAATCATAATTCAACAACAAATTTTGTTCTTCAAATCGCAGAGTTATTAGGTATAATTTTCAAATCTTCAATTAATTTATATTGTAATTATTTTTTTATCTTCTTTTATATATTTTTTTATATATGTATATAATTTTTTTTATGTTATTTTTATAGGTGTGCTGATTTCTTTAATAAAAACAAGAAGAAGATCAAAGACGAAGAAGATAAATTTTATTAATAAACTATTAAAGTCTTTTAATGAAAATGAAGAGCCTCAAAAAAGAAGAGGAATACGAAGAAGAAGAAGAAGAAAAATACAACGATTAGAAGAAGGTACTTTTGAAAAATACATATATTAATTGTTTAGGATAATTATTTGAATAAAACTTCTGATTAATTTTAAATAATCATCAGTTCCCTTAATTGTTTGGCCTTAATTGGATAAATGATGTCTGTGTTTAGATAATACATATATTAATTGTTTAGGATAATTTAGTTAAGTGTTTAGAGTCAATTGGACAAAATGATGTTTGCGCTTACACGAACAGAGTACCATTGCATCTACATCCTTTTTAGACTTTTGTTTGTTGCATTGAGTTTTTTTGTTTTTTTAGGTTTGTTGCTTTTAGAATTTTGTTTTCTTTTGTTTTGCTTACTTTTAGATCCTTTTGTTTAGCTTATTGTTACAAGAACAATTTGAATATGGTGTCATTTTCATTTGCTCTTTTTGATAGTTCTATCAATATGCACCAACCGTATCCTGCTAATATGTTTTTTCGATAGAGATTGGAATTGGATCTATGCTAATAGGTTAGTAACTAATTTGGTCAATGATTTCATACAGGTGTTAGAATGATAAATACACTGTTAATTTAGTGTGGTTTTGCTTATATAAGATCTTTATAACAAATATGAGCTAGGTGCAATTTGTATGGTCATGTCATATAGGCCCTAATTGGACATCGAATTGCGTCAATTTGAATTATACAGAGAATGCCTGAGCAAATATAATCTATTAACTTTCATAGCAAATTGCTTACAACTCTGAAAATAAACATTTTTTTCGATGCCTGATGCTTGTTCACTAGTTTTCTTGTTTATACGTTCCATGCCTGCCAAGTTTGAGTTTATTTGTTTAGGAACTATTTCTGTTTTTAATTATTGTGATCTTTTCATGATTCATTGTCACCTGAACATTTGGATAAAAATATAAGACTTTTTTTTTCCAGAAGAAGAATATAACGAAGATGATAATAGTAAATCTAATGATATTGAACACACTGATGATGAAGAAGATGATGAGCCTAACGAGTATGACCTTATTGATGATATTGAAGAAGAAGGAATTCAAGATGATGATGATGAAGATGAAGAGGAAGAATTTAACTTTGATGACGAAACTGATAGTGATGAAGAAGATTCTGAGGATGATCAAGATAGTGAATATAATGATTATAAAGAATTAGATGAACAAGAAGAAATAAATAATGAATATAATAAAGGAAAAGAAGAAATAGAAGATGAAGCAGAAAAGGGGATAGAAGGTGGCGAATTTAATGTAACTGAAGAAGAAGAACAGAAAGAAATCACGCAAGTACTATCGCAAAAGATATGTTCTATAAATGATTCATCAAAGATTAATCAAGACAAGTTAAAGAAACTAAAGTTGGATAGTATGAAGCATCAAGAAGTACCGGTTGAAGGTGAATGTTCTAATCCAAATTTGGTGAAGAGTAATGATGTGTTTAAAAACAGGGGTTCACCAACTCAGTTATTTAATGCTATTAGATTCTTAAAAACATATACTAACTCGTGCAACGTTTTAAAAAATATGGGATTTGGAAGTTTACTTGATTTAAAAATTAATATAATTCCAAGTAGATTGGGACAACATGTGGTTCAAAGCTTTGATGAATCGACAATGAGCATCAAACATTGGAGAGGGGATATTAAAATTACAAAGGAATCAGTCGAAAAAATTTTTGGTTTCCCAAGTGGTGGTTTACAAATAAATCCACGAGAAAGAGTGAAAAGTGAGGATGCATGTATTAAAAATTGGAGAAAGCAGTTTACTTTGTTGGAGAAGGATACGATCAAAGTTAAACCAAAATCTGTAGTGCAAAAACTTAAAGAAGCAAAGGACAGAGGAAAGTTGTTCAGAATTAACTTAGTTGTTTTGATAGCCACTGTCTTATTTGAAGCTATGAAAGATGGAACATCAAATCAGAGAATCTTATATTCTATTTCATCTGATTATGGTAAGATTAATAAGATGGATTGGTGTGGTTATTTGATTGATTGTCTAAAGAAGTGTAAAAAAGATTGGAATCCTAACAACAAGAAATCATATTATTGTGGACCTTTGAGATTTCTTACGGTAATTACACTTCTTTTTTTGTTTTATTTATTCTTCTTTTATACATACATATATCTCAAAATTTTGTAACAAAAAACCAATTACCTTTTGCAGCTTTTTTATGTTAAAAAGATAGAGTGCAATTTCATAAAAGTAGATCATTCTCAACCAGCTTTGAAAACATGGAATACAAAATTGCTGAAGATGAGAGAAACAGCAGAGTTAAGTTACTTGGTGGATAAAAGTCATTGTGAAACACCTAAGTCTGTTGAAGAGGTATTAAATGTTACACCTAAACCTGTTGATTTAAAGGTATTATTTCTTCCTAAATCTGTTGGTTTAATCAAAACAAACACTTATTCCATATATTTCATAAGTTGTGTAATTGCTTTCAGGGGAAGCTGGAAAACGCAGAGAAGTTAGATGCAATTCCAGTTAAACAAGTAAAACAAGCTTCTGCTGAAAAAGGTCAAAATGTGACATTAGAGTGCAACAAACTGGTATGTTTCTTTCACATTTTATCTGTTAATAGTATGAATTTGTTTTAAAAAGAAAAAAAATTATTAATGACTAGATTATATATCAGTTTAACTTATGAATTTGTACTGATATAGCAATTGTTAATCAATATGAGAATAAATAAGTTGTTGTAGATGATAGTATAATGCGTAAGAATTTAAACAATAATATTATTGCTAATAATATAAAATAAGTCTGTTAAAGACGTATTAAATGTTACAGCTAAACCTGTTGATTTAAAGGTATTATTTCTTACCAAATCAGTTGGTTTAATCAAAATTAAACTTATTCCATATATTTCATAAGTTGTCTGGTTGCTTTCAGGGGGAGCTGGAAAACGCAGAGAAATTAGATGCAGTTCAATTAAAACAAACAAAAAAAGCTTCTGGTGAAAAAGGTCAAAATGTTACATTAGAATGCAACAAACTGGTATGTTTGTTTATCATTTTATCTGATAATACTATGAATTTGTTTTAAAAAAAGAAAATTATTAATGATTAGATTATCAATATAGGTAAACTTATGAATTTGTACTGATATATCTAGAATATTTGACTCGTTTTATAAAACTTACAGGTGTTTAAAGAAATAATCTCTGAAGAGAAAAAAGTTCTATTAAAGAAAGTTGATGACGAAAAGGTATAGCTTTTTTTTCAGATTTTTTATAAAATTTTATCTTGCAACTAAAATGAATTAAAAAAATTAAGCTAATATTTTAATGAAAATTAAACATGGTTTCATTCGCAAAACGAAGAATAATTTGTTTATGTTGGAATCATTGATCAAAGAAATGAATGATCTATAAAAAAAAAAAAAAGGATTGTTGAACTTTCCGAATTCAAAAGAAGTTGAAGCTTTAAAAGATGATTGGGATCGTGTAATAAACACCGCAAAACGAGCAAAGCTTAATCCAGAATGTTCAATAATCGAAACTTTTAAATCTAAATCAGTTTTTTTTTGAAAAATGAGGGAAACTTAAAAAACAAAGTTAATTTGCGTCATCAAGAAAGGAAATTTGATTTTACAAAATGTGAATCAAATATTATTGAAAAAGAAAGGCAAACTTTTAACGAAATCCCCTCTTTTGATTTGGGTTTTGATTTCCCTTCACATCCTGTTGAAGAAGTAACACTATGTAAGTCGTTAGAAAAAGTCAATTTGACTCCTCTAGAAGAAAAATCTAAACCCAATAAAAGAGAAATTGTTTCTCTTTTAACACCTCCCAAAGAAAATCAAAGCATTAAAGAAACAAATGAAATTCAAGCATCGACAGAAGAATTTAATGCAGCCAATGCACTATTCAGTATGAGCAAAAATCCTATGTAAGTTTTAAACATTATTATTATTTATTTATTTATTTATTTATTTTTATTTTTTATTCTTATTGTAATTTGATACTTTTAATAAATATTTATAGGGACATAATTTTCCAGTTTCAAGATAGTGGTTTTGGAGTAGAACGTACAAAGTTTGAATCGTTCTATTATGAACAATGGATATACTCTGATATAATAGATATGTGGTGTATCTTACTTAATTATGAAGAATTCAGAAGATCTAACTCTAAACAATCAAAATTGTATTGCAATACGCAGGTTACGGTATGTTTTTTAATGTTTTTTTAATAACAAAATAGAAAAAAAAAATATGCAGCTAAAATTCTTCTTTCCGATTATAATATACATAGAAAAAAAATAATTTATGAATCAATTGAATTTTTGAGTTTTAGTCCAGAAGAAAAACAACGTCGTTTAAAAGCAAAAACCCAAAGGTTCATTGAGATGAGATTTATATCTTCTTGGAAAGGTAAAGGAAAAGAAATGAAAAAGCCTTGAGAAAGTTCATTTCCATTTTAATCTGAAATTGTGTAATTTTGCATATAAACATTAGTGCATTTTGATAATGTAAAAGAGTATGAGTTTTATTCAATGAATCTGTATCATCAATGATATGTATATATTGGTTAATGTTGATTACTGAGATTTCTTTAGCGAAAATTATACTTGCCTGAGAAGTTAATATCATATTACTTAATTTCATATTAGTTAATACTTTAAAATATAAGAACAGTTGAAGTGTGTTTATGTATCTGAATTTGAATTATACGAATACATATTTATCAATGTGGTTCATGTTTTATCTGAATAGAGAGTTGATTGATTCGGTATATGACATAGAAAATGGTTATAAGGTATGTTTTTTAGTCGTAACGGTATTGTTTTAAAACATCACTAATTGTAGGATGTTGTGATTTACATATATCTACAGTTTACGAGCTGTTGAATTTCCACTTTTAAAACACAGGCATACATAAATAAAAAAACAAACAAGGTTATTCAACTAACAGAAACAAAATAAAAAGTTCAAATATTTTAAAACAACACAAAGCAACAATAAAAAAACAAAAACTTCTAAAAATAAACTGCTTCTGGTGGCAGGGCTGTGGTCTCTCAACCGTTTGATAAAAGGGCATTTATTGACACGTATAGTTAATAAAATAATAAATTTTATATATTGAAAAGTATTCACAAAAATTTACATTTCGCATAGTTGGGCTAATAAAAAAATTTGGGCTTGCATAAGTTCATATTCTATTATGTATTTTTTTTAAGAAAATCTATTTTGGGCTTTGTAGAACAGAATATGCAGAATATAAAGTAACATACATATATAACCTTAAATACAAAAAAAAAAAAAAAAAAAAAAAAAAATCTGATTATATGTTTTTACCTAGCTTACTTGTCAATTGTCATCTTTATCTAAAAATTATAACAGGTAAAAAAATTCTAATTAAAAATAAGTTTATTCAGTTATAATGTTTATTTTTTTTATATTTATCTTAGATGCAGATATCAAATGGAAAAAAACTGTTCAATTAGTGAAAATGTAATGGCATCAAACATTGCAGAGAGATCAGAAGTTGATATGGCAAATGATCGTGAAAGGAAGTGTAGTGTTTGTGGAAAACTTGGTCATCATGATGCCAGAAATTGTCCATTAAAAAAATGAAGTTAAGTTATTAGATTCATGATTTGGGTTATCTTATTATGTATTCATTTTATTGTTGAACAATTAAACAATTTAATTGAATGTTTAAGAATTAATTTTAAATAATTCATTTGTTAAATTATCATATTATCATATTTTAAATAATATTTCTTAGTATTATTGTTATTATTATTATCCTAACTGTCATCATTACATATATAAACATAACAAAGTTCACTTAAGCATACGACCTAATTTACCAAAGTCTTAGATTCCTAAACATCCACACTTCATAATTAACACACATAAAGTTCAGTTAAAGATAGTTGCAAAATGAACAAACTTTTTCCATATCATGATTAACAGACATGGAATTCTGCGACTTTAACTTCTTCTCCTTCAACCACTTCAACAATTGTGTTAACCAGCTTTAGACGCATCATCTTTCCTTCCTTGAATCTGCAAAAACCTCCAAATGCCCTCCAGTTGCCAGTAATTTTCACATGGTTTAACCTTAATGGTCTGTTTCTGTCAGGAATTGTTTTTACTTTCATTGGAAACCTCTCATCCACAGTAACGAGTATTGCCTTTTGGTATGTGTGCATAGAGTGTGAGGAGCTGTAATCAACTGGTATTGTCTAACATCCATATATACAGTTGATTAGAGTCGTTAAATAACAAACTTAAAAAATTTTATCTTAAACATACCACAATTATTTTATAACTATTTCTATATACTTACCAAATGGTAAAAGACGCAAACAGATGCAGTTAGTTCAACATAGAACATATCATCTTCATTGTTGTGACTGGTATGTCCTTTCCATAAGCATGAGTGTTTCGCTCTCTTGTCTGCGATTAACGATTAATAACAATACTTAACTTCTTATTGATGAATTTATTTGTATTCTTGCTATTATAGTGGACAATATAAATATGAACATAGATGTACCTTCGATGGCATATGGTGGTATGGGACGAGAAGGTAACCTCAACATCGTTGGTAGAATAGTTTCTTCATAAATGCACATTCCATTAGCTAAGAATATGGCCAGATTCAGTTTGTTGTTTTCCAAATTTGTAAAAACCATCATCTGTCCCCTAGCAATTTCCAAATCAGCCACGAGTTTGTCCCATCTTTTATCGAACAATCGGTTTGACCTTACAACACTTTGCGGATCAAGTTGTACCCTTTCATGTTTCACTTTGTAACTCATTCCATTTGCGTAAATTTTGAATGTGTCTTTCCATATGTTCTACAAGAAATCTCCCAGTAGAATCTACAATATCAAGTATATATTTAGTTTTTTTTAATGCCATTAAGCATATATGTATATTTTAAATGATGATATAACAAAGAAATACCTGTCCATCAGTTGTGCGCCTAACCAGGCACCTACTCACCCTGTTTCCCACATCACGTCTTTCGTAACCTGGACCTTCGATACCCTGATGATCATAACCTGTTACGTAAAATGTGCTTTCCGCCTCTTTCACAAAGTGCAAAGTTCTAACAAGTGAAGGGACGTTGTCCTCCACAAATTTAGCCCATTCATCGCCATACAAATCAACCTTGCTTCCATCATCCCTTACGAAACATATGTACCTGTACCTATTGTTGCCATGGATGAAAATGTATTTTTCTCCATTGTAGAAGTGTTCCTTGAACACATTTGGTAAAGTCTGCACACAATTGAATAATAATTTGTTATCATATTATATTGCGGTATTGATTATATTAAAAAGACAAAAAAATAACTAAAATAATAAACGAAATATGAACATCCAAAATAAAAAATATACGTGAGCTAATATGCATTGTCTACCTGGGAAGTTGCGTTACTTTCTAAGTCGAATCTGAAAAGGAATTGTTGATCCATTTGTTTGTTTTTTTATGTACCTGCAATATAAATCCATTCAATGAAATATACTGATGCTGCTTACAAATTCGACAACATATAATTACTGACGTATACAATGTACCACATTAAATAATTTCAAATGTTAATGTAATGTATGTTTTAATGTTGTTAAACAAATAGCCACATTTCATCTCTTACTTGAACCTTCTATAATAAACATCGCATATGTAACCGTAAAATATGCATATACCAAATGGCAAAGCTGTTATCTATGACTAACACTAACTAAAACAACCACATGATGTATTCTTGATAATCATAAACGTTCAATGCCACAGACATCAGCATGTAGACCAATTATCTAATTTTTTTTTGGCAAAAACATTGATCTTTTCAATCAATGAAACTCACAATCACATTCGTCTCAGTTTACCTAAGTTCGTTTTGGCTTATGGTGCTGTATTTGTGTGATTGTTGATGATTCATAACAATTATATATGTAAATAGAAAATTCTACATCCAGGAAACTAAACTAACAACCCATCTTTCAATATTTTATCCAAACAATTTTTTTTCACAAAATAAAACAAAACATTATTTTGATCCATGCCTAATGCAATATAAGTTATAGTAAAAGGCTTCAAATATTCAAAAAAAACCTAATCTAACAAATCATCTCTGTTTTCAAACCTGTATTACCCATTATTTAATCTTTAACAAATAGAATACCACGTTTGATCAATAGATTACCATTATCAAGTAATCTTATCATTAGCAAACATACTATATCATGCAAGTAATCTTATCATTAGCAAAGTATTCCATAAATATGAGATCAACAAGATTTACATATTGCAAGTAGATTCGGATAATTTTTAGAAAAAAAATTGGGTATTCTAACCTTTCAATTTTTTGATGGTTCGTTGATATGACAACTGATAATCGGAGAGACAAGTTGGTTATAGAGCCAAGTGAAAAGTTATTGATGGTAATGATGGTCTGAGATTATATATGCAAATTGTGCATGCAGTCAACGAGTCAAACACAAAAACGTTGTCTTTTTTAGGCTGAATAATATTTTTCTTGTTAAATATTTATGTAATTATTAATTTTTTAAAAATAAATAGTGAATTAAGGTTATTCGGGTCAACCAAAGAACCGAACCGAACCGAAAACCGAATTTGAATATGGTTTCGTTCGGTTTACGGGTTGACTCAAATAAAAATTTTAACCGAACTAACCGAACAAATTGATAACCGAACCGATCAACACCCCTAGTTATGGAGATGGTTAAACAAAATCAATCAAAACATAACTAAAACTTGGAAGACAAAGTTTGAAATTTAATCATCTATATAAGCATAGCATGACAAAAAATTCTTAATACATTATTCTCTAAACCAAAAGTTACTAGCTTGAAAATGGAAGGAAACGACAACATGTAGTGTTCAAAGTGTCGTTGTTGTTTTAACAAACATGAAACAAAGGAAATGGTCCTGTGTTGGCATTGGTGTGGTCGTAGAAATCAAACATGTATTTGATGCGCATCATTTAATACTATTATCTTAAAAGGATATTCACATTTTAAAAAGTTTTGGGCTTTTTAAATATGGGCTTTCTAAAAGTAATGGGCTTTGGAAAAGTTTATTAACATTAAAAATATGGGCTTTTTCTAATAAAATGAATTTATTTTAAAATAACTAAAAAACATTTGAATAATATTGAAGATATTTTATTTATGATATTTACTGAAAATAACTTTATTTATTAATTTAACAATTACTGAAAATTTTAAACATACTTTAAAATTTTTGAAAGATTATTTAATTTCAAAAAGGTTAATCATAAACAAAACTTGCTAGTTTGACTTAAAACACACTGACAAAAAAGAAACGTCCTCGAGAAGCAAAATATTACTATATGCTAGAAAATTCTTTTTGGCAATACAAATAATAACGTAAACATAGTTAATTAAAAAAATAAATTTAATTTAAAATGACTATTGATTAAATTTTATTTATATTAAAAAAAAATATTTTAAGAGATTGATATTTTGATAAATCTCAAAAAGTCAAAACAATCAACAAAAAATCCCAATTTCATTCCACCGTCTTCATAGTATCATAAAAACCCTAGAAAAAAAAAACTTCAAAAATGTCAGACAACATCCCGATTGAACTCCAAATGGAAATAATCAAAAAAGTTTATGACGTTAAGATATTGATTGGATTCAAATCAGTTTCCAAACAATGGAAGTCTTTTATTGAGAGCTCTGACTTTGTGATTGGTCATAGCACCCGCCATCCACAGCCGCTTAGTTGTTCTATCATAGGCTACAGAGAAGATACTTCTGTTTTTAAGGAAAAGTACGTTTTTTTTCTAGACGATGGTAAGAATGAAACTCTTTTTAACGTTTCTCTATCTAATATTATTTCTAAAAACATTGAACAAAAATTTTCTATATCAAAAATTATTGGTGCAACTCATGGTTTAGTGTGTTTGTATGGTTTCCACAAAGTCTATAAACAGTGGATGGTTATTTTTTCGAATCCTTCAATTCGAAAATCAATTGGTATTGTTGCTCCTTATACTCAAAGTAATGTCTTTCCTACTTTTGCTTTTGGCATTCGCCCGGATACTTTAGATCCTACCGTACTGAAATTAACATATGCTAAGAATGCTATGTTTTGGGTTGTTGAACTTTTTTCATAAGTGCAGGTGTTTGGAACAATGTGATTCCAAATGGTAATTGTCCTCGAGAAACCATCAAATTTAATGACTCAACTTATGTTGTATTAGATAGATTTGTTTATTGGGTTGCATATGAATTGATTGTTGCTGATGATCGTGACTATAACAAAAACATGCTTATCTCATTTGATTTGATTGCAAAAGAGTTCAAAGAGATACACTTACCAGATAGGTTAACAAATAAAATATTTGAGCCTTTCCAATTGACCGTTTGTAAACTAAGGGAGTCTCTTGTTGTTTGTGGATGCATTATGATTGACGGAGCACTACGATATGGTCTATGGATAATGGAAGATGATTTTTCTTTCAGAAAGCTATACACAATTGACGCAAACGTTTATAGAATATTGGGGTTTACAAAAAGTGGTGAAGCTATATTTGAACCTCGAGAAGACTATGGAAAATGTTCAACACTTCATGTTTACGACCCATGTTCACAACAAATCAAGAATCTTGGGATTATTGGAGTAGAGGGTTCATTCAACATGGGCTTGTACAACGAATCGATTCTGCTAAATGATCAGTAAGAATCATAAAAATATATTATGAAAAATAGGTATCGTTAATTCTATTTTATTTAATTTTTGGTTGTATTAATTGATGTAAGTTATATGAATTAAGATTTACATGCTTTTTGTTTTGTGATTATGAGTTTGCAAAGTTGACACAGAAACAAACGAATTGCAAAAAATTATAATATACTTGTTTCATTTTTGAATTAAATAAAACATAACTAAATGA
Organism: Artemisia argyi; assembly: GCA_030686995.1. Taxonomy (NCBI): domain Eukaryota; kingdom Viridiplantae; phylum Streptophyta; class Magnoliopsida; order Asterales; family Asteraceae; genus Artemisia; species Artemisia argyi. The sequence continues at coordinate 142,399,485 of CM060689.1, forward strand.
ACACAGGTTAAAAGTTATAAAAAAATATATGCAATATCAATAGATAGACTGTAAATTATATTTGAAAATTTGATATCAGACTACATTGATATAAAATATTTTTGATACATTGATATTAATTATTTTGGATAATAGATAAACTGATATTAAAATATATTATTAAAAATTAAGTCATAAGAAGTAGTAGTTGTGAAGATGATGTTAAAACAAATTGAGAATTTATGTAAATTTTGTTAATGCTTATTCTGATATATTATTATTTCTAAGTATTACTACAATATTAATATTAAAAATATCTAAATATTATTCAGCAGTTGTGATATTATTAGATGTTGAAAATTTGATTCTCTTACTATAATTTAACTTTTACTATGATTTTCTAGATGTTACTAAACTTAAATCTTAAGATAATTTAAAAGAAAATGTTAAATTATCACAGTAAAGTTTAATGTAACATAAAACATGCTTGCCTCAACATTAACTATCACAGTAAACTAAATAGTGAACAATTACTATCTGAATAAAACAAAATTAAAAAACAGACTTATCCTATTTTAAATATCTAGTGTATTTAATATCACAGTAAATTTAAATCACAGTCAATTTTAAAATCACATTTCAACATATTGCTAGAAATTATTACTGGATGTACCAAACTAAATGAGATGCAACGATTAGTCATCTTTGAAAAATACGTAGTATAATAATTTTAAAAAAAAATCTTTATTTTTAATATCAAAGTTTATATAGATTGTTTATGAGGTGTGACATTTATTGTTAAATAAAAAATGTAATAAACAATTTTTTTTAATGTGTATGATAAAGTAAAAGTTATTATTAAGAAATTTTATTAACACATAAATAAATTAAAATTAATATATGACAAAATTAATTAAAAAAAAAGAATTTTAAAATTAAAAGAAATATAAAAAAAAACTATTTGACAATATTCTCATCTTTAAATAACATAATGATATTCGATTACATCAATACATTTAAATTATCATTAATACAATAAATAACAAATGAAAAATGTTGACATAAATAATGCCTAAAAACATTATCAATATCTCTATGTTTTGATTATTACAAAATATAAACTCATAGAACTAAAACTTGTGACATAAACAAGTATTTAGTGATTAACATTCTCTTTACATCCAAATCACTTAAGGTATGAATAAACAAAGTGTTTAGTGCAATTTATGATCAAAGGAAAATTTAATTAAGTATTACAAAGTTTATTTAATTATATAAACATATTATATATTTTTGAAAAACACTTTTGGTAATAAAGAAAAATGTTTTATTCATACTAAATATCTGAATTCAAATTTTTAACTAAAATCAGTTAGTTTTTCACCAAATAAACTTTCCCCACTAAAAAACAAAAAATCTGGCCGTTACAGCTGGGTGGCCCCCTTAATTATAAGGGGCGGTCCCCTTAATTTTAAGGGGGCCGGCCTTGATTTAAGGGGACTGGCCACGCTCCTCTGTCAGAATCTGTTGTCTATAAATACCACCTTAAATCTGGAATTTTTCTCACCTTTTACACTCATAAACTTTCTGTTCTAGATCTCCATTTCGAATCTCTAAATCGTTTGATCATACATTCTTAAATCTTTGTTTCAAAGTGATCCAAACATTATTCTTTCAAGTGCAAGAGAAGAATACTTCTATCCCTCAAGACAAGAAGTATTACAACTTGTTGTGACCTCCACATCTAAGTTGTTAAAGCATCATCATTGTATCTATCTCATTGTGTGATTAGTTGTGAATATTTGTTAGAAGATAGTTTAGTTAGATATAAATATAGTGTGATTGGTTAGTAGTTAGTTTTGAAGAAGAAGAGTTAGGAAGAAGATTGGTGTGTAGAAGATAGGTGTGTAAAAGATTGGTGTGTAGAAGATTGGTGTGTAGAAGATAGGTGTGAAGAAGATTGGTGTGAAGAAGATAGGTGTGAAGAAGTGTTGTGATTAAGTAGTGAATAGGTGTGAAGTAGTTGCGTAGAAGGTGTGAATAAGTTGTGACATAGTTGTGGTGTGTAAATTGGTGTGTAAGGTTTTCTCCGCCATAAGGGAGCTTGTTGACATAGTGAAGAAAACTCTCGAGTTAGGTGCTCGGGGAGTGGAGTAGGGCAAGGAAGGTGACCTTGTAGCCGAACCACTATAAATCTCTTGTCTCGCGGTTCGATCTTTCCAACTCTCATCTATTTCTTTACTTACATTGTTATTACTTTATCGTACATATTTAGTGTTGTTCATATTGTGCATGACTTGATTTCATATAGCATCGAATTTAAATTTTTGAAAACAAAGAAAACTTTCAAACAATCTTTTATAACAAATTAAAAAGACGTAAAACTATTCAACCCCCCTTCTAGTTTTCCACAATTGGTATCAAGAGCCACGTCTAGCAAGATTTTTTAAAATATATTGTATTTTAAAACTTGTAACGATCTATGGAATCTTTAAAATATTTAAAAGGGCAATCTATGCAAAGACCACCACTATTTGAAAGTGATGGATTTTTATATTGGAAAAATAGATTCGAAACTTATGTGAAATCAAAAGATCTTGATCTTTGGCATGTTATTACCTTTGGTGATTTTCCCCCTGTTCAATATAATGGTGAAACTAAAATGGATGAAATTGTATCTTTTGAAAAACAAAATGATGATTTGAAAAAGAAACTAGCAAAAAATAATGAAGCTAAGATGGTTATTTATAATGCGTTACCACGCAAAGAATATGAAAGAATTTTTATGTGTAAAACCGCAAAAGAAATTTGGGACTCTTTACTAATTACTCACCAAGGTAATAGTCAAGTTAAAGATAACAAAATAGATCTTCTTGTACAACAATATGAACAATTTACCATTCCGGAAGAGGAATCAATTGATAATGCTTTTGCTAAATTTAACACTATCATCACAAGTTTAAAAGCACTTGATGAGACATTTTCTAGTAAAAATTGTGTTAGGAAATTTCTTAGGGCATTGCATCCGAAATGGTGAGCTAAAGTCACGGCTATTGAAAAATCAAAGAATTTGATGACGTTGTCACTAGATGAACTAATTGGCAACTTGAAGGTCCATGAAGAAATTATAAGAAGAGATTCGGAAACGGTCAAAGTCAAGAAAGAACAAACCAAATCCATTGCTCTAAAAGCCAAAAAGGAACCTAGTGACGATGATGATTCAAGTGACGAGAGTGAAGACGAAGAATATGCAATGGCCGTAAGAGAATTCAAGAAATTTTTCAAGACACGAGGAAGATTCACTAGATCACCACGAGCAGAAAGAAAACCGTTCCAAAGAAATAGAAGTGATAACTACGGGAAAAGAAAGTGCTTTAGATGTGGAAGTCCAAATCATCTCATTGGCGAATGTCTAAAGCCGTCGGGTTATGAAAATCAAGGCGCCTTTGTTAGTGGAACATGGAGTGATAGTGACAAAGAAGAAGTGGAAAAACCAAGAGACGAAAAGTGTTTTATGGCAAAAGGAACCGACAAAATATGTTTAGAAATTGACTTGGAGCCTGATGAATGGATCAAAGATAACGGATGTTCGAGGCACATGACGGGGAACCGCAAGCTATTTTCTACATACAAGGCATACAATGGAGGTAACGTTATTTTTGGTAGTGACTTTGGTGGAAAAATCATTGGCAAAGGTACGATTTCTCAAGACTCACTTACTATTGAAAATGTAGAGCATGTAGATAATTTAACATATAACTTGCTTAGTATAGGACAAATATGCGAAAATAAATGTAGAGTTACCTTTACCGAAGAGGATAGCGAAATAGTTAAGAATGGAAAAATTATAGGTAGAGGAATTAGGAAAGGAGGCATATATGTTATGAAACTAGGAAACAAACCTAAGGATAGGATATGCTTAACGACCCTAGACGAAAACTCCACATTGTGGCATAGAAGATTAGGACATGCTAACATGCAACAAATACAATCTTTGGCCTCTAAGGAACTAGTTAGAAACTTGCCTAATCTAAAATATGACAAGTATTTTTGTGATGCATGTAAAATTGGAAAACAAGTTCATGCTAGTCACAAAGCTAAAAATATAGTATCCACTACTAGGTGCCTAGAACTATTACATATGAATCTTTTTGGTCCATCCACTGTGCGGAGCTATGGAGGAAACAAATATACCTTAGTAATAGTAGATGACTACTCACGATACACGTGGACTAGGTTTTTAAGTGACAAGACCCAAGCCTTTGAAAAATTCAAAATATTTAGTAAAATGATTCAAAATAAATTAGGATGCACAATAGTAGCCATTAGGACGGACCATGGTAGGGAATTTGAAAATGAAGTACAATTCGGAAAATGTTGTAATTTAAATGGAATATCTCACAATTTCTCCGCTCCTCGTACTCCTCAATCAAATGGCGTAGTAGAAAGAAAAAATAGGTCACTACAAGAAATGAGTAGAACAATGTTAAATGAACAATCCATCCCACAAAAATTTTGGTGTCACGCCGTAGATACTTCAACATATATTATTAATAGGGTATCAATTAGGAGAATTCTAGGAAAAACTCCTTATGAGTTACTAAGAGGTAGAAAACCAAACTTAAGCTACTTTAGGGTATTTGGAAGTAAATGTTACATTCTAAACACTAAGGATTACTTCACTAAGTTTGATCCAAAATCGTATGAAGGAATATTTTTAGGATACTCACAAAATAGTAAAGCATATATAATACTTAACAAACACTCCATGAAAGTAGAAGAATCACTAAATGTAACATTTGATGAAACACCACCACCTCCTAAAACTTTACCTTTAGAAGATGATGACTTAGTCGAAGAAGAAGCTATTGAGGTTACTAAAACAAAACCCATAGGAAATGATAATGAAGACATTAACTTAGGAAATAACGAAATTGTAAATGTTAAAGAATCTAGATCACATCCACTAGATAATATAATAGGACATCTTAATCAAAGAACCCTTAGGTCACAAGCTCAAGATAAAAATAATTTCTTTTGTTTCCTCTCAGCAATAGAACCTAAGAATATTAATGAGGCTTTAAAAGATGAAAGTTGGGTTATAGCTATGCAAGAAGAATTAAATCAATTTAAGGCAAATGATGTTTGGGAATTAGTCCCAAATCCAATGAATATGACCATCATAGGAACTAAGTGGGTATATAGGAATAAATTAGATGAAAATGGAGTAGTTACTAGGAATAAAGCTAGGTTAGTTGCCCAAGGTTATAATCAACAAGAAGGAATTGATTATGACGAAACTTATGCCCCCGTAGCTAGACTAGAATCTATTAGGATACTACTTGCCTATGCATGCGCCCTAGACTTTAAGTTATTCCAAATGGACGCGAAAAGTGCATTCCTTAACGGTTTTATCAATGAGGAGGTATATGTGGCACAACCTCCAGGATTCATTGACTTCGCAAAACCTGATTATGTTTATAAGTTAAAGAAAGCTTTATATGGACTCAAACAAGCTCCCAAAGCTTGGTATGATCGATTAAAAGCTTTCCTTATTAAACATGATTATTCCATGGGAATGGTAGATAACACTCTTTTCACTAAAAGGAAAGACCCAAATCTCATCATTGTTCAAATATATGTTGATGACATTATATTTGGATCGACTTGTCAAGATATGTGTGATGAATTTGCCAAAATCATGCATGATGAGTTTGAGATGAGTATGATGGGTGAACTTAACTTCTTCCTAGGATTAGAAATAAAACAATTAGAAGATGGAATATTCTTTAACCAATCTAAGTACATTAAGGAAATGCTTAAGAAATTTGGCCTAGAAGACTCAAAACCCATGAAAACTCCCATGTCTATGGAAGTAAAACTCACAAAGGATGATGAAGGTGAGTCCGTAGATAACACCAAGTATAGAGGAATGATAGGTAGTTTACTATACTTGACGGCAAGTAGACCCGATATCATGTTTAGTATTTGCCTTTGTGCCCGTTTTCAAGAGGATCCCAAAACCTCTCACCTATAAGCGGTTAAGCATATCTTCCGATACATTAAAGGCACTATACACTTAGGATTATGGTATCCTAAGGGATACGGCATAGAAACCATCGTCTATGCGGATTCGGATCATGCGGGAGACTACGTAGATAGAAAAAGCACTAGCGGTATTTGCACGTTTATGGGATGTTGTCTAACATCTTGGTTTTCGAAGAAGCAAACCGCTCTTGCTATTTCTACCACCGAAGCCGAATATGTAAACGCTGGAAAGGCATGTCAACAAGCACTATGGATGAAACAAGCTCTTATAGACTATGGCATTAGGTTAGAAAATGTTCCCATTATGTGCGATAGCAAAGGTGCGATAGATTTAAGTAAAAATCCGGTGCAACACTCTAGGACTAAACATATAGAAATACGCCACCACTTTCTTAGGGATAATGTACAAAAAGGGAACATATCTATAGAAAAAGTTGCATCGGAAGATAACATTGCGGATATATTCACTAAACCCCTTAAGCGTGAATTATTCAATCACTTGCGTTTAGGATTAGGAATGATGGAACAAGTTGACTAAATTTTATTGCATTTAGAAAGTTTTCTTTTTAAGTTTTTCATAAGATTTACTTTTCTTCCACTTCTCCATTTCTGAGTCTAGGAATCTATTTCGCACAAAATTAAAAGATTGGGAAATATTATTTTCTTTGCATATACTCTTTTGTAAAACCCAATCAATTTTTTTTTAAATTATTCTCACATCTAGGAAATTACATGAACATCATTTTTCTTGCATTGTTGACTAATGCTAAAAACATTTTTTTTTCATGCATAAACTTTCACATAAATTGTCAAGGTATATAATCTAATATATATCTTTGACATTCATGATCGAGCAAAAATCGAATCAAGGAGATTTTGGATTGTTTCTTAAGATTTTTTTTTTCTATTTAGAAGTCGAAACAATCACAACTCCACATTTGTTGCATATAGGCACACACTAGGACAAAATCACTCATAACATTGTCATCTTGATCACTAGATTTTTGACTCAATAGTTGCCTTTGCCTTTGATCTAAGATAGTTGCCTTAGGAAGTTTAAGTGCTCTTGCCTTTGTTTGTCTCCTTTAGCTTATTATGTGTTACTTATTTGCTCTTTTGCTTAAGTGTTTTTGCATGCATGCTATATCTTGATTAGATTAGATGTTATATTGCCTAAAGGAATTGAACTTGCTTGAATCCAAATCCAAAAACACAACCTTTCTGTAAATTTTCTGCCAAAAACCCATTTCTGGCAATCTGGGAACCATCATATGGGCGGCCTCCTTAATTATGCAAGACGGCCCCCTTAATTTTAAGGGGACCGCCCCTTAATTAAGGGGACCGTCCATCTGCTGGACGGATTTACAGAATCTTTTCTGCTTTTTAGCCCATTTCAACCTACATTTCCCATTTTTCACCAACACATTTTGTCCTAATCTCCCAAACAAACTTTATCCATCCATAAACACACAAATCTTACACTATAAATATCCCCAATCTTCAACACTCTCCATTCATCCCTTCATGACTTCTTCTAACAAACCAAAACCAAAAGCCTCAAGGCTTGCAAGGATGACGGAAAAACCCGTTTGGCGAAGAAAAAGCCCTCGAAACAAATCTATCATAACCAATGAAGTTGGAAATCACTCAACACCTCCAACCACTTACTTTCCAAACTTTACACCAAATTCACAAGGACATTCATTTGATCCTCTTTACAAACCATATAACATTGGCCAAACATCTTCCTTCATGCCAAACTACTCATCCCATCCTCCAACCACTTATAATGATCCATACAAGTTTGATCAACCATCAAACTACAATTCCAACAACACAAACCCAATTCATCCATATCAACACAATGACTCTCTCCGCATTGCCACGGAAAAGCAAAAGTTCCGTGATGAAATAACCCAAATCCATGATCTTAGTGATCTCAATGCCATGCACCTTGCACAACGCAACAAAGGGCAACCTCCATCATCACCCTACAACAATTGCCTACCCCACTCTCTCAACTTGGATCAAGTTACAAACCACATTCACTATTTCCCTTGTTGCATCTTCCTTCAAAAACAAATTCTATACTTGAGTGAAGATATTTCTTGGATTGAATATCTCCTCACTCGTCCTCATCCCATACCACCCTTAACACGATACAACATCATAAGATCCACCTCTTCCGCTCCATACCCCACTCCATATCCCTCTCCATCTAACAACTAAGCTTTATGCTTATGTTCTCCTTCAAGCAAATAAAACAATCAACCATGGGTTGCAAGCAAGTCCAAGTGCTCTCTTAGGCAATATAAGACTATGTCTCTCCTTTTGTTTTATTGTAATCAATATGCTTTAAGCATATTGAATGTTGTAATGCTAATCATTTCTATGATGCTTGAATGAATCTATTTTTATTTGCATAATTGTTGCTTTGCATGTATATGTGTCTTGTTCTCTTCAAATATTTTTTGTAGCCAAGATTTCCATAGCTCGTTCCCTTGGTGCTCTCAAATGAGGGGGAGCATACATCAAGGGGGAGCATTCTACCCGTTTAAACTTCTTTCACGAAGCTTACTCGGCTTAACCTTTTTGATTTTACAAAAAGGGGGAGAAGAGAAACGCAAACTCTATAATACTTGTCTAAAAACAAATTTTAGATCTATTGAGTTTAAGATTTTGTAATAATCAAAAAGGGGGATATTGTTGACATAAATAATGCCTAAAAACATTATCAATATCTCTATGTTTTGATTATTACAAAATATAAACTCATAGAACTAAAACTTGTGACATAAACAAGTATTTAGTAATTAACATTCTCTTTACATCCAAATTACTTAAGGTATGAATAAACAAAGTGTTTATTGCAATTTATGATCAAAGGAAAATTTAATTAAGTATTACAAAGTTTATTTAATTATATAAACATATTATATATTTTTAAAAAACACTTTTGGTAATAAAGAAAAATGTTTTATTCATACTAAATATATAAATTCAAATTTTTAACCAAAATCAGTTAGTTTTTAACCAAATAAACTTTCCTCACTAAAAAACAAAAAATCTGGCCGTTACAGCTGGGCGGCCCCCTTAATTTTAAGGGGGCCGGCCTTGATTTAAGGGGACCGGCCACGCTCCTCTGTCAGAATATGTTGCCTATAAATACCACCTTAAATCTGGAATTTTTCTCACCTTTTGCACTCCTAAACTTTCTGTTCTAGATCTCCATTTCCAATCTCTAAATCCTTTGATCAGACATTCTTAAATCTTTGTTTCAAAGTGATCCAAACATTATTCTTTCAAGTGTAAGAGAAGAATATTTCTATCCCTCAAGACAAGAAGTATTACAACTTGTTGTGACCTCCACATCTAAGTTGTTAAAGCATCATCATTGTATCTATCTCATTGTGTGATTAGTTGTGAATATTTGTTAGAAGATAGTTTAGTTAGATATAAATATAGTGTGATTGGTTAGTAGTTAGTTGTGAAAAAGAAGAGTTAGGAAGAAGATTGGTGTGTAGAAGATTGGTGTGTAGAAGATAGGTGTGAAGAAGATTGGTGTGAAGAAGATAGGTGTGAAGAAGTGTTGTGATTAAGTAGTGAATAGGTGTGAAGTAGTTGTGTAGAAGGTATGAATAAGTTGTGACGTAGTTGTGGTGTGTAAATTGGTGTGTAAGGTTTTCTCCGCCATAAGGAAGCTTGTTGACATAGTGAAGAAAACTCTCGAGTTATGTGCTCGGGGAGTGGAGTAGGGCAAGGAAGGTGACCTTGTAGCCAAACCACTATAAATCTCTTGTCTCACGGTTCGATCTTTCCAACTCTCATCTATTTCTTTACTTAAATTGTTATTACTTTATCGTACATATTTAGTGTTGTTCATATTGTGCATGACTTGATTTCATAAAGCATCGAATCTAAATTTTTGAAAACAAATAAAACTTTCAAATAATCTTTTATAACAAATTAAAAAGACGTAAAACTATTCAACCCCCCCCCCCCCCTTCTAGTTTTCCACAAAAAATCTTAATTACATACATTATGTAACAAAGTACTTTACTAATACATTATGTAGTACATAACTAAGCATTTGGAAGAATGATGAGACGAAAAATAAACCGTTTTTAGGGGGTCATTTAAGCCCGGAATTGAATTTATTCGATCAAATATTGCCCTAAATCGTTTCTTTTGTGATTTTAGGTACTTTGGGAGTGAATTCTGGAAAATGAAGCATTTTGGACGTTTTTGGAGCATAAAAGTGAAGAAAACGGCAAAGACTTAATTTTCCATGCTGAGAACAGTACCTGACGGCGTCAAGAAGGAAATTGTGACGGCGTCAGGAGTAAAATCCATGACGACCCAGTGAAAACCTGAAGGCGTCAAGAGAAGGGCGTCAAGAGTTATTTTGGTGACGGCCTGAAGATGGACTTCACGTGACGGAGTCAAACCTAGATCTAGGTAGTCCGAAAACTTATTTGGCGGCGAGATGACGGCGTCAGACATTTACTCTTGACGCCGTCACCTCACAAAATCTATATATACTTTTCTATTTTTCATTCATTAAGAGAGGAACTTGTGTGGAGAATACTAGGGTCGAACCTAATAAACCCTAGGTCGTTTGTAACAGTATTTTCAAGGGTTTTCACCCCTTAAAACCTTTCATGTTCAATTAAGATAAGTCCTCTTTCAATTCATTCAATATGTCTATGTGTTGTTTGAATATATCTTATGCTTGTCTTGATTTCAACATGCTAGGCTAGATCTCTCATGTGTTTGCTTAGATGTAATGAAACCTAGATGTTAATTATAGGTTGATTGCTTGTTTATAGTTGTAATGGATAAATGATTTCAATGTTAGGCTTAAGAAAACTAGCAGATCTCCATTGTGTAACTTGCTTGAACGTCTTAAGAAACATGAACCGATGTGTACTAGGTTTTTATGATTGTATTTAATGCATAAGAGAATTCTAGTGATCCCATGTTAGGAGCTTCTTAGCCGGCTCGACATAGGAGTGAAGTAGGAGCTTATAGGATTGGGGAAGTAAGTACGCCACCCCATGAATGGTATTAAGGAATACAATCCGTCATCCACGCAACTGTAACAAGTAATTAACCTGTAAAAGATATCTAGGGAGTAGTGAAATCTAAGTAAACACAATTCTCCCATATATTTCTCACACCATTAGTTAATTTAGTTTATTTTCATTTTTGTTATTTTATTTTGATTGTATCTTAGTTATTGGGTTAGTTGACTAGCAACTAATTCCGCCCAACTCCTTCAAAACCGAGATTTTTAATTGCTTTTATAAAATTATAAAAATACAAAAAGAATCATCCCTCATCTCTAGACCTAGTCTTTAGGTTTTCTAATCCTAGCGACACTATTCCTAAGTTGAACGATCAATCCCCCGGTACTTGTCATTATACTATACTACATCGATCAGGTACACTGCCTGGTGGGGGTTGTAAGCTTCTCGAGATCCCTCGAGAGGTAAAGCCTGGTGCAATTCCCACGCATCAAGTTTTTGGCACCGCAGCCCGGGGAATAGTTATTGTCTAGGTTAGGATTTCTTTTTATTAGGTCTACTTGCTAGATTCCTTTCTAGTAAGATTTTATTTTTATTTTTAGGTTTTCTTTAGTCTATCTTTTTCTTTGTGTGTTTTTTCATAATTTTCGTTGACTATTCCGTTCACCATTATGGAGAACGCGAATCCACCATACTACCGACCACAAAATTCACCCACTCCTAATGACATCTTGATGTTTAAACAACATGAAGATGAACCTATCTATGATGCATGGGCTCGCTTTAAATATTTACTTCGAAAAGTTCCTCATCATAATTTCGATCTGTGGTCCCAAATTGAAATATTTTACCATCGTGTCGACCACTATACCAAAATGGACATTGACCATGCCGCAGATGGGGACCTTTGGGGATTAAGTGCTGATGAAGCATGGGAAACCATAGAGAATTGTGCCATACTTGCCAAAAAAATGGACAACCCAACAAATGTTGTTACGGATCAATTGATAGCAAGTTTAAGGGAACAAGCAAGAAGATTGTTTGGGGATAAGCTTATAGATGAGATAACTGGGTGTACGGAGTGGTTTGATTTCACCACAATACAAGCTGAGCACATTGGTAATCTTGATAAGATGGAGGATAGAGTTGAAAATATAAGCCCACCAAGTACCCCACGAGTCCTACCATCATTTGAGGCATACACACCACCCATGACTTATTCGGATGAAGTAGAAGAGACTTTAGGAATCCCAATTGAGGTAGAACCTTTGAACCAAACACAACTAGAGGATATAGGTTCGAATACTTATAATGATAACCTTACTCTTAGTTTTAGGGAAGTTCCTAGTTTTGATGAATCGGAGCCTCAACCAAAACCATTACCTAATCTTCCATCCTTGGATGAAAATTTAGGAATTGAAATAGGTCCCGATCCACCCATCAAACCATGTAGTCCGGGTAGTCTTAGGATAAAGATGGTAGAATTTAAGCCATGTAGAGAGGAAGCCAATATAGGAGTGGAACATAACCTTACATGCTTACATCACCCATTCATGATTGATCACAAAACACATTATGGGTTTAAACCGGGTTTATTAGGTGAAGATGGATCCCCAACTAGTAATCTCTTGAAGTTGATTGAAAATGATCCCTTTCTAGGAGAAAATCTTAATACACCCATTAACTCGATTGAATTAGGTAAGGTTATGATGATAGGAGCACACCCCTTTGAGCATATAATTCATCCACCACTCTTTCCTCACGAAGCATATTTCCACCCTAAGGGTGTGTATCGCTACTTCCACCCGCACTTAATCCTAAGTGTAGGGAAAACCTCTCCTATTTCCGTTAAATAAGGGTAGAGTCAGGCTCGTGACTCGAACAAAAACAAGCGCTTCTTGGGAGGCAACCCATGTTTTATGTGATTTTTATATTTTGTTTGATTGTTATTTGTTTCCGTATGCATGCTTTATTTTTATTGTTGGTAGATCATGTTTCAAAACTAAAATGGTGAAAATACTTTACTTTGTTGTTTGGCTTAGTCTTAACTTCATCCAAAGGTATTTCGCAAAAGATAAGTGTAAGGGGAAACCCCAAATATGTTTTTAAGAAACAAAACTCGATCATGATTCTCCACAATATTAAGTGAACATGTATATTCGTATTTGTTAGAGTCAAATGCTTGTATCGAGTCATAATGATGTTTTGCAGGATTTTCCAGGAAGTAGGACGAAGTTTTTCCAGAAACTTAACATAATAATTTCTGCAGGTCACTTCTGACGGCGTCATGAGTTTACTCTTGACGGCGTCACGTGTAAAATTCTGGAAATTCTACCAGTTTGTTTTTCTAACGGAGTCTTAAAGTTTTTGTTAAATCTTTAGTTTTATAATCTCCAAGAAATCTGTAAACATCATTCCACAAGCATTATATCTTATTTTGTTTTCTAGGATTTGTTAGCATATATAGATTGCCGCCGATTTTACGCGAGGTTGCCTTGTTTGTTTTCTCAGGTTTAACAGGTTATGTATGACAATAAGATGATTTATATTCTGGAAGGGAAGCTTTGATTGTTCATTTTCTTGGAGGAAGATCTAACCTGGCTACCTTATTATCCATACCGAGTGAATCAGGGGAGTATTTGATTTCATTCGTTTTACTTATTTCACTTTTACATTCTTTACTTGAACATTGGGGACAATGTTCATCCTAAGTGTAAGGGGAGGGTAAAATGATGATACAACATAGGATACACTTTTGCTTGAGTTTGTTTGTTTGATGGTAGATGTGTAATAAAACTATGAGAAATACTTGTTAGTGTAATTTTAGCGCCAAATTTAAATTTTTTTACAACATTTAGGAGTGAAACTTTAGCCATAGCAAGCGTCTCATGGATAGGAGTCGTATGACTAGCACGAAACCGTATCATTCAGAAAAATTTTCCACCCAAATATGTGAGGTTCGCCTTTAGATTTGATAGGAAAAGCATTTACTATTAGTGCTTATGAGTGTACCGGTAGCATTTAGATTCTAGAACTTGCGTTAGTGATGCATCCCGAGACCGCTAGTGAGACTACATTCGTGTAGTAGGATTTACTACATGATAAGAGGCATTAGGATCACCCTTGTGTTAAACCCGTATCATAATTACTTGACCATTTAAGTCATATTACTTGGCTAGTTAAGTCAACTAATTTTTCCCACACCTTAGCGTTATACTCATTTTTAGTACACGAAACCCCTAGTACACCTCTCCGAGCCTATCTTTTCGTTTCTAACTTTAAGCATCTTACTTAAAGGAAGAATTTGTTACACCCCACTTAAATGTACACCCAAATCGCCTTAGCCTTCCGTGTACACTCATCTTTAGTGCATTATTGTTATTTGTTTAAACCCTAAGTTAATTATCTAATTGATTACATGGTTGCTAAGTCGAGTCATATCCTTGTACATATTGTTTTGGGACGATTGGGACTCATGGGTAAAGTACTTGTGTTATGGAGTAATGGGGAAGAACATCATATTATTACCCCCATATGTACGTTAATCTTAAAAAGTACTCCAAGTGTTTTGATTATCTTGATTCGAGTCATTAGATTAGTTTATTGTAAAGTATGTAAAAATTCAAGTGTAAGGGGAATGTTCATTCCCTATGATGTATTATTTTGGATGGTAGGGTAAGAGTGTATGCACACAAAAAAAATATATATATATATATATATATATATATATATATATATATATATATATATATATATATATAGAAAAAGAGAAAAACATACGGACTACCATCCCGTTTCATTCTATGTTTATTTTATGTTTTTGTTATTTTTCATTTATTAGCTTAAGTCGAGTCTAGTCTTGGCTTAGGAACGCCACATTGTACATGTAATTGACCAAGATTATTAACTCGCCACCAGTAAATGTGAAAAACTTATTTTAAACTTACAGAATACCTTTTTCGTGATCTTCTAAAATAAGTTAACTTGATCGTTTATGGGCTCAAGGTTGTTACACCTTTGATCTAGGATTTTGGCTATGAAAAGCATGATGATAATATTGGCGGAATATTCTAATGAAAGAAACAATACTATCACAACAAGGTTTTTGCCAAACTTTCTCAGTGTTATTACACTTACAGCCCCAATGCTATTTGATCAAATATAGCACGGTTATTCTAAAACAATAACAGGGATCGAAGATCCTTGAGGCTAAACAAACCTAACAACATTAGACCCCATGTCTAATGTTCATCATACCCCTCGTATGATCTTCCCACACACACTCATTTTGGTGCTTTACATTTTAACACACTACGTGTTGTTGTAATATGTAAGTATGAAGCACCATGGTGATTAACATCTAACCACTCTTTTTATCTAATGGTGTGATCTTCCTTTTATAACATAAGGAGATAAGATACAACTTGTATCTTGAGTGTCCAACTTGATAAGCTTTAGTCATCCACTTGCTTCATGATGTGTCAAGTCAATAAGATACAACTTGTATCTTAAATGTTCAACTTGATGACTTCATAAAATATCTAGATATTATATTTTGTATAATCATGACTCATACAAAATAAATATCTTTTTCGATCTTATCCTTGTAGCAGCATTGTGACTCATTGATCCAGCAGAATCCATCAGCAGAATCTGTCTTCAGCAGAATCTATCTTCAGCAGAATCCATATTCAGCAGAATCATTCTTTGTACCAGCAGTACCTTGTTTTGCTCTAGCAGTACCTTTAAATACACTAGCAGTACCTTAAGAATGAACTAGCAGTACCATCATTCTAGTATATTTTGCTTATCATTTCAGTATTCTTCATGTTTCATTCTTCTTGCTTTGTATCATCAAATCTATGGAATATTTAATTCCTAACAGTAAAGACTGCCTATATCCAACAAAACCGTGTATTCCACATCCCTACACCTAACGTTATAACCCTTTAAAAGACCTCTTTGATAGTTTATCCTAGGTGCTTACGCCATGTGGTGGAGGTTTGATCCTTTCCCAAGCCTATGGTAATCTATTTTGCTATGACAGGTAGTGAGAGATGTTTTCCATTTCCATATTGTGATATTACTTTATTACACCCGAGAGATGTAAGTATCTAAACACTATTTGTGAGGTGCTAGTGTATGACCTCCGTGCTTGTCTTTGGTCTTTAGTGGAACGATTATTTGTTGTAATTTCTTTTATATTAGTGTTAAATGACCCCTAACTTGTATTTTGACTAGAATAAAAGCACATTTGCTTGAGGACAAGCAAATCTCAAGTGTAAGGGTATATGATGAGACGAAAAATGAACCGTTTTTAGGGGGTCATTTAAGCCCGGAATTGAATTTATTTGATCAAATATTGCCCTAAATCGTTCCTTTTTTGATTTTAGGTACTTTGGGAGTGCATTCTGGAAAAGGAAGCATTTTGGACGTTTTTGGAGCATAAAATTGAAGAAAACGGCAAAGACTTAATTTTCCATGCTGAGAACAGTACCTGACGGCGTCAAGAAGGAAATTGTGACGGCGTCAGGAGTAAAATCCATGACGACCCAGTGAAAACCTGAAGGCGTCAAGAGAAGGGCGTCAAGAATTATTTTGGTGACGGCCTGAAGATGGACTACACGTGACGGCGTCAAACCTAGATCTAGGCAGTCCGAGAACTTATTTGGCGGCGAGATGACGGTGTCAGACATTTACTCTTGACGCCGTCACCTCACAAAATCTATATATACTTTTCTATTTTTCATTCATTAAGAGAGGAACTTGTGTGGAGAATACTAGGGTCGAACCTAATAAACCCTAGGTCGTTTATAACAGTATTTTCAAGGGTTTTCACCCCTTAAAACCTTTCATGTTCAATTAAGATAAGTCCTCTTTCAATTCATTCAATATGTCTATGTGTTGTTTGAATATATCTTATGCTTGTCTTGATTTCAACATGCTAGGCTAGATCTCTTATGTGTTTGCTTAGATGTAATGAAACCTAGATGTTAATTATAGGTTGATTGCTTGTTTATAGTTGTAATGGATGAATGATTTCAATATTAGGCTTAAGAAAACTGGCAGATCTCCATTGTGTAACTTGCTTGAACGTCTTAAGAAACATGAACCGATGTGTACTAGGTTTTTATGATTGTATTTAATGCATAAGCGAATTCTAGTGATCCCATGTTAGGAGCTTCTTAGCCGGCTCGACATAGGAGTGAAGTAGGAGCTTATAGGATTGGGGAAGTAAGTACGCCACCCCATGAATGGTATTAAGGAATACAATCCGTCATCCACGCAACTGTAACAAGTAATTAACCTGTAAAAGATATCTAGGGAGTAGTGAAATCTAAGTAAACACAATTCTCCCATATATTGCTCACACCATTAGTTAATTTAGTTTATTTTCATTTTTGTTATTTTATTTTGATTGTATCTTAGTTATTGGGTTAGTTGACTAGCAACTAATTCCGCCCAACTCCTTCAAAACTGAGATTTTTAATTGCTTTTATAAAATTATAAAAATACAAAAAGAATCATCCCTCATCTTTAGACCTAGTCTTTAGGTTTTCTAATCCTAGCGACACTATTCCTAAGTTGAACGATCAATCCCCCGGTACTTGTCATTATACTATACTACATCGATCAGGTACACTGCCTGGTGGGGGTTGTAAGCTTCTCGAGATCCCTCGAGAGGTAAAGCCTGGTGCAATTCCCACGCATCAAAGAAGCTTAAAAATGATAATTCCTTTCGATCTCGAATAAGGCAAAAAATCATCATTGTACTTTACATAGCAAGATGAATACATTCTTCATTATAATCAAATCTGAACTCTATAGGAGATGGAAATAATCATGCTGACAATGGGTAGGTGACTTTTTAATTATCACAAAGACTTTTTGATTTTTACACATTTAGTTATATACTAAAAAAGCAAATATTGGTAGCAAGTTTACACATTTAATTAACATATTGTTCCATTTTGTTGATTATATGACTCAATTTTTTTAATTTAAAAAAAAATTAAAAAAAATGCAAAATCAACAATACATAAAATCTAGTTCATAGCAAAAGAATTTGCGATACTACTACATAGCAAAAGTCCTACATAATGGACAAACTTTTTTTTGAAACAACCATTTATCTATACAATGTACATGAAATTCATGGCGACAAATCAAAGCGCGTATAATTTCATTTTCTTTGTATTCTCCCAAACAAATTGCACAAACCCCGTCCATCTTGTCAAACAACATTATTCTTTCACTTACTATAGATCTCCTAGACGAACTAGATGAGCCAATATTCTTAGTTTCTTCTTGAAAACGAACTATTTCTTGTTCTTCAAGTTGTAATACATCTTCATAAGACCTTTCAATAATCAAATTGACTAAAGAAGAGGGTATATTCGGCATACGTTCAACACATTGCTGGAAATGGTTTCTGTTAGAAGTTGATCTGTGTAAATTTTGAAAGTAATGAACAAAAACTGATGGAGGTACCTGAGTAAATGGAATAAAACGATTACTCATCTATATTTAAAAAAGGTTTAAGACGATAAGTTCGAGAATGAATGTTTATTATTATATATATATACTAAAAGTCACTTGAGGTTACTGTAGCAAATCACTGTAGCAACAGTGATAACAGTGATTATGTATGGTGCGTTACGACACATAATAACTATTAAATATAACAATACTATTTATATATTAATATTATAATAAATATCAGAATACAAACCTTATGCAGAATAATAAAACGATATTAATATATATATTTGTTATGTCAAACAAATAACAGCCACGTGTCAAGAACACAAATGTCTCATAATAACTATTAAATATCACAATACCATTTATATATTAATATCATAATAACTATCAGAATACAAACCTTACATCTCAATATCATAATACCTACCATAAAACAGATATTAATATCATAATAAAATTCGAAAATGCAGAATAATAAAACGATATTAATATATATATTTGTTATGTCAAACAAATAACGGCCACGTGTCAAGAACACAAATGTCTCATAATAAATATTAAATATCACAATACCATTTATATATTAATATCATAATACCTATCAGAATACAAAGTTACAAACCTTACATCTCAATATCATAATACCTACCATAAAAGAGATATTAATATCAGAATAACAATTTATATCATAATAACAAATTATACAGTATAATAATACTTATATCAGAATAACAATTTATATCATAATAACTATGTAGATATGCTTATGTAAATAATAACAACTTTAATAAAAATATCTATATTCAGAACAATAAAATTAAAGAACAAAAATTACTTTCAATTATTCAAACTTATCAATCAGTATCCTCCTCAGAATTAAAAATAAATACATCATCATCCTCCTGAGAATTAGCTTTACTTGATTGTCCCTTAGTTTTCCTTCCTTTTCGATTCGCCTTCTTAATTCCTTTCTTAGGAGTCAGTTTTTTTCTATTTGGATTGTTGGGACAATTCCTGAAATCATTATCTGTTTTTTTTTTACAGATTCTACAATTTCTCAAATTTTTTCCACGTTCTTTTGCAGATTTAATTCTGACATCATTATTAGAAGGTTTATACCTATGACCACTAATTCCACCATTGTTTTTCCCAATATCAGGAGGAAAAACTTCAAGAACAGCAGGTTTAGGAACTCCAATCATAGATGATATACTTTGCTGTTTACTTGCTGAAGTCTGCGGAACATTTGATGATTCTAAACCAGATTCATAAAGACTCAATTGATCAAGAAATTGACTTAGTTTATCTTCATCGTATCCACATTGAGTGATTATAGCATTCACTTTTGAATAAATATTCGAAATAGAAGAATCAGAAGATCCACTTGATTTATAAGAAGATCCAATAGGAGGTAAAACAACAGCTTCTTTTCTCCAACGCCTTAAAAGATATTGTTTTAGAATCTTCTTAACACCATTTGCTCTAAGAGTATAAAAAGCATGATGACATAACAACCCACGTCTTTCAAAATGCAGGCAACTGCATTTAACAGAATGACTTTCTTCATCATAGTCAACGTGAAAAAAAGAATTATATGAAAAAATATAAATTATTTTTAACGGAATTTAAAAAACAGTTTCTTGATCATATTTATTGACTTAAAAAAATTGAAATATGATACCTTAAACTCTCCAAACCACTCTTTATCAGTGTCTTTAACATAACCCAAATTTCTCGTAGAACCAGTACAAGAATCAACAGAAGCAACGATCTCAATCTGAATAACATAGAATGCCTCAAGAGTGTAAAACTCTGCAGCTTGTACTTCAACTAATTGTCTGGTTTTCAATGATGGCTTATCAGTTCTAGTATTATTATCAAGAACACGTTGAATATTTCTTTGTTGATCTAATGCACTTTCATAACGAAAAAGAAAATGAACTAGAGTAGAACTCCAATTAGAATTATGACCAAAAAAATAGTTTTCACTTTCAGATCTTGACGTAGTTTTCATTAAACCACTCATTGGAATATCTCTAAAATAAGCAGGAATCCAACTCTCTTTAATATTAAACATATCATTTAACCATTTATGCTCATCTAAATGACATTCAGCCAATAAAGAATTCCATTTTTGAACAAATTCATCAGGTTCGTCGCTTTCCCTCCATACAATACGACATAGACGCTTTTTGAATCCTTCTTCTTCACATATTTCAGAACCAATCTACATAAAAAATAAAGGAAAATAATTTATATGAAAAATAATTGTTACAATATATATATATATATATATATATATATATGTGTGTGTGTGTGTGTGTGTGTGTGTGTGTGTGTGTGTGTTTATTCATTATATGCCACATGCAAAGACGATGTTTAGCACTTTTAAAAATATTAGGTATTGCAATTAACATTGAAGGATCTTGATCTGTTAAAACAAGATACGGCTCCGTAATATGAGATTTAACAAAAGCTTGTAGTAGCCACTGATATGAAACAACATCTTCTTTCGAAAGCAAACCAGCAGCGAATATTACACATTTTTTTATGATTATCAACACCCGTAAAAGGAACAAACACCATATTGTACCTACAAAAAAAATATACATATATAAATATATATATTAAAAAATATATATATATTTAAAAAAAATAAAAAAACTTACATATTAGTTTTGAACGTAGCATCGAAAGACAGAACATCACCAAAAGCTTCATAATTCCTTTTACTTGTATCATCAGACCAAAACAAACAACTTAATTGACCCGCAGTATTAGTCTTAAACTCAAATGAAAATTTTTCATCTCTTTCCTTTAAAACACTAAACTTATCAATTATCATTTGGGCATCATATTTACCAATATAATTGTAATATCACGACTCAAATTCTTGAAATCAATCTTAGTAGCACCAACATTCTCATATCCACCCAAAAGCTCAGCAATAAAATTGAACGACATACAAGGACCAATGTTCAAATTTGAAGCCTTAATAGCAAAATACTGATGCGCCAAACTCATAGACCTGTGAGACTTTTGCAAATGTCTATCTTCAGAAGTAAAAAAACCATGATTGTGCTCTTCAACAAAGGTTTTAACTTTATACTGTTCACCAGATTTAACAATATAAAGTCTAGCTTTGCAATTTGTCATAAAATCAAATCTTTTTCTCTTAACTGACTTCGCGTTACAATCTTGTTTTAAACTATCAAATTCTTCAACTTTAACTTTTTTAGTCCCTTCTTTACTGCAAAGAAATTCCTTATTAAGAATAACACCTCCTGCTTTACTTTCATGCCCTCTACGAACAATAAAACCAGCTTCATCAGCATAATTTTTGTAGACCCTGTAAGCATCTTCAACACTATTAAACAAACTACCTTCTACTGGTACAACTGCTTTAACAACAACAGGTTTAATTAATTTTGTATTTAAGGTAAAAAATCTGGCGAATTTACTTCCTCGTTGTCTTGTAAATTATCATCAGGTGATAAATTTACAGCTTCAACAACATCATTGCTTGCAGAATTCTGCATCATAGAATCACCTAAAAATATATAAAGTCAAAAAGCGATTTGATAATAAAATAATATTACACAATTAAGTAAAAAAAATATAACAGTTCATATAACTTATAACTATAATAATATCAAAATTGATCTAACCATTTCATATCACAATACATCCAGTTAATACCTACAGTACTATATAACGATATAAATATCACAATACAACAATACCTATTGTCTAGTAAAAAGGGCCACAAATCAATTGCACAATTGACTCATAATAACTATTAAATATCACAATACCATTTAAATACATATCAGTATACAAACCTTACATCTCAAAATATCATAATACCTACCATAAAATATATGTTAATATCATAATAAAATTCGAAAATGCAGAATAATAAAACGATATTAATATATATATTTGTTGTGTCAAACAAATAACAGCCACGTGTCAAGAACACAAATGTCTCATAATAACTATTAAATATCACAATACCATTTATATATTAATATCATAATACATATCAGAATACAAACCTTACATCTCAATAACATAATACCTACCATAAAAGAGATATTAAATATCAGAATAAAATTTGAAAATGCAGAATAATAAAACGATATTAATATATATTTGTTATGTCAAACAAATAACGGCCACGTGTCAAGAACACAAATGTCTCATAATAACTATTAAATATCACAATACCATTTATATATTAATATCATAATACCTATCAGAATACAAACCTTACATCTCAATATCATAATACCTACCATAAAAGAAATTATTAATATCAGAATAAAATTCGTTAAGTCAAACAAATAACGGCCACGTGTCAAGAACACAATTCTCTCCAAAAACAATTAATATCACAATACCATTTAAATATTAATATCATAATACCTACCATAAAAGAGATACTAATATCATAATAAAATTCAAAAATGCAGAATAACAAAACGACATTAATATATAAATTTGTTATGTCAAACAAATAACGGCCACGAGTCAAAAACACAATTCTCTCCAAAAAACAATTAATATCACAATACCATACTTATATTTTAATATCGTAATACATATCATATAACAAAAACAATATCACAATAGAAATCGTTATATGGTAGATATTATGATATATTAATATCGTAATACCTACCATATTAAAACCAAAACGATATTAGTATCAGAATACCATTCTTATATCTTAATATCACAATATCTACCATATAACGAAATTAATATCAGAATAAAATTTGAAAATGCAGAATAACAATTTGAAATTGCAAAATAACAAAAACGATGAATCTGATTCTAATAATATTAAAATAGTTAAAATATCAAGAAGATAGCTTATAAAAATAACTAATATCATAATACATATAGTCTGATATAAAAGTTAATAAAATGCCTTCAACACGGTTTTTTGATAAAAAAATGTTCCGATAGATCAGGACCGATACCAGAATACTGATCAGGTAAATCCATTCGATAATAAAAATTGAATAAAAATAGTTGCAAAAAATAAGGAAAGAAAATATTCAAATAATAATAAAAAGTTAAAGAGATATTAACGGGCGAAGATTTGACCCGTATTTTCTAAATAGAATAATTACGAAAATGCCACTCCGTGTTATATAATTAGATCTAATCACAGCCGCTGATGGGAAAAGATCAAAGGCCCATATGCATCCGTACGTCCGCATGTAACACCCCCAAAATACCGCAGCGGAAGACTGTGTCATTGGGATGCTACTTCAGGGCACAAAGTACAAGATATAGAAAACGACCTCTAAATGAGACGTTTTGAAAAGTTACCATTCGAATAGATAAAAGTCATAGTTTACAAAACAAAGATCCCAAAGTAGAATAATACATAAGTTTTTAAAGTGTATCGAATGGTAAACGATAAAAGCGAAAGTCTCCAAAAGCATGCCCTAAGACTCTCAGCTCCACATACCTGCTATCGCCCTTCTAACCTGAGATAAACATGCTTAAAAGTGTCAACACAAAGGTTGGTGAGTTCATAGAGTTTGTCTTAATATAGTTAAAAAGCCTATAAAGAATGTTCACACAGCAAAGGCATCGTAAATCCACTCAGTTGCAAGTCCCGCCATAAGAGACTTGCAACCTGTGTGTTCACAACCCACTGCTACAATATAATATGATTAAGATATGTATAAGTTCATAACAACAGTTAAGCAATTAGTAGTGAGTCTACACTTCATCTCCGAAGACCTCACATAAGTATGTTGCTCACAAGGAAGGTAGTGGCATTGGTTCCACTTCATCTCCGAAACCCAATGCATGTGTTATCCAAGGAGACTTTATGTTGCTCAGAAGGAAGGTAATAGCATTGATTCTACTTCATCTCCGAAACCCAATGCATGTGTTATCCCAAAGAGACTTACAAGTTTAAGTATAACGCTATCAAGTATAATGCAATCAAGTATAATGTAATCAAGTATAATGTTTCCAAGTATAAATGTTATGTAAATTTGTACAAGTAAGCAAGTAGTAGCATGTATCTCCCCCAAAGAGTTAAAACAAGCATAAAAGAGTAGGGGCTATGACTCACCTCGAAGTGTTAGTGCAATGCAATAGAATGATAAGGACAACAAGGAGCGAACACTATCCGCAACCTAAAATGAATGATAGTGATCTAATTTAGATCATGTCGTGATGCAATGAATGCACATGCACATGATACCTATACCACTCGTGACTTGGAAATACTTGTTATTGTCAAAGTAAAATAGTTTCCATATTTAGAAAAGATAAGTCCAAATGGAGTTATAAAAACTTGTCATAATATATCGTATAAAAATGTTAGTGTTATATTCCTCGTCTTTGAAAACCTTAAAATAATGTCTAATAGTCGCGAAATAAACCTTGAGTCGTACGTACTTCATTAGTTAAAAATAAACTCTTTGAATAAGAAATCTAGAAAAGATATTATTTAGTACGTAGTTATATTATTTTCTAGTAGTGACTATATATATATATATATATATATATATATATATATATATATATATATATATATATATATATATATATATATATATATATATATATATAGTTTTGACGATTTTAAAACGCGTATAACTTGGTCGTTTTAAGCTCATTTTCCTCGTTCTTTATATCCACGGATTCGTTTTTGTATATACTAATATATTTTCGATAGCTCGGTTCCTATAGGTTACATTTAACGCCTCAATTTGCCCGTCAAAAACTGTCAAACAGCATGCAGTTTTTCAGAAAATAGTTTTCGTCAATTAATTTGCAAAATTCATATCTCCTTCGTTATAAGCTCGTTTTAATCCGTTCTTTCGCCAAAAGTTTCGTTTTTGAAAGTATTTTCTAAATATTTGGTCAAAAATTAACCACCATCTACTGATTTTTCCACATTTTAAAAATAGGGACAGTAGGTAATTATATATTTTCCAAAATCATTTTCCTAGTTTCAAACTTGTTCCAACTTCAACCAAACCACTTTCAATCACCACAAAACTAGTCTAATCCTATCATACACCTTCTTAGGGTGTCATGGGTTCCTAAACATCATAAACCAAGTGGATCTAACAAGGATCTAACTATAATCACTTTCTAGGCTTTCAAAGTTAAAAGTTTGTAAAATAAAGTGGTATAAATAGCATATGCATATAGATCTAGTATATATATCATATGGAACTTGTAAAAACTTGATAAAATGATAAGGTTGAGTTTCTTATACTTACTTGAAGGATGAAGAGATTTGAGGATAAAAAAAAAACCTAAGTAAACCTTGAGTTTATCTTTCAAAACTCAAAAAGGTATACAATCTAAGCTTGTTAAATTTCTTGTTCTTGAAAAAAAAATTAAGTTTTCTTCTTGCTCCTTGTTGTTTTGCCGTGTATATGCTAGAGAGAAAGAGAGAAAATTGGTCTTGATTAATTCTTGCAAAATGAGATGAAATACTACTTATATGATATGTATATTATAAGAAAATGGTAAAAAAAAAAAAAAAAAAAAAAAAAAAAAAAAAAAAAAAAAGATCCACAATTTTAGGGACAAACAAAAAGGGGGCGGCAATAGATGAGAAAAAGAAGAAAATGGGGTAACTTATGTAAGACATTTGGTGAGATTTGGTGTTTATTATTTGTTTTTGGGAATACCGGGTACCGAGTTAACTAAAAATAAATTTTAACGGAGTTAACCGGGACATAATAAAGTCGTAAAAATTGTAAAAATATGTTGGGTATAAATATTGAGTGCTTGGTTAATCGTCGTTTAATTTCTATGAAAACCGTCGTAATTAAATTAGGCGTACGATACGAAATAAATAAAATTTCAAAATACCGGGTAAATTAATATTATAATTTTTATATTATTAAAATGAATATAAAAATATATTGGGATCATAGTCGGGAGTGTCAGACGTGTTAGTCACATTAGTGATCGTTTGTTAACGTTTATTTAGAAATAATTATACGTAAAAGTTAATTATACAAAAAGTACTAATTTAAATATCCTACGAGTGGAATAGTGTGCAAATGCTATTATGATGATATGCAGATTATTTCTAGTCCGTATGAAGTGTCCCAATGATAATGCATGAATACGCTCCTGAACCAATACGGTTACGCGAATTTAAATACTCGTAAACAAAATTTACGACGAAATGAACAATGCACGTGAATAGTGAAAACTTTGAGAAATGACCAGAATTTACGAGTTGTGACACCGCACTAAAAAGAAACTTCCGCATGTGATCCTGTGCCTATATATATATATATATATATATATATATATATATATATATATATATATATATATATGTATATATATATATATAGTGAAGCGTTAAAATGAGAAGCTTAAATTTTGTGAGAACGCGAGAAGCAATCCTATCCACTCATTTTATCATCCTTTAACTTTAATCTAATGGACAATATTAGTTAATCAACTTTGTTAAAATTTCTTAAAAATTTTTGAAAAATTTTAAAAAAAAATTCGAAATTTTTCAAAAAAAATTAGAAATTTTTCAAAAAAAATTCGAAAAATTTTTACGAAAAAAAATTTTCGAAAAATTTTTTCGAAAAAAATTTTTCCGAAAAAAATTTTCGAAAAAAAAAAATTCCGAATTTTTTTTTCCGAATTTGTTTTTTTCGAAATTTTTTTTTCCAGAAATTTTTTTTCCTTAAATTTTTTTTGTCAGATGTGAAAAAAAATTTGGAAATTTCACGAAATTTTTTTTGTCACGTGTGAAAAAAAAATTCGTCACATGTGAAAAAAAAAATTCGTCGCATGTAAATTTTTTTTTGTCACATGTGAAAAACAAATTCCGTTACATGTGAAAAAAAATTTGGAAATTTTCAAGAATTTTTTTTTGTCACGTGTGAAAAAAAAATTCGTCACATGTGAAAAAAAAAATTTCGTCACATGTGAAAAAAAAATTAGAAAATTTTAACGAAATTTTTTTGTCACGTGTGAAAAAAAAATCGTCACATGCGAAAAAAAAATTTGTCGCATGTAAATTTTTTTTTCGTCACATGTGAAAAAAAATTCCGTCACATATGAAAAAAAAATTCGTCACATGTGAAAAAAAAAATTTCGAAAATTTTTTGAAAATTTTTCAAAATAATTTTTGAAAATGTTTTGAAAATTTTTCATAAAAATTTTCGAAAATTTTTCAAAAAAATTTTCGAAAATTTTTTGAAAATTTTTCAAACAAAATTTCAAAAATTTATTGAAATTTTTTTGTAATTTTTTTAAAATTTTTCAAAAAAAATAGTTAGCTAATAATAGCCATTAGATCAAAGTTTAAGGAGGATAAAATGAGTGGCTAGGATTAGTTCTCGCGTTCTCACAAAAATTAGATTTCTCACATGAATGACCCCCTATATATATATATTAGCTACAGGCCCGCCCGTTGGGCGGCTACCTTTTATAAATCTTGAAGAACATATATTAGTTGTTGGTTTTTTATGATATCTCTACAAATAGCATAAAAATAAAAATTGGTTGTATAATAATTGTAACATCAAGTATTGAAATAAAGGATTTTTATGGAAATAAGTGAAACCATACATATAAACATTAATCATAATCTATGAAGCACCTCTTGATACACAACATTTGTAGTAGTATTTGTGTAATTACCATCTTTGTCACAACATACTACCTTAAGACCTTTTTTGCTCTTCACGCGTGAAACGGCAACATAAAGCTGGCCATGTGAGAAAACCGGGCGTTCCAAATAAAGTCCAACCTTTGCCAAAGTTTATCCTTGACTTTTATTTATTGTCATTGCAAATAAAACAAAAATTGGGAATTGCTTTCTTTTTAGTTGAAAAGGCATTTTCTTATCTGACGGAGATACTATCATCCGAGGAATAGCAATAACTTCTCCCAATTTACCTCCAGATATTATTCTTGCTTCGATATTAGTGACCCCCATTCTTAAAATTTGCAACCTTGTTCCGTTGCACAAACCCCCTCTTTGATCAATGTTGCGCAAACACATCACCGGAGCACCGACTTTCAAAACTAACTTATGGTTTGGAATGCCGGAACATTTGATTGAATTAAGGAATTCTGTTGAGTACAATGACTCATTATAGTTGAAATCCACGTCAATGTCCGAAACCGTATCTGAACTATAATAAACCTTCTCTGCTCCCTCTTTTAGACATCATGGACGAATTGATTTTTTCCACTTCCTCATGTGTGGGTGCGAGAATAGCTCTATCTTGGAAATAAGATGGGTCCCATAAGTGTTGCTGCCAATTTTCATACGTTTCCTTTATAATAGATTCCACATGATTATTAGAATCTGGTATGAGCATTTCGTTTGGAAATACTACTTCAGCATGACCATCATTCTTCCCACCGATTTTACCATCACCAATACTCAAAATCCACTCCGCAAAATCCTTGATTGTTTCTGCATCTCCGGGATTACAACCAATACGAAGCCTCATGTTTTCCGTAAGTTTTAGTACAGTGCAATGATCCCATAAGTAAGACTTGTTTAAAGACGCGTGGACAACGTCTTGCCTACTTCCACACGGAATTACAGGTAGAATTTGCCGAAAGTCTCCACCGAAAACAACTACTTTCCCACCAAATGGCTTATCAGAACATTCTGTGTAAGTACCTGTGGCTATATCTTTTAAAGTCCTATCAAATGCTTCAAAACAGTGCCTATGAACCATTGGTGCTTCATCCCATATTATTAACTTTGTCTGACGGATCAAATCAGCGAGAGGGCTATCTGCATTAATTGTGCACAGGGAATCCTCGACAACATTTATAGGAACCTTGAACCGAGAATGTGCGGTTCTACCACCATCAAGCAAAAGAGCAGCAATACCGCTCGATGCAACATTTAAAACAATTTCTCCTTTGGACCTTAAAGAAGATGTCAAAGTCTTGTACAAAAAGGTCTTACCTGTTCCTCCATAACCATAGACAATAAACATCCCACCTTTGTTGTTGTCGCATGCATCAATGATTGTTTCATATATTCCCTTTTGCTCAACTGTTAAACTTCCATATAACACTTCATGCTGACTTACCAAAGCTGGAATGTCATAATCGAGTTCATCATAAATTAATATATTGTAGTTTTCAAGGGTGAACTAAGAATTAGGGTACAACATATTAACAATCTCCTTGAGACTCTTATTATTGCTGAGTAAAGAATCCTCAATATATGATAAACATATATTGTATCTTTGATCATCGCTGAGTTCCAATTCTGGAAAAGATAAACAACATATGTGAGATAAGCAATGTTATGATTTTAGAAACTATCGACAAATGATTAAAAGTTGCACATTAAACTAATATTTCATACCTGGATGATTTCTTTTGCGTCTTTCTTTTTCTAAAACGTCTTATGCTAAAAGTCTCCATGACTTTTCATAAACAACTTCAGGTCTTGACATAGTATCCGTTAAAAGTAATTTCACAAAATACGACCGCAAATAATCTCCCATACCCCACTGACTTGATTCGATTATACCATCTATGTATTCCTTATCGTCATCTAACAATCCACGTGCAAAGCAAGCTTCCTTGTAAGTATTATATACAACGTCATCATGAGTCTTAAAAGATTCCCAGCCGGTAGCACCTCTGACATGGTTTAACAGCATGCGAAGATAAAAAAGCTCTCCCCAATTTGGAGGGACGTGATGAATTCTTCCTATGCTCTTACCTTGTTTCCGTTCTGTCCAAATCAAGTCAGACTTGTTCCAAACATAATGTTTTGGGAACTCAACGTACAAAAGTTTTCTTGCGTTCTCATCAACTTTATACGTTTCCATCCATTGTAAGAACTTTGTTGTATTGGCTGAATCCTTTTCAAGTTGAAAGTCGATACTTTCGGTAGGATCAAAGGTGACAGAATTTTCATTGGGAAGATGAAATGGTAAACGCTCGACAGCCGGGAACCTATGATAAATATCAAACTTGAAAATTCTCCACGCGGCCTCACATGCCGATAAGTACCTACAATCGTAGAAATCATTAATCTCATCCTTTTCTTCATCTTCAACTACTTCCGTTACTCTATCTGGACCCTTATTAATGTATTTGAAAAGATATTTGATAGATGCAAATTGATTGCACCATTCGACATTGATATGGGCTTGGTATCTTCTCAATAAAGTTGCGTTGTATGGCACAACAAAGGTGTTATCAAGATCTGCACCTTGTTTCTTAACAGTTCTGCCGTTGTTACTCCTTTTGTACATGGCATAACCACTTTCATCAATGAAAGTTGATTCATTAAACTGTTTTGGAAATTTCTTTGAACATTTATTCTCTACCATGCAAGGGCAACTCCTATGTTCAGGATCACACAGACCGTGCATCATAAACACTTTTACCAATTGGTATAGCTCCGGGTCTGATTCTTTATCTGGAATCTCAGCAGATATACACATGTCTATATCGGCGGGAAAACGCAATTTAGATTCTGTCTCCAACCATACGCATAGGTGACACTGAGGCAATCCACGTTTCTGGAATTCTATAGTGTACACCTCTGCCAAAAATAACAACAAATGAATATATATTAACACACACACAAAGACACACATACATACATATATATATATATATATATATATATATATATATATATATATATATATATATATATATATATATATATATATATATATATATATATATATATATATATATATATATGAAAGTATGTTTTTTTTTAAATATTAATAGAGTATGTAAACGAAAGAAAAATGTTTTAATTAATAGATGTTTTAAATGGATACCTGCTTTAACTTTGCCAAAAATACGTCGCTCTTTAATATCTTTGATCAATTGATCAAGCTTTATTTTAAATACTCTGGTGGTGACGTCGGGACGATCCTCTGATTTGAGACCCTTCTTTTTCATAAACCGTGTAATTTCGGGCCACTTTGGATTGCATGTGAAAGTTATAAATAAATCCGGGTATCCATACGACTTGCACATGGCCATGGCATCTAAATAGTTTTGCATCATGTATCGTGGACTACCCGTGAATGATGAAGGTAATATAACTTTCTTTCCACGTTTCTTGTTTTGTTGGTTGGATGATTCTGCTGCTTCGGCTAATCGTGAATATGTTTCACATCTTAGCTCCTTTTGCTGATTATGAACATACAACATCTTTTCAGCTTCAACCATTGTGTATCCATCGACCAAAAACTGTTGAAATAAACGTTTGCCATGTAGAATAGTCGAGAATTTACCAGGCCTGTCCTGTATTCGGTAAGCAAACCATTCGCGCATGGCGACACGCTTTCTATCCTTTTCTGGTGTTGCATCTGTAACTCCTTGATGGTATATATCAGTCCTATATCCATCTTCGGCATACGGGAATAATAGCGGGTATTGCAATGGTAGGTATGACACATGCAATTCACTAATCCTTTTCACTTTGCCACTTTGTTTATGGACAAGAATGTCTCTTTCGTTATGCTGCTCATCAAAATCACCAACTATTAGTGCAGCCACCTCATTCGCGGTCGGAAGATCATAGTGTCTTCCATCCTTTGCACGTTTACCTAAAAGTCTTATTGCAACATTTTCGTTAGTAGATCTCAATTTGAGACCAGCCATTCGGAACTTCTGTACCAAAGGATTTTATTTATCAAAAATGTCCTTCAGGTCTTTAGTTAATGCACGGTCCATGCTATTATTTGATGATGATGATCCATTGGTTGTTGAACTAACAAAATTTGACATTATATTGTAGTCAGTATATTTAACTTTTAAAAACTTTATAATATAAAAACAAATATAATGTGTAAGAATATTGAGGAAAGTATACCTGACAGCATTAATTCGAGTTTCAATCTCGTTTGGTGGATCATAAATGTATAGTTGAGAAAACTTTGGTGTTTCACCAGGCTTCGGTAACAAATTACCCAACCGGTGATAGTTTTGACCCTGGATCCTAAAACAAAATGGTCCCCGACCGGTGTTAATTGAATGATCAACATTACCACCCATGGAAGTAAAAGCAAACATGGAATTATAACGTCGAATGTTCTCCATGAACCTCTTGCTTTTTCTATTTTCTCCATTCATAAGTCCCTTTAATAATGCTGGTGGTTCCTTTAATTCAACTGGTAGCGTTACCTTTCCTTTACCGCAACAAAGTGAGAATGAATCATTATCAGTTACTTTGCTCAATCCTACCTTTGCTTCTGCAAACCACAACATTGCACCACATTTCTTGCATTGATACGTTGGGTCTCCATGATCAAAGTAATCTAATTAGGAAAGCAATAACTTATTGTTAGATGTTGTGTGTATTGATTAACTATACGATAAACTCCTAAAATGTTACAAATAAGAAATAAACATTAGATTTTTTTTAATAGAGTTATAAAAGAGTACCTTTCGAAATTCCGGAAATTCGATCAATATATCCATGTTCATTTTCAGTCTCTTCGTCTGAAGAAAGAATCTCATTTTCAGTTGGTATTGATTTTCTTTTTATATGGGCTCTATCTTCTAAATTAGAAGTAAGATTTGATTTTGTTGACGTCTGTTCATCAACATTATTTAAAGAACCTGTATAAAGCATAAGTATATTTTTGAGTACATGAACATCTAAAATAGTATGTGTATATGAAATTATCAAAATAATATGTATGTAACAAAATAATCACCAATGTCAAATGGTATTGGAGTTTTGTTTTGGAACCTGCTTCTTGGATTTTCCTTTGACAATTCCCTTGCTGATTTGCATGTTAGTAAGTATCAGATTATATATATGTTGAAACAAATATATACAGATAACTATGATATAACTTACTTGAATAAGTGTTTTCATTTGTTGGTATAGCATGTGTAATATCCGGTGTGTCAAGTTTATTATGTGAAGATCCAACACCAGTATTTTTCCGAGGTCGACCTCTACCGGTACGGGGTTTTGGCTGACTATTCTCAGAGGGTATTGGAGTTTTGTTTTGGAACCTGCTTCTTGGATTTTCCTTTGAGAATTCCCTTGCTGATTTGCATGTTAGTAAGTATCAGATTATATATATGTTGAAACAAATATATACAGATAACTATGATATAACTTACTTGAATAAGTGTTTTCATTTGTTGGTATAGCATGTGTAATATCCGGTGTGTCAAGTTTATTATGTGAAGATCCAACACCAGTATTTTTCCGAGGTCGACCTCTACCGGTACGGGGTTTTGGCTGACTATTCTCGGAGGAGTTTGTTGTCAAAGGAGTTTTACGTGGACGGCCACGTCCTCTATGAGTTAGAACTGAATTGGAAGCTTCGGGTGTAACACTTAGATTTGTTTGTTGTGATACCAATGGTGTTGTAACATTGAACGTGGAGATACTTTCGTTTATTATGGACGCTGTACCTAAAAAAAGTATAGATTAATATAGTTGAGTATGTAAAACATATTTATATGCCCAAATATATAATATGATATACTTACCGGATGTAATATCCGAAAGAGGAGCTCTTTTTCCAACGTTAGTAATATGCTTGGTATAAGCTAATGAACTTTTGGGATCATTAAACTTATTCTTTACCGAATTTACATCTTCCTTATTTTGATTATTAAAATTATACTTTCTTTTATTTGATGTAAACATGTTGGGAGAATCTGCATGGAAAAAAAAGCAAAAATTAATCACACATGTTAATGAGTTGCCTTAATGTTCAACTTATATGCAAATTTGAAAATATTAAAAAAAATATATACAACTTAAACAACCTACTTTGGTAAAGATTGGAGTTCGGTATAGACAGAGGCTGATAATTAAGATGATTGTAGCTTAATTGGCTCGAATTCTGATTTGTAAAAGGAACTGTTCATAAAAACATTGTCAATAATATGTTTATTATTGGTAGTTGATTGTAAATACATGATTATATAAATAAAAATCAACTGTATTAAACCATTACCTTTTGAAGGAGGGAGCTGTGTGAGACATGAAATAACATTTGGTTGATCTACATATGAGTTTGTAACCAAATTATTGTTAGGAATTGATTCCTTGGAGTTGGATGGTTTACGTACACTTGGTTGGGAGGATTGCAATAAAACATCCTGTGATATACGGTTGTTTGTAACCGGATTTTTACGCGGACGTCTACGTCCTCTCTTAGGTAGTACTGATTTTGAGATTTTCGGTGTATTAATCACATTTGGTTGTTGTGTTAACACAGAAGTAGAAACCAATGGGGTGCAAACACTTTTGTTGCTTGTGGAAATTGTACCTAAAGATCAAATTTAAGTTAACATTGTGGATTATATAAGACATAAATTATGCAAAATAAATAGCAATATATACTTACTTGGTGTAATATTAGAAGGAGCAGATGTTTGTCCAATGTTAGTTCTGCCATGTTTGTTGGAGTTGGGTATATATATAGGCTTATAATTAAGAATGTTGGAGTTTAGCTGGCTAGAATGGTGATTCATCCAAAGGGTGTAATGACTACTCATTACGTTAGAGCGTTGATGAGGTATTTGTTTGTATGGCAAATCATTGAAAGACATAACATTAGAGTTTAGTCTTTCATCATCGATCATAAGGGATTTTCTTTTGGTTCTTTGGTGTTGATCATCTGTTTAGGGTTTCAATGAGGATTATAACATGAGAAGTATAATGATAACAACTAAAAAAGTTGAGTAACACCATAATAACGAATAACATTAACAGTATATATAGCCTAATTGCAAATAATTCATATAATTACCACAAATATATCATATGAACATTCATGAACATATGATAAAACCTAATAATATAAATTACATTAGAAGTAATTTATGTGACAAAATTGAATGTATGCAAATTAAATAATAACGTACTTTCTTGACATTCAGCAATTCGTGTTCCTTCATCCATGGAATTTTCGAGAGGATCAAAAGTAGATAAATATATTCAACTGGAGATGTTCAAGGTCGAACTTAATAATGATCCGTTTTTTATGGTAACTAATTTGAATTAGCTTTAAAAAAAATATTCGATTATTTGATTGTCATTTATTTAGGAGATACGTTTGATTTTTTCACTTATAGTAAATATACAATCATTGAGATTATTTTAAGCCCAAATAAAATATCATCATTAGGCCCATACCTATGTTTAGTATAGTTTTACAATTAGTATAAGAGATTCATAATTGGGCCTTTATAATAAACCATTTACTCATTTGGGCCACTTGAACAAATTATATAATACTACTTGATCTCATTTGCAACTGATTTGGCCCATTATACCTAAATATCTTTTACATGCAAAATATTTGACTAATATATTTTACCTATAAAGAGTTTGCAGAGCTAGGATATCATCATAACTCTACTACACTCAGAAAATTGAAGCGTTGTCTTGTCATTTGAAAACTTCCACTGCCATTAATAATCACAAAGGTATTAAAAAAAATTATTCATGTAGATCTAATATATTGAATAAATGATTTGTTATGATTTTTAAGTATAATATGACATTAATGTTTGTAGATGAATCCACAAAAACCGAATGTTTATTGGGTGTTTTGGATTCAATGTTCAATATATCAGTTTGTTGTGCATTAATATAACTTAAGGTTGATGTTAATTTTATAATCCTTGAATAGAATGAAAAAACATTACGATCGTATAGGTACATGAATGATAAGATTAATGATTATATCTGAAAATAGGGTATGGATGATTCTATTTTTGTTTCTGGTTCATGGTAAAAATTATGTTGAATCGGTTCTAATAGAAGATTATTAGGTTATAGAGGGTTGTTGTTGATGAACTCATGCATCAAACTTGTGAAAATTAATGATAAACTATATATCAGTTATGTAGCACTTCTAAATGAACCTTTGATTGTTAGTTTGGGATAAGAAGTATTCGGGTTTTGTTGTGGTCAATGATTTAAGGTTATTTTTTTGGTGTTTACAGATCAATTGATTCACGGTATCCTTTTAAGAGTGAAATGTAGTTATAGGTGTGGTTGATTGTAGTTATAAACTTATAATGGCCGATTTCATGCATACTATTCCTAGTTATAGGTGTGGTTGATTGTAGTTATAAACTTTTCTTATACAACGGAAAATTTCATTCGGTTACAGGCCATACAATACATTCAGTACTCAATTGTGAAAAGTATTGAAAACCCATATATCTGTTATGTAGAACTTGTAAATAAATCAAAAACTTGTTAGTTTAGGATAACATGTATTCGGGTTTTGTTGTTGTCAAATGACATTAAACATGTAAAATAATAACTTTGTTGATAGATTATTATAATTAACAAAATAATATGATGTTTATTAGTTTATTAGTGATTGTAAACTGATCCAAACTATTTGTACAATGAAAGTTTTTGTAGGAAAATGCCTCCAATTGAATTTGTAGTTTCGATGAACCGTCGAACGTATCAGCAATCACTGGTAATGCTAACATTTAACACTAAATTGATCAAATATATAGAGTAACGGCATTTGATATTTATTAGTTAGTATTAACATTTGCTGGTAATTAGTTACACTGATTTAACCGTTTAAACTACTATTTCAGGTTATGCCACCAAGTTTTTGGGAGGATGGGTTCAACAGAAAGAAACATTTATACTTAATCAACACTGGAAGGGTTCGTACTGAAGTGAAATTTGTGACACCTGTCCATGGGCCAGTAACGCTGAAAGGTTACAAATGGACAGAATTCGCTAGGGCTAATATCAACAACAATGTTTGGTTGTTGCATTTTATCAAAGAAGGGGATGATACATTTTATGTTACAGGATATTTAAGTAATGGACATGAAGCTGGAGGATACGAAGGTATAGAGGGACGTTATTCTCGGTTCCAAACTCGTGTTTGGGGTTCAGCTTTAAAACATCTGGTATTAGTTAACACATCAATTAAAAGTTATTTTTTTATCTTATTGTGTTAATGTATTAATTATGAACCGTAAACATGTAAATTGTAAACTTGAATTGCAGCGAATTCCAGGTTCTTTCTTAACTGGTTTAGGGTAAGCAGGAAGTATTACGGTAAACGTGGAAGGTCACAGGTTTACAATTCCTGTGCATCGTGTAAACGTCGGTAATGAATATCAAGTGTTTCATGAAACTTGGGATATTATGAAAGAAAGGTTGAATTTGAGAGCTGGAATGACTGTGGTGTTCACAAAGGAGCAAAATTTACAGTTTTGGATGATGGCTTTCAATAGTAATGGAAGTAGTCATACCAATCCACACTTTTTCGGGGCAACACAACTACTTCAAATACAACCGCCAATACCTTTTGAGGATCTAGGTTCGATATAATTTAATAATTTATACTAAAAGTAATTATATATATATATATATATATATATATATATATATATATATATATATATATATATATATATATATATATATATATATATATTTTATACAATTGAGTGTGGTAATATAATTGTATGTAAGTGTATATTGATGCACTTTCTTGTTAATGTCAAGGTTAAAAACATATTTTTAAATTTCGTTATAATTTTCATACTTCCTAATAATTTTTTATAAATGTATTTGTAGATGATGACCGCATGCACCACATTTGTCGTTGGCCAGCCCACCGTGACCATTTTGGTGAAGCTGAAGATACATTCTATAAGAAATATTCTTATATTTTGGTTTTGAAACGGCTGGTAAGAAAATTTTTGCTTATATATTTACATTTAATTTAAGTCTATTTTTTTTCAGTAGCTATAGTTATATGTTGTTATTGAAAATATTACAGACAATACCGGCATATTTTTTGGTGAACCATCCAATGCACATGTATACACACGCCTTGATGAAACACCAAAATGTTGAATACACTATGAGTGTGAAGATGGATTTTCATAAGGAGGAGCCAGATCGGACTAATCATATAAACGTATTTGGGGAATGGAGGGAGCTTGAAAATGCATGTAGGTTTGACTATGAGAAGACGATACGTTTCAAATTCATGTATCTCATGAATGATTTGGATTGACCAGCGATGGAGCAAATCCCGGTGTTTCACCTCTGTTAAACGTGTGTCGGCAAAAATGTTATTTGGTGTCACGGTTTTCATGGTAATGACTGTTTACCTATTAGTAGGTTAGTATGGTAATGAACAATTTGTGTCTGTTTTGTTTGGATGTTGGTTTGCTTTGGATTATATGTTCTGATCATCCAAGGATTTATCTGGTTTCATTACTTTTGTTTTTTCAAACTGATTTGTGGTTGAAACTTTTAATGTGTAATATGTGTCAACTATTTTTCCCAATATTCTGTTTTTATAAATTCGAGTTTTATATACTTTGTTTGTGGTTGGTGATTTTAAAAATGCTATGGCTGCAAATTGGTGATGTACTTTTATTGCTTTATTTTTTATTTATTATTATTTTTTTATATTGTTGAATGATAGATGGATGTTGCCTATCTTAGATACTTGAAGGAGAGACCAAGTTGATTAATAAACATGGTCCGTTAACTTATGCTTTCTTGGTAATTGGTTAGTATAAAAAAGAATATATAATCTTGATTGTGCAAAGTTATAATTGTTCTACAATTGAAAATTAAGAATCAAATACAAAATACTTGATAGTGAAGAAACTTATTCATGAGAAACATTCAAAAACTAGAAACAGAAACTTAAACATCAAAAATCATCATCGTCATCGGTGGAATAATAACCTAGAGATTCGTCATCAATGAAGCTGTCCGTATCATGTTCATCAGATACAGACTTATCACTTCCCATGTCCGAATGTTGCAAATCTTCTCCCGCTTCATCGTCAATGAATTTGTTTTTGGTGGCCCAATCCTCTGGATATCCATGATGTAGATCATTTATATTTACCCACACCCCATCATCACTTATGTCGTTCTTGTTATTGTCTTCATCAGTTTCTTCATCCCTCAGAGCATACTTGTTGTCTTGGGGTGTTGAAGTTATTTGTTCTTGAACCTGTGTTTCTTCATCCGTAAAATCATCCAAATGTTGTAAATTAGCATTATATTTATTGACGAAATCATCATTTTCTGGACACACTTCTTTGGATTTGGGTGAAACTAAATAAGCTTCCTTATCAAAATCATCCTTCTGTTGATGAATGTCGTCATCAATAAGTTCATCAATGCAAGAAAACTTTGCCTTCTTTGAAGACTTAGTATTACCATCCTTGCTGGTGCGCTTAAACCGAATAGGTAATTCATCGTCAGAGTCCTAAGATAATAGACCAAAGTATATACATTATAAAGTTAGTACAATATAATAGGAACATTATTAAACCTTTTAAATTTAAAAAAATGACACAAAATCTTCAAATGAAATTCTGCTATGTGGGTACCACTTTGTTTGATGGTATAACATGCTCTTCAACCTTTTTTTTAAAGGTTCTGGTAATATGTCCTCATCATCGGAGGAAATAATTTGAACATCATTATTTTTCAACAAAGGAGTATCCTTTACACATCTTTTGCTACTTCTCGAGAAATCAGCCTCCTGTATGGGTGTTCATATAAATTAATTTCCTAATAAAACTTTATTAATTCTACAAAAAAAATATTGCAATCATGTTTAACACTTACCATTTCATCATCAGATATCACAACGACATTGGGAAGAGCTTGTTGTTTGGTTGAATCCTTACTTTTGGTCGAATCTTGTGATTTGTTGGTATCCTTAGTGTAAAAAAATAAAACAAACGTTAATACAAAATAGGGTACGATAATTATTTTCATATGTTCATTTAGGAAAATGAATGAAGCAATAGACAAACAATAAGAATGCTTACATTTGATGATTTCGTATTCACCATTTTTAGTAGCAAAAAGAAGTTTATGAAAGATAGGTTAAGAAATAGTGTGAATAACCTTCTAGTTTATATAATTTATAAAGAGTTGGATATTTTGGGAAAAGATATAGATATTGAATTATGTTTAAATGAAGATTGAAACATATCATTTTAAAAGTTGAAAGTTTGTTATTATTCATTTTAGTGCACGATTTTAGGAGATGATTTGGTTTTGAAAGATTTAAATTTGTATCAACAATAGAATAATTAATTATTATGAATTTCCTGTCTAATAATATGTCAAAATATATAATTTGGGAGTAAATCAAGGAGTGTTTGTTATTAGTAATTTTATATACGATTTTAGGAGATATTTTGGTTTTAATTGTATATTCTAAGTGTTGACAATAAAAGTTGGAAACTTCTAATGTAGTAAATGAACACATATATGTATTTTAAGTATTTTTTGTTTGATTGGACCTTTTCAAAACATATTTACGGCTTGATTGTTTTTTCATATACTTTGGTTGATATTTCTTCCTCAATAATATTGTTTTTGAAAAACTGGATATGATTAATTTGATTTTGGGCGCAAATAAAGAAGTGTTGGTTAATAACATGATCGATATATAAAGTCTAAAAGCTTTTGTTTAAGTATGTTTGGCCATGCTTATTAGAGTTATAACATAGTAAGATAAATAGATATTATTATGCACAAAAAACAGTATAAATAATAAAAATTTATATCTTCTTCATAGTGTTATCTTGAAACAGCAAATAAAACAACCAACATTCAAATCCAAACAAAGGAAATACCAAAACACAATTGTCTAAGAAAAAGATAAATTGAAATGAAACAAAGTAGCTTTATTGTGAAGAAGATATATGTTGTAGAGACAGCTGATCATTCCTTTTCTATCTTCACTTCAACCATAGGCCTTTTCCCTTTCCTCGCTTCATACTCCTCTTCATCAAAATCATCAAGGTCAATGACTGTGCGCTTGCCAGAACTTCCTGAACCACTTTCAGAACTCTTCTCAGCTGCATCCTTTGCTTTTGGTGTATATTCCAAGCTGAAAGGGATACTTTCATTATATCTTAGGATGCTTGTGGCTTGAGAATCTCCACCTGAATTTGCAACCGGCGTCTCGAGTGAAGTATCAATTTCCTATCAAATAATATGTCTCAAAAATAAGTTTGGTGTTATAAATTCCAAACTCCAAAATCAAATATAATGCAACAAATTTAAAGATGTATAAATTAAGTGATTTTGAGGCTTACATCGATGATGAAATCTTTTTTGAATAATTTAATGAATTCAGAATCATTCGACATCTTTGACACCTGGTAAACATGATGGTTGTTGTTGATGTTCCACTCCGTATAAGTAAAACGAAACAACAACTTCTTCCCAACAATTCGGTTTGTCAGTTCCTTAGGAACATGTCTTCAGCATCAGGTCCATATTGCTCTTTTAGTTTGTAGCAAGGAATATCAACCAAGGTATTGATCATATCATCAAACAAAAGTAGAGAAGCAGAACCGGTATCATCAATTACTCGTACAATTACTTTGTACCTACAGTTGCAATTAATCAGAGTTTTGTTATCTTATTTGAACAATGTAAATTAAATTTATGATGAAGTTGATATGTAGTAATGTTTGAAAAGTTAAATAAATGTACATACTTTGGTCCAACAGCCGTTATTTTTTTATGAACTTTGCAATTCCAAAGCTGTGTCTTAGCCTTTCCTGCTTTTGATGACTGAATTTGGTTTTTAGACGAAGAATCACCTTCATCCTCAATTGGTTTTGCAATCCTACCACATCTTTTGCAACCAATATACGTCCATCCGTATTCTCGGTGGATTTTATGGACTTTCCCATAGACTATGCAATTATATTCCTAAATAAAAATGTTTATAGATACAATGTGTATTAGTGTCCTAAATTGATGTAAACAAACTATTTTCATAATATATTTAATTTTGTGTAATGAGCGTATAATTTCAAATAGGAACTCTTACCCATGCAGACTCCCGAATGTCGCCCACCATTTTTTTGATTGCACCAGCAAAAAATTCCTCAGGGGTATCTTCCTTCTTCACAGGAGTGTAGACACTTATAGCGCTCTTGCTGGCATCATATCCATCAACATCCTGATATCTGTGAAAAATAAAATTATTCATTATTTATGGTTTTTACATTATTGAACCACAATATGCACCAATTTGTACCTCTTCCTGAATGCATGTATTTCAGGTAAATCTCCATCAATATACAGCTTAGTGGAGAAAACAGCATGATTAATTGAAGGTTTTTCTGAAAAATAAATAAATGATATGATCAACAGATGGTTTAACAACAAATTAGCAAATAATAAAATGTGTAGGTACTTATTGTTGAAATACTTGACCCTGGCCAGTTGAAGGATCATAACCACAGGAGTTGCTGACTCTTTCTCCTTGTTTGAAACAACATCCAATTTATTAATCCATTCATCAAAGAAACAGCATTCTAGTTGTGCACCCCTGTTAATAAGTATATAAGAAATCATTAAATAACACAAACTAACAG
This sequence comes from Artemisia argyi, assembly GCA_030686995.1. Lineage (NCBI taxonomy): Eukaryota > Viridiplantae > Streptophyta > Magnoliopsida > Asterales > Asteraceae > Artemisia > Artemisia argyi. The sequence continues at coordinate 142,442,420 of CM060689.1, forward strand.
ACAACACAATTGGTATGTTAATTCTTAAAAGGCGACTTACTCTATATCTTGGAGTATGACCGTTTTCCTCATCTTCTCTTTTCCAAGATATTCAAAAGGTATAGGTTCAGAAATGGATATTATCGTACCAATAACATCTTCATCAGTTATATGAAAAAAAAATTGAAATTGTCAATACAATACAAAACTTTAACCGATTACAAAAAACATTAAAATAAATAAAATAATTACTTACCAACCATATCCCTCTCAGCAAAAGTTTTGAGGTTGAAGTTAGTAAAAGGTTCAAAACAAAAACCTCGAAGGTTATTGTCAAAGTTGTTGACCCTAGTAACCGCAGTGTTCTTGAAGAAACTGATTTTGAATTTGTGGCTAAGCAAAGGGAACTTGCCACCGTTTTCACCAACACCAAAAGATCCTATAGCAAGAACCTTCATCCAAGATTGCTTTAAACCTGTTCATAGAATCAGCCTTAATACTGGCTTGGATCCTGTTACCCTGAAAAGCATACAAACAAATATAAATATTATTAATAATTATATGCAGTACATTAAACATTATAATGCAATCTTAACACCCCATGTTTCTTAACACCCCATGTTAAGATTGGGATACTATTTTTTTTTTTTAAATTCAAACTTTCCAATAAATTTCTTATCTCACAACTTTCAAACTAATCATTCACAATATAATCAACACTAACATGGATAAATGATAAAGCTTAAATCAATAATCGACCCAATCTTAACATGGATCAATGCGTAAAGGAAACATATATCCAAATAAATTAGTACCAACCTCTTGATCTTGAAGAATAACTTCAACACCCCATGTTTCATTGGGCTTTCCGAAAGGATGACTTTTCCATATACTCATGACTCTGACAACAATCTTAACATCGTCCAACATAGGGTCAATTTGAGATATCATTGTGATTTGTTGTTCCATAGTTTAAACTGCATAATACAAAAGTAAATTTATAAACAATTACTGAAATAAAAACTACATAACTAAATGATATGAAACCATTGTTTTGATATACCTGTTGTAATACTTGAATGGTATTCTGATGTGATTTGTTACACATAAATTACTCCTTTATATAGATGAAGATTAGGTTAATTTTCAAAAATTCCGGATGTTAACCAAGGAAAGGATATAATGTATTTGAAATTGGGAGTAAATCAAGGAGACTTTGTTAATGCTAATTAATTGGGATAATATATTTTTTTTAAATCAAACTTTCCCATAAATTTCTTATCTCACTAATTTCACACTAATCATTCAAAATATAATCAACACTAACATGGATTAAATGATAAACCTTAAATCAATAATCGACCCCAATAATTTATAGTTAAACATAAACATATACGAAATTTAATATACAGTGAAATTAAAAATACTAACCTGGTAAATGATAAAGCACAAATCCAACTACCAAACATTGTTTTACCATTATGAAATCGATTTTTCAAAAGAACAAATATTTATCCATTTAAAAATCGATTTGAGGTTAATAGAAGGGTCCGGATTTTTGGGGGTTTTGAGTACTGTATTTAGGGTTAATGATTTATTAATTGTAGTGATTTCAATTTGGGGAGAATGAAAAAGTTGTTGAGATCCGGTTAGAGGAAATAAATTGAAGATCAAAATCAAAGTTAAAATTAGGGATTCCATGTATTGATTTGTGAATAATCAATGAGTTTGAATTATTTAGAGAGATTTTTGGGAGGCATTAACCGGATGAAAAAATTAATTAGGATCCTGATAGTTAGGGATTTTGACTAAAGGATATATTGGGCGGGATTGGTTATGAACGGACGGCTCTCTGATTTTTGGGGGAGTATGGGGGACACGTGTTTTTACCTAATTAAAAGTGGGTGAACAAACCCTCCTTTATATGGAGTGGTGATATATATATATATATATCTATATATATATATATATATATATATATATATATATATATATATATATATATATATATATATATAGGGTCCCTTTCTTGCGAAAACCACTTTATCTGCAAGAACTGCGAAAACCCTTCTAGACCAATGAGATTCTTTAAAATATTAAAAGTCTTTAATTAATTCATAAGGGCATAATAGTAAATGACACTTTTTTATTTTATTGTTATTTTTTAATAAAATTACGGTTTTTTAAACACTTAATTTTCGTGTTTTTTTTTTCACTTTTTTTCCAGCTGCTTTATTTTTTTTAATTATTAGTGCATATGTGTTTTTATGATTTTTTTTTTTTTTTTTTTTTTTTTTTTTTTTTTTTTTTTTAAGTTTGTGCAATAATTTTTACAATATACATGTTTTCGAAATAGTAAAGTGCATACGTATTTTTTTGATAATGTAAATTTATAACAAACCAAGAACATATATGTTAAACACAAAAGTCGATATCGATTGAAATACAACTAAAATACAAATTTATAAAAAGAAAAAAAATACATGAATCTAATCGATCTATACATGTATGCACTAATATTTAACACAAACGGACATATGTGCAACTCATTGTTATCAACATTTTTAGAAGTCGAACATATATGTGCGCCTTCAATAATCGTATTTCTTCAACCGCTGCATATTATCATCATCATGTATCTATTTGTGCATCCACTTCTAGATCTTCATTGCTATCACCATCTTTATTAATCTGGTACAAACATACCAAAAAACAATTAAACCTTAACTAAATAGGAAATGAACTTTTTAATTATATTTGTAAAACATATATGTTTTAAGCATACATGTTTATAGTCAATCATTTTTTTAAACATACATGTTTAAAAAATCATGTTCTCAAAAATATATGGAGAGAGCCTCACATATATGTTTTGAACACGTATGTTTTGAACATACGTGTTTTAAGCATACATGTATATTTTGAACATGCATGTTTTAAGAAAGCCTCATATATATGTTTTGAATATGAATGTTTTGAACATGTATGTTTTGAACATAAAACATATATGTTTTTCATTAGTTAGACACCCATGTTTTAAAATAACCTACACCTAAAAAATTAATATATGAAACAATTGCTTATGTGTCTAAATTAAACTTTAAAGAAAAAACAATTACATAGCAGTAGGTGAATACCAAAATGATTCATGTATAATCGTGTTCATCCACTTCCCGGTCTTGAATGATATCATCATCTTCCTCAATCAATCTGAACAAGCATGCATGAAAATAATTAAACCACAAACAAATAAGAAACGAAAATTAATCACAACAACTAGCATAACACATATGCACAATCTTGTGTATATTAAACTAATGATGTAAACATGTTTTTGAATAATCCAAACACAAAATATATATGTTTTATACGTAAACATGTATGTATCTTTCCAAAACATATATGTTTTATAATCCAAACACAAAACATATATGTTTTTTATAACCAAACCCGCAACTACCTGATTAAACCCACAACTAATTGTAAGCTATCAAGTCAACGGAAGATATCATGTCCGTCACAGGATTGTAGCTTCTCAAAAAAGGACTAATATTTAACTGATTTGCAATCTGTTAAAAAAATCAATTCATTCAATTGTAGTGCAAAAAATAATAAATAAATTTTGAGACCACTTTATCTTCAACATAATTATAAAAAAAATAAACAAACTAATAAATAAGCAAATGAAAATTCTTCTTAACCGAACTCTAGATACACTATCAAAATGGATGACAGGGATAAAAAGAATGTTGCATAAAAAAATATAAATTACAACCTCTTAAAAATTATATGTCCACACTCATTGTTATCATCATTAAAATAGACATGATCAAACTATCATCGCTATATCACCATGAGACATATACTAAAATAAACTATCATCATCTACCTATCGCTAGTTGTGAACAAAGAATATCAAACCATATGGTGCAAATTTACGCATCTATCGTTGGAGTACGTCATTGAATAGAACATATATTAATAAACTATCATCACCATCAAACACTTAAAGATACAGATTCAATCGACAAAGATTTTTCCATTTTTTTGTCGTAGATCTGCATATATAAACTGAAATAAAAGGCATATTAAAGAAAATCAAAATAACACTCCTTACCAACGTTAATTTTGCCGTTGTCATCGAAAAGCATTGGTTCAACCCTTCGACTTTCAGGGAGCCTTTTCAAAATAAAAAATAACATAAACGAACCATATCAAATCATGTAAAAATAAAATAACAACAATAAAAACGAATTGCATAATCGAAAGAAATAATTGAAAACTAGTTCACACCTTTGATCAAAATCGAAGCTTATACAAGTTGTATGAAAGAGGTTGTAGGGTTTTCTTTATGGTATTCGATATAGAGATCGAATATGCTTCTTCATTTTTTTCAATCGAACAAATGACCAGAGAAAGAGGGTGAGGGAGAAGAGAGGCGGCATTTAGAGATGAAGAATGAACCGTGCAATTTTTTTTTTTTTTTTGACCTAGTTATGATTATTAATTCGGATATTTAATAATAATAAGATTACTATAATACCCTTTTTACTTTTACCAGGTTTTTATTTTTTTTCTCTTTATTTACAAAACTGCCATCTTTAATTTTGATCATTGATCAATAAATCTAATGGCTAAAAGGTGGTTCTCGCAGTTCTTGCAGATATGGTGGTTCTCGCATGAAAGTCTCACTATATATATATATATATATATATATATATATATATATATATATATATATATATATATAGGTGGTACTTTTAAAAATAAATACGTACAATACAAGGTATCTTCCCTTTTATTTTCTTTTACATACCTGTATATTTGTATACACGTATATATAGCTATATAAATTCAACATCAAACAAAAAATTATCCATTCTTTGTGTTTTTGCATGAAAAAAAAAATACAAATCTTCATTCCAAGTTGTTAAAAGATTATTGTCACAACTTTGCTATTTGATGATTACTCTAGGAAGATGGTATATCGAGCTTGGTGTTATTCATGAGGTTTTAAGTTGAAGATAAAAATCAATTTATGTTTAGAGACTATCACAGCTAGCATACGAACTAAAACACTTGAAAGAACACTATATATAATTAACAGCCTAACAAGTAGTGAATTGAGAGGCCGCAAAGGTGGATTTGGGCGTAACATCTCGGCCAATCTAGTAACTTCGGTTTCACCTATTGTCAGATCATATTGGGTGAATCATTTTACGAATCGAATTGGCAAAAGTTAGTTTAATTTGGCCGATTTGAGGGTTTGAACACAATTGCTTTTGCTAAAGTTACAAAATGAATCATGTTTGAAACAATATTTGTTAATTTGTATACTTTAACAAGCGGAATCTCATGAATACTTTAAATATCATCTGGTTTGATACTTTGGTCTATAAAAGAAAAGAAAAAGTTATTACGTTGGGTCTTCTATATATGTACAAGCGCGGAAAGAGAACAAAACGTTTTATATTATTGTAAATAATGTTAGAAGTACAACATTTATGTATAACTACGGTGTAATAAAAAACTCAAACAACAAATGATATTTAACGCCACATGTCAATGTGTATGCAGATCCAACAATCTCTAAATCATATTATTGCATGTTTAGTATATTTTTAAAATTATATATAGAACAAGGTTAAAACGTTGTTTACGGAAACAGGCTCAGATAAAAAAGAAAATCGGTATATGCATCACAAATGTGTTATTGGGATTTGTACTTGAAGAGCACATATTCTCTCAGTGTGTCAAGAAGGAAATTTTCTGAGCAGAACAACTCACAATATTATACTAATAAAGGAGCGTGTATCATTTTATTCCTTTTGATAACACCCCATAAATTACAGAAAGAAATCTCTAAAAGCAATGAAACGGTATAACTTGTGCTAACATAAAAATGGATAAGAGACGACGAAATGTCACTCTTTTCATTATAAGAGTTTTATTGATGTGATATAGAACACATAACTTTTCCACAAAGAAGATTGACATATGTAAAGATTTGAACACAGATCCCCTTATTCTTTGAACCGTGTTTTATTTTCAATTGCATATAAGTAAGATATTTCTTTGCTACCCTCAAGTTGAAAAGTGTACGCTCTTTTTCTTTGCATATATAAGTCGCATTATTGATGAGAGATATTGTTGTAGCTGAAGTGATGATATGATATGGTTTTATTTTGTTTTAGGATTATCTCTACTGCTTATCATTAGTTTATGCTCAAATTTTGAAACTTAAAATTGCTTAAAAGCTAAGTGAGTTAAGTGTTTGAACTAAATTTACCCTTTAATACTTCTTAATAATCTTTAATAAACGTTTAAATGCCACACTTAAAAAATGTAAACTTAATCAACTTACACAATAACCTTAATACGGAGTAATATTTTAAATATTACGTTTAATAAATAAAAAATTAGTCAACTTACATAGTCAACTTTTAAAAGTGAATACAGTAAAACCTCTATAAATTAATACTTGATAAATTAATAACATCGATAAAATTAATAATTTGTCCAGTTAAAACTTGGGACCAATACAAATTTGGACAAGAATCAATAAATTAATAAGATAATAATTTTTTTGAAACCCAAGTGTATATATATTAGTCCCAACAAAACTATAAATTAATAAATACTAAAAATTCCATGTCTATGTATATATGCGTGTGTGTGTGTGAGATACACTACAAAATAATAAGATAAAAAATGAATTAATTGTCACTTGTTATTTTTTGTTTAACTTCAAATCTATATTGAGTTTATCCTAAAATCTCTTTATTGCACTAAGTGTTGATGTGTTGTCTTCTCGCATTGTAGCAAAAAGTGTTAATTTTATTTTTATAAAGTGTGAATACGAATTCTTAAAATTTTAATTGTAACTTGTTTTCCAAATTTATTTCATCTTTAATGAGTATACATTCTATCTAGTATATTACACTTGAAAATTCAAATGTCATATGTAAAACCTATTTAAATTAATAAATTATTAATTTATCAATATAATAATATCTCGTTAAATTAATAAAATATCTCGCTCCCAACACTATTAATTTATAGAGGTTTTATTGTACAGTGTTGTTACGGTTTATCAACTGTTATAAATGCCAACACGATTTCTCAACATTTAAAACACATGCTTTTTTGTTAGGAAGTGAAAAATACTCACAAATAAAAGAGAAGATTTTTTATATTTAATAGTTTCCAAAAAATCATCATAATCTCTATTATATAAACACAATAATCTTCTTTTTCATTTTATGGTAATTTTTAGTTAAGTTGAAGGAAATGAATAATAAAAGAAAATGTCGATGTTGAGGTTAGTATATTGTCATCTTTTATTTATCATCATAAGTTTGTGTTGCATGTAAATGAATAATAAGAAAAGTACTATAAATTGAACATGTAAGTGTTGCATCAAGACACCAAAACAACAGTTTGCAAGTATAATTATTTGCTGCTATACACCGTTATTTTGCGCGAGTATTCGTCTAATTTCTTTAATGTTGATTCTTGAAGCTGATTATTTATTCACTTTCATAATAAACTTTAACATAATTTATCATGTTTAACTATTAACTCTAACTCGAGAAGATTTTGATCATTATTTGAAGGATTACGATCTTCTTAAGATGAGTCAAACATGATGGATCATGTTCACCGGTCACAAATAAGATAATGTATCTACTCAAGTTGAGTCAAACATGATAGATCCGGTTCATCAATACAAATAAGATAAATACATAAAATATCTTTTTAATAAAAATTATGGACCCACTTATTAATTCACTCTTACAATAAAATCAGCATGATCCAAACTTGAGAGGATCTTCATCTGATGATGCCTATTATCATCTGGAAAATGGTACTCGACTAAATTGCTATACAACTAAAAAAAAATAATAATAAAAAAAAAAAAAAAAAAAGATAAAAAATAAAAAAATCTAACCACATTACATTGAAAGGGAATTGTATTTCTGTTGACAAAGTATGAAGTAAAACTCAAAAAAGCTCTAACCACAAAGGGAATTGTATTTCTGTTTACAAACTCAGAGAACTTCAAACTTCAAACTCAAAGAAATTCCAAAATTTCTAGGAACTCATAAAAATGCAAGTTTTTTTAAGATTTTGCAAATCGACTAACCACTTTTTCAACGTTTTTTTTTTTTTTTTTTGCCAAAACCTAATTATAATCACTAGATCTATAATAAAACAGCAACTTATAAATTAAAAATTGAAACTTTTTAGACTAAAGCTCTCAGTTTGTATAAAAACCCATATTTTTCGCAAAGTTTCAATCTAAAAAAATGTATGTAAACCACAAAAACACTTCTAAATCATTGTTAGGCAAATGACACCAATTATAAGACCTTAGATCTAAACTTAACACACTAAATAATAAGCTCGGTTGGTGGATGAAAGTGGCGGTGTAACAGGATTTAGAGAGAAGTAAAAGAGAACCTCTATTAAACAAAAACACATACCATACACACTCTCAAGCACACCCTCAAATGTGTCGTCATTTGAATTTGAATGTATTTATAGGTAAGATAGAGACGCCCTAATGGGTCTTGATAAGGGCTTGACATTAGGTGGGCTTGGTTTACAAAGCTTAATACCAAAACATATAACATACTAGTTTACCAAATCCACAAGCCCCGTAAACTAAACTATTACATTTTCTATAACAATATACATAGTTCATAACTGTAGAATGACCATCACTTTCTTTAATAACGTATATTTCATTGTCTCTCCTTTATATTCCTCCAAGATGAGTTTTAGAGTTGGATCGACCGTATGTTGTTGACGTGCTTTTGCCTAGCCGCGGCTATTGCGCGGCTGCGGCTGGCTCATTAGTTTACGGTGGTATCCGTCATATACGTGATCATGACATCAGCATGAAACCGATGACTATTTCTGTTGACTGAGTGTAACATAAAAAATATGTATATATTTTTAGTCAAGGAAAGTTGCTAATTAATTGTTTTGATAATTAAAAACCACTTTTCTAGACCAAGAGATATTGTGTTCAACAAGAGCAAAATGTGTCCCACTTATACTTTGAATCAATATATGCTTATGTGTTCTCTGTAAATTGGATACAACTCCGGAAAATTATAAAAATAAGGCTCTAACCACATTACCCAAAAGGGAAGCATATTTCTGTTGACTAAGTATGAAGTACTACGTAAAACAAAAGGCGTAGAAGCTTGACTTGGAAAAAGTTGCTAAGAATTCAAAAAGTAAAAAATAACTTCTCAACCAACAGCTTCTCTCTTCAGCAATATCAGATAATGTCATTCCACAGTTACATTGGAAGGAGATACCTCATTCTCATCCTTATTTTATCTTGCTGCTATTTCATCAATCCTTGTTACTCCGAAACCGATACCTTAAAACAAGGTAACGAGCTCAAGGGAAGGGATTATTTGATTTCATCAAACAGAGTCTTCGTTTTGAAGTTTTTTGGCTTTGGCAGTATCGAAAGCTCTTATTTAGGGGTATTCTACTACCACAAGGTCTCTCCTATCCGTTCTCCTTTTTTTGGTCCAAGTGATGCAATTTGGGTAGCAAATAGAAACTATCCAATCCAAGATACTTACAGCAAATTCATGATAGATGTCCATGGCAAGCTAAGCATTTTTTCCAGTGGAGACACGGTTCTTGATCTCTTCACGCCTACTTTACTAGTTAAACGTAACACGAGTGTTACACTGTTGGATTCTGGAAATTTGGTACTGCAAGAATTGTTTCAAGATGGGTCTGTTAAGCAGGTCTTATGGCAAAGCTTTGATTACCCAACAGACACGCTTCTACCTGGAATGAAACTTGGAATTAATTTCAGGTCTGGACATAGATGGTCATTAAGTTCTTGGGCTAGCGATCAGTTACCGACTCCTGGATCTTTTACATTAACAGTCGACCCCAACGGCACAGGTCAACTAATAATCCTAAGGCATGGGAATATACACTGGACAAGTGGAACTTGGCAGAATGGTCAATTCAAAAATTTAGATCGGGGATGGTATACTCCTGGTTCAGATGTCCGCTTCTACTACATTAATAATGAGACGGAGCAGTCCTTCATGTATTTAACAGAAACATATGATTTATTTCCAGCTCTGACAATGCATCAAGATGGTCTGCTTAGGGGTAATGCTTTAAACTTATATGTTGAATGCGACCCAAGGTATTCTAGCCCTGGTTGTTCTCCATATGATTTTGAAAATTTAGGATGCAGGGAACTAGGGGAAGGTTATTACTGGAATGACGTATCTCGCTACGGCAGCTACATATATACGAATGAGTATGAATATGATGACAGCTATAACTTGACTTTAGATGATTGCAAAAGAATATGTTGGGGCAATTGTTCTTGCAAAGCATATTCTTATGCTACGAAAAACAGTACAGGCTGCAAGACTTATGATGGTAAAATGATATATAATCCAGCAAAAGCTGGATATATACAAAATTACACCATTTTCAAAGTTGGAGGTTAGCAGTTTTACTACTATTAATTTTAGGCTGTAATAAATAATAATTATATGTTGGCATTTGCTAATTGCTACAAGTGATTTTAAAATTTACGAACGACAAAAGAATGCCTATATAAAAAGAGAGTAAGTTTTCTCCAAATGCAGAAAAGAAGATAAAATGGTGGGTATGGTTACTCATCGGGATTGGATCATTTGCTCCTCTTGCGTCATGCTATATTATAGACAAGAAGCTTCATATTAGAGGTATGAATTTCAACTTTGCAACTTTCTCCATGTATATACAATTGTCCAGGCCTTTGGCTATAGTTTATGCTTTCCATCATTGCAGAAAACTTATAAAGAAATTCTCTATATTTCTTAAATTACTATGAAAAGATATATCCTTTATTATATAAGTTACAAATTATAATACATCTGCCTTATAATTCTAAATAGTGGGTTCATTGAGATGAATCAAGAGGATACTCTTAACTATATTCAGATGCCTGTACAATCTATTTTTGCATCAAAGTGGAACCTAAAGAAAGCTGATGCATAAGACTACTCGAAGATCATCCAGTTTTTAGTCGAGGTTTAAAGTATCGACTTCAAAAGTTAAAACTCTAACTATCCTTCTATATTGACAAATTAGGGAAAGCCAAGAGAATACAAAAGCTGCTGCTGTATCAGATGAAACGCTTCTATTATTATGTACGATCAGATAGAACGAGAAACACGGAGGTGCATTATTTCACCTTTCAAAGCATCTCATTTGCCACAAAAAATTTCTCAAGCACAAATAAGCTAGGAGAGGGGGGTTTTGGAGCAGTTTATAAGGTAAACTTACAATGACAATATATTTAGAAAGAAATATTAGTTAAAGGCTCTCATGACATGAATATCTCAGGGTATACTAATTGATGGTCAAGAGATAGCAGTAAAGCGGCTTTCAAGAAGCTCTGGACAAGGAGTCCGGGAATTTAAGAATGAAACCGAACTCATTGCCAAACTTCAACACACTAATCTAGTTAGGCTTCTTGGGTGTTGTGTCGAAAAGCAAGAGAAGATCCTTGTATATGAGTACATGCCTAACAGTAGCTTGGATTCATTTCTATTTGGTATGATCTAACACTCACAAAATTATGTATATGACATTCGTTCTTTATTTGGTTGGTACTACTTATTTGTTAACAGATCCTAGGAAGAAAGGACAACTGAAATGGAAGAATCGCTTTGTGATCATTGAAGGCATTGCTCAAGGACTTGTATACCTCCACAAGTTTTCGAGGCTCAGGGTAATTCATAGAGATTTAAAAGCGAGTAACATCTTGTTGGATGGCGACCTGAATCCAAAAATATCTGATTTCGGCATGGCTAAGTTATTTGGTATCAATGAGTCTGAAGCAAACACAAGCAGAGTTGTTGGAACACGGTGAGTCCTTATTTTGCCTTAAATCAATAAAAGTTCCCAAACTCTAATTCTCGATTTGATGTAATATGCAGTGGTTATATGTCGCCAGAGTATATGATGGAAGGCGTTGTTTCAACAAAGGCAGATGTCTTCAGTTTTGGCGTTTTGTTGCTTGAGATTGTAAGCAGTAAGATGAATCATGGGAGCTATGATGTGGAACATCCACTCAACCTTCCAGGACTTGTAAGTTAACCCCATTCATATATATCTTTCATTGAGACAATACTGACTAAATGCATTAACTAATTCAGGCGTGGGAATTGTGGAACAAAGGGAGAGGTTTGGATTTCATGGATCCAGAATTAGAAGACTCATGCCCTCACATAGAAGTAATGACATGCATTCATGTGGGTCTATTGTGCGTTCAGGATCATGCCATGGACAGGCCGGATATGTTAGAAGTAATTTCTATGCTTACAAATGAAAATATGCATCTACCTGAGCCAAAACAACCAGCATTCTTCATTGAAAGGCGCGTGATGACAGAGGCAGCAACAGATCATAATTTCGGAAATGGGTCCGTTAATGGGCAATCAATTTCAATTTTAGTGGCAAGATAGAAGACAACTGGATGATCGTTGTCTAAGGGTTGAATCTAATTTTATGACCCCATATATGTAAAAACAAGAAGATTCTTGTTCTTAACGATTTTTAATAACTAGTTATTGAGAGATTTATTAAAAGGGTTCAATGCAATCCATACCACAACATTGATAGATTTACTACTCCACGTTGTCCAAAATATAAATAGATAACAAGTCTTACACAATAAAATAACTAACATGCGTTAAGCCCGATGTAACAAATAATGCATGGGCTAATAATCATTCGGTTAATACTCCCCCGCAGTTGGGGCACGGGAGGTCTTTGGACATTTAAATCGGAACAAAACTCAAGAAATAAGATACTAGGAAGACCTTTGGTGAAGATATCCATATATTGAAACCAAGATGGAATATGTAAAACACCCACTTGCCCAAAAGCCACATAATCACGAATAAAGTGTGTATCTATCTTGATATGCTTAGCACGTTGGTATTGTACCGGATTAGTAGAAAGGTAAACGGTACGAACATTGTCACAGTAAACAAGTGTAATAGTATATAAGAGATAGGGTCAATTACTTTCAAAGGTTAGTTTGTATATGTCACATTCATTTTTCACACATTGGCAACTATACGTTGTCGTTTCAAGGCTCAAAAGCAAAAGAGCTTTGAAGGTTGTAATTTGTGATAAAGATGGTAATATATCGAAAAGTGCTACACACGTTGTCTAAAAAGAAGTACTTCATGGTTTGTGATCAATGTTAAACAGGTATGTACAATTATATAAATTACATGTTTTAAATCATTCTTTAACTTTGCATCTTCAAAACTATCTATCAGTTGGACGAGACGATACATGCACATTTACTTTTTTAATAGTTATAAATCAAATTGTTTATCGTATAATTCACATATTACTTTTTTTCAGAAAATAATTGAACCTATTTGCGATCGTTGTTGTTTTTTAATTTACTCACACACGTAACTCTTTAATAAATAATTTTTGTAACTCTTTAATAAATAATTTTTTTAGGATCTTCATAATTACATGGGTCTATAAGCTACTCTTTAATATAGCACAGCATGCCAGCATTTCTTTTCTTATACAAAATTATCTACCAATAAGATGTCATTATGGCTCTTGATGGGCCGGTGCCAAAAGTTGGGAAGCCATAAATATAATCATCTATTAATGGGTCCCTTCGGCAATGTCGTTTCTAGACACAATAATTCAAACCGCGTGTGTAGACCTTCATCTTACGCATCAACAATATTCTTCTAATTAACGAGACAATTCATACACCGGTTTATACAAGGCATGTCAAAACTCGAAAACATTGTAAAAGACAAAGGAAGAGATATGATACTGAAAGTGTCACGTTACTTATGTGCATAAAGATTAATGTCACACATCACCCTACTTTTATTATTAATTTCGTATATACCCTAAAAAGTAAACCCTAGATTGGGAACGCTTTAAGTTTAATACCATGAGAGAGTAGCCGAGTGAGTTTGCATCTTCATTCCTGTACGTGTTTTTACGACAATTCATTGGTTTCATTGATCATGAACATATGTCTTGGTAAGAACATATAGGTTTTATAATAGCTGTGTTGAAGATTAGTACTCATTCTCATTATGCAAAATAAACAAATTCAAAGTGTTCAATAGTTTGGAATCAAAATATAGGATACAGCCTAAAACGGCGTTCATGAGTTCAGATCATGTCATGTGTCACTTTTGTTATTGTGTTATGTCATTTACCACTTTCATATTAGTCGTCACTATTAAAAGGCCATAAAAGGGCTAATTTTCCTTTACAAAGTATGTGAATAATAATACTGTTAGTTGAGCAGAAGAATTGTGGTATGGTTATATTTATTTCTAGATTTCTACTTATAAATTCAATTTTTTAAATTAATAGTTTAAATACTTTTAATCCTAAAAATTATATACTAGTAATATATTTCTTTTTTTTCGTAATAACTGCAAATTGAACCTTTACATGTTGCATTAAAGTTTACACCATAACCACAAATTCACAAGTAAAATTAACTGGCGCTATACACCATTATCTATTCATGAACAAACGTTGAAATAAAGTAATAAAAGCAATAATTTATTACAAAGAAAGATCTCAAAGATCATGACGAAGAAAAACGAGCAACCAACCTCAACGTTGTCGTTTCAGAACATAACAAATGAAACCCCTTGCTTGACTTCCATTCTACTAAGCAAAATAACTTTTCTAACAAATCAAGATGATTTCAATATAACATTCAAACATGTGAAATATGAAATGATATATCCAACGTTTGTAAAAGTCGCATCTTGAAATAAGTGGGGAAGAAACAATAAATAGCATAGTTAATAAGGAATGCTAGTCACACATAAAAATTTCACAAAAAAAATTCACACGATAATATGTCAGGTAGTGATTGGTATTGCTATACTTTCTCTCTCTTTTTTCTAATTAGACCAATCACGTATTTAATTCATTTTAGAGTTAATTCACATGTTTGAATGTTATATAAAATTCTTATGTGTGGGTGTATTTCACATAGTTAATTCATTTTAGAGTTTGATCCTAAAAGGTTTTGTAGTACTAGAGTCTATAATGCTATCACCTCTCGAGTCAAATTTACAAGGTCCAAAACCCAAAAATTCAGTTTATTCATCAAGAATCGTTTTCGATATAGTAACAACAAGAATGGCGACGGCCGGTCGCGTTGCGGCCTGACGGGTTTTTTCCCCGTATTTAGATTGTGTGTATTTGTTAGAACAAAGTACATTTTCAAAGACAACTTGCATTTAAACACACTACTGAGTTTGATACATTAAGCAAAGAAATGGATAATTGGCCTGATAAATGCATACAAGAACTTGTGTAAAATTTCACATTCCAAATGTCGTTCTGCACATGCTCTCATGAATTTCCGCTTAACCGTGTTTCTTAAAATGGTAAGCCATTATGTCGACATGCAAACTTCAGCTATGTAGTTAGCGACGAAACTGCAATAGCACATGGTTTTACTTAGCTCACTTGGTCGAGAAACCTGCTTATAAACCGAAATACTATATTAGTAAAGGCAACAGGTCATGCAGGTTCAAAGTTAACAAAAGTCTAATTTTAATGCATAGCCTCCTAATCATTATTCAAAGATTTAGATTAATGTTGTAACAGTTTTGTTTTTCGTTTCCATAGTTAACAAATTTATTGCACAAAAAACTAGACCGAAAAAAAGTTTCCAGGTCCACCAAACCGAGGTGGCTTGTTTCCATCTGAACCTGTTATGTCAATTCCGATCGATACGTCACAACAAATATGTATCCGATGCAACAAAAATAGTAGCTTAATCATGAAGGTCAGCCGATACATCACACAACTATGGTTACAGCTAGTATGTATTCTAAAATACAAACAAGCTACTGAACTGCATAAATCATTGTGTTGCTATTTACTTTACTTATTGCTACTTGTCATGTCGAATTAAGGTGGTGTTTGGGATTGGTTATTTGCTTATCATTTTTGATTTCATCCATAGTAATTCAGGCTTTTTTTTTTTAATAGGTTTAACCGCTCAGGTTTCATTTTTTGCTTCAAAACCAAGTCTATTAGCACAACACAAAAATCTAGTACCTTTGTATTGTCGAACGTTACTGAGACAATGTTTGTAAGCGCCCAAGCAGCCGCAAACTGATGCAAAATAAGATAAGAACATGAAGTTAATAGCACATACACAAACAGTAATAAAAAACTATTTCCTCGTCATTTAACGAAAGAAACTTAGGTACCTGATATAAGTCTTCTTTGTTGAGGTTAAAACCGCGCCCTAAACATAATAGCATTCAATGATTTGAATCTCTTTCTTTTGACCAACATAAACCTGGAAAGGAAGGATTGTAGGGTATGTGAGCATGCATAATCATTCATAGAGCCATCGTCAAACGACATTTCTGCATAACTTTTAGTGTGTGACACTATACCTATATTAGTAATTGGATGAAACTGTCTTGTGTGTATTGTTAATACAAATATCGCCTAAAAATGTTATTTATATTTTACGATCTTTGCTAAGTTTTGTTAACGACAAAATGTAAACTTTAGTTTCTAAGTAAAACATAATTTTAGTTTAAAGACTTGCATA
This sequence comes from Artemisia argyi, assembly GCA_030686995.1. Lineage (NCBI taxonomy): Eukaryota > Viridiplantae > Streptophyta > Magnoliopsida > Asterales > Asteraceae > Artemisia > Artemisia argyi. The sequence continues at coordinate 142,459,047 of CM060689.1, forward strand.
ATTAGACATTTGCTACATTTTACATTTCACATTAAACACAACACTTTTTATATTTCTTAAAATAGAAAAATGTTAACATCACATCATACATTTATGGTAAGCATGTGTGTTTGACTTACCATAATCTCTTACACATTTTTGGAAACTTTCCATCTTTGATTCAATGTGTTTGACTATAATTTAGTTGATGTGACTTTGGTTGGTTTGGATAAATTTATTGCAAAACCAACTGCAAGCCTGGCGGAACCCTGGGGGTACACGGGCGGAACCCATTTGAGGGTTCCGCCGTATCCGTCAGACCTGCAGAAGGTCTTGCTATAAATACTAAGCCATATGTTTGAATTTTTGCCTTATCACTCTACATTACATTTTCACACACATACATTCATATCATTCATTTAACCCTTTAACATTTCATTTTGATGTGAAGTTTCTTTTGTAGCAAAGAAGTTAACAAGTTCATATAAAGTTACAAGTATTCAACACAACGTTGCAAGACTTGTTAGCTTAGCATTGTGTAGACTTTGTGTAGTTTACACTTCGTTTGATTGTGTGTTTTCAGTAGTGATCGGTTAGTATTTTAGTCCTCAAAATACAAAATGTGACGGGAGTTGTTGTACCCTTGTAAAAGAACTAACGGGAGTTGTTGTACCCTTGTAAAAGAACTCGACATCTAGCTTAGTGTCGGTAAACATGTATAAGCGATGTGTAAGGTTTTCTCCGCTGGTGAAAGGAGCTTGTTGACTAGTGAAAGAAACTCTCAAGTTGGATACTCGGGGCGTGGACGTAGGGCAAGGAAAGAGTCCTTGTAGCCGAACTACGATAAATACTCGTGTTGTGGTTTGATCGTTTCTTTCTTTATACTTGCATGTTATATATTGTGTTTGTGTTCATATATTTGATTAAACGGAAAGTTTCAAAAGATAATTAAACCAGTTTAAAGTTTTTAAACGGTAAACTATTCGACCCCCTTCTAGTTTTCCACAATTGGTATCAAGAGCTACGTTACTCAAGCTTTTAAAATATATTGTGTTTTAAAACTTGAAACGATCCATGGATTTTGAAAATTACAAAGAAGGGCAATCTATGCAAAGACCACCACTTTTTGAAGCAAATGGTTTTATATATTGGAAAAACCGTTTTTAAACTTACGTGAAATCTAAAGATATAGATTTATGGTATACAATCATTGATGGTGATAATATAGCTACAAATAGTAAAGATGATGATCAAAAGAAATTGATTGCTAAAAATAATGAAGCTAAAATGATGCTTTACAATGCTTTGCCTAAAAAAGAATATGAAAGAGTCTTTATGTGTAAAACCGCCAAAGATATTTGGCAATCTTTAATAGTCACTCATCAAGGAAACTCACAAGTTAAGGATAACAAAATTGATCTTCTTGTTCAACAATATGAACAATTTGTTATTCCCGAAGATGAGATTATTGATAGTGCATTTGCTAGGTTTAACACTATTATTACTTTACTTAAAGCACTTGATGAATCTTTTTGTAGCAAGAATTTTGTCAGGAAATTCCTTAGAGCACTCCATCCGAAGTGGAGAGCAAAAGTGACGGCAATTGAAGAATCCAAGGAACTTTCAAGCATGTCACTTGACGAGCTAATTGGAAACCTCAAGGTTCATGAAATGGTAATGGAAAAAAGATTCAGAAATAGTTAAAGGCAAGAAAGAAAAGGTTAAGTCCATTGCCTTGAAAGCTAGAGTCCAATCAAGTGATGATGAAGAATCTACTTCGGATAGTGATGATGAAGAGTATGCCATGGCCGTTAGAGACTTCAAGAAGTTCTTTCGTAGACGAGGGAAGTTTGTAACGTAACCTAAAGATGACAAGAAAACCTTCCGTAAAGATCGTGATGATAGGAAAGGAAAGGTTGAAAGGAAATGCTATAGGTGTGAAGACACAAGTCATCTCGTAGGAGAATGTCCAAATACACCAAAAGCAAGTCTCAACAAGCTTTTGTGGGCGGTGCTTGGAGTGACTATGAAGGAGATGACGATGAGCCAAAGAATGATGATATTGCTCTCATGGCTCACGACTCAAATGAGGTACTCTCCGACTCATCTTATTCTTCCATTGATGATGACACCTTACAAAAAGAATATAGCAAACTTTGTGAATTAAGCTTAAAAATCATAAACAAAAATAAGTTTTTGAAAACTAAAAAGGAGTTTTTAGAAAATAAGGTTTATGAGTTAAAAGAAAAAGCTAAGAGATTAGAAAAGAGTAAAGGTATTGACACATCGTGCAAATCATGTGAAGAGCTTAAACTCGAAGTTGAGAAACTTAAAATTACTCAAGATGATCTAATCAAACAAACCACAAAGTTTAAGAAGTTCGATAAAAGCATTTCTTGTGCGGATGAAATTATGAAACTTCAAAAGTCACCATTTGATAAAACAGGACTAGGTTTCATGAAATTAGAAACTTTGAAGAGTCAAATGAAACAAGAAAAGAAAGCACAAGAAACTAGCAAAACTGCTACAGCAGCCCACGGAACGGACGGAACCCAAAATAGGGTTCCGCCCATTGAACCCAAAGGTTCCGCCGGGTCTGCAGCAGCAGTAACAACTTCCACGTCAGATCGTTCAAAATTTGTTAAAGTCACATATAAAAATGGAATAAAACCTGCCTTTAAAACTGGAGTAGGACTTAGTAAAAACGAATTTAGAGCTAGAACTACTCAACCAAGACCTAAGACTCGAATTCCCAAACGCCCCTTTCCAAAGAGTAACTACAACACACGACCAAACTACCAAAATGTTTGGAACCAAAACACTCCTGGACATTACCAAACTCCAAATTACATGTCATGGAACCCTTATGTTCTATTTTCATACTTGGATCAAGTTAATGGTATGCTTAACCAAAATGGACCCATGAGAAATTGGGGACCAAATGTTTGAGTGTTTTTCGTAAAATAGGTGTGCCTCAAAGTATGTTTGGAACCGGATGAATGGATTAAAGATAGTGGTTGTTCAAGGCACATGACGAGTAACAAAAGCCTCTTCTCTCCTTATCACAAATGTGATGGAGGTAACGTTACGTTTGGTAGTAAAGCTAAGAGCAAAATCATCGGAAAATGTACAATCTCCCATGACTCTCTTTTTATAGATGATGTAGCTCATGTTGATAACTTAGGTTTTAATCTCCTTAGTATTAGTCAACTTTTCCGTAATAAGTATAATGTCCTTTTTAGTGAAAATGGAAGTAAAATACTTAAAGATGGTATAACCATAGCCAAATGTGTTCTTAAGAACAACGTGTATGTCATGAAGATGGATCAAACATCTAGAGACAAACTTTGTCTTACCTCATTAGATGAATCTTCAACTTTATGGCATAGACGTTTAGGACACGCTAACATGAGACTTATACAAAACCTCTCCTCCAAAGACCTAGTTTGAAACTGATGAGGCGAAAAATGAACCACGTTTAGGAGGTCATTTAAGCCCAGAATTGAATTTATTTGATCAAATATTGCCCTAAATCGTTCCTTTTGTGATTTTAGGTACTTTTGGAGTAAATTCTGGAAAAGGAAGCATTTTGGGCGTTTTTGGAGCATAAAAGTGAAGAAAACGGCAAAGACTTAATTTTCCATGCTGAGAACAGTACCTGACGGCGTCAAGAGGAAAAATGTGATGGCGTCAGGAGTAAAATCCGTGACGACCCAGTGAAAACCTGAAGGCATCAAGAGAAGGGCGTCAAGAGTATTTTTGGTGACGGCCTGCATAAGGAGTACACATGACGACGTCAAACCCAGATCTAGGCAGTCCGAGAAATTATTTGGCGGCGAGATGACGGCGTCAGAAATTTGTTCTTGACGCCGTCACCTCAGAAAAACTATATATACTTTTCTATTTTTCATTCATTAAGAGGAACTTTTGTGGAGAATACTAGGGCCGAACTTGAGAAACCTTAGGTCATATTTTACAGTATTTTCAACGGTTTTTACCCCTTGAAACCTTTCATGTTCAATTAAGATAAGTCCTCTTTCAATTCATTCAATATGTCTATGTGTTGTTTGAATATATCTTATGCTTGTCTTGATTTCAACATGCTAGGCTAGATCTATCATGTGTTTGCTTAGATATAATGAAACCTAGATGTTAATTATATGTTGATTACTTATTTATAGTTGTAATGGATGAATGATTTCAATGTTAGGCTTAAGAAAACCGGAAGATCTCCATTGTGTAACATGCTTGAACGTCTTAGGAAACATAAACCGATGTGTACTAGGTTTTATTGGTTGTATTTAATGCATGAGCAAATTCTAATGATCCCATGTTAGGAGCTTCTTAGCCGGCTCGACATAGGAGTGAAGTAAGCGCTTATAGGATTGGGGAAGTAAGTACGCCACCCCATGAATGGTATTAAGGAATACAATCCATCATCCACGCAACTGGAACAAGTAATTAACATGTAAAAGATATCTAGGGAGTAGTGAAATCTAAGTAAACACAATTCTCCCATATATTGCTCACACCTCTAGTTTAATTTAGTTTATTTTCATTTCCAGTATTTTATTTTGATTGCATCTTAGTAATTGGGTTAGTTGACTAGCAACTAATTCCGCCCAACTCCTTCAAAACCGAGATTTTTACTTGCTTTAATAAAAATATAAAAATATAAAAATACAAAAAGAATCATCTCTCATCTCTAGAGCTAGTCTTTAGGTTTTCTAATCCTAGCGACACTATTCCTAGCTGAACGATCAATCCTCCGGTACTTGTCATTATACTATACTACGTCGATCAGGTACACTGCCTGGTGGGGGTTGTAAGCTTCTCGAGATCCCTCAAGAGGTAAAGCCTGGTGCAATCCCTACGTACCAAGTTTTTGGCGCCGCTGCCGGGGAATAGTTATTGTCTAGGTTAGAATTTCTTTTTATCAGGTCTACGTGCTAGATTCCTTTCTAGTAAGATTTTATTTTTATTTTTAGGTTCTCCTTAGTCTATCTTATTTCTTCGTGTTTTTGTTTGTAACTCTTCACCATCTGACATCATGGACGATGGTAACATCTTTGAACCCATTATCCCACCACAAAAAGACCACCCACAAAACTCACCACTAGCTAACCAACCTCTTAGGCCCCGAACCCTATGAGAGTACTCCCGACCTAGCCACCAAGGCTATCGAAACACCATTGAGCTCACCGGAGCCAATGTGTCTCCCTTGCGATCCGAAACCATCCGGTTGGTGCAAAGCGGATGTGCATTCCATGGACTTTGTTCCGAAATCCAAATCAACATCTCAAAGACTTCCTTAAAATCGTAGATTCTATAGACCTTGATGTTACAACTAGAGAGTCAACCCAATTATGCCTATTCCAATTCTCTCTACATGATCAAGCTAGTCAATGGCTTGAACGTTTACCCGCGAGATCCATCACCACATGGGATGATCTCATCACTCGTTTCCTTGCTCAATTTTTCCCACCGGGGAGAACTACCAAGCTTAGAAATGACATCTTGATGTTCCAACAACGTCAAAATGAAACTCTATATGAAGCATGGACTCGTTTCAAGGACTTACTCCAAAAAGTCCCTCATCATGGCATAGATCTTTGGCTCCAAGTCCAAATCTTCTATGACCATATCGATCTCTCCACAAGGCGAGCCATTGACCAATCGGCCGGTGGTAAGCTACGTGATCTAAGTGCGGAACAATCATGGGAACTCATAGAAGATCTTGCTCTCTATGACAACGAAAGTTGGAATGATCCCCGTGATTTGAACAAAACGGTCAAGGCAATATCTGTGCCTTCGAACAATTCTAGCGCTTCCGACCGTAGGATCATGGAACTTGAAGGTCGAGTCAAGTCTCTCATGAAATCTTATGAAGCTCAAAAGCCTTCATGCCAAGTGAGCAAAATCGCTTCTTCATGTAAATTGTGTAATGGCCCTCACTAAACTCATAACTGCATGGAGCTTCCAAAACGCGCTTATAACGAATTCACATCGTCACACGTTGGTCGAGGCCCTCGAAACTCTAACGAGGCCTATGAGGGATGGAAGGATAAACCTAATTTCAGAAGGTACCAAACGCGGAGCGTATCCTTCAATGACTCCTCCCCACTCGAATGGTCTGAGAATTTTCCATCACAGAGCACTCCTAGGCAAAGCTGTGAAGATGCCCTGCGAAAGTTCATTCTATCTCAAGAATTACAGCTCTCTACGCTCGAGGCTAAGTTTAGACAACAGCAAGCCGATATGAATAACAAGATTTGTAATCTGTTAACTGCTATTAAAGAGCATGCCGTTAATAAACCAATTCAAGGTGAAGAGGTCAAATCTGTTACCGTCATGAATCAGCCAACTTCTTCTGTGAAAATAAAAAGTCCTAGTAAGCTATTTAAATATCTATCACTAAAAGTGAAAGATCGTTCTAACCCCCTAGAACCAACCCATTTTGTAAATACCATCACCACAATATCCACTCCCACATCTAACCAGAGCCAACAACCAGCTGGACATCTAGATCATAAGGCTAAGGATGAAACCTCAAGGATAGACCACAAATTAGCTAAGGACCCCTCGTCATCCAAACACGTCCACTTTGTCAATGTTGTCACCATTAAGCCAATAGATAAGGAGATAGAAGAAAGTGACAAGGATGAAGTTGGAGTAGAAACCGAGACTAGGGATGAAAGTAGGGAAGTTGAGGTTAATAAAGGAGAAGAGTTAGAGGAAGTAGAAACTGTAGAAGAGTACTTTGATAAGTTGCCCACCAAGGAAGAACGGGAATATCATAAGGATTTATTCGATGGCCCCGAGACACCATATATCCTTGGCACACCCCTTATCAAAATGGGAGACCCCTCAAACATCAACATACCATGCAACATCGGGCATATGCATATATGGAAAGCTTATATCGATCTTAGATCCCCTATAAACATCATGACTAGGACTTATTATAATTGGGTGATGAAGAAACAACTTGGTTATAGCATGATGCCCAATAAGAATTTGATAAGTAATTTTGTAGGAAGAGTGAAAGGGTTGCATGTGATTGTGGGAAATTTCACTTATGAGATCGATTTTATGATAGTAGAGAATACTCGTCCGGTGATAGATGATTGCCTAAGTCAAGTGGTTTTCGGAAAACCATTCGTTGAGGCCACTAAGATGAGTTATGATCCGACTTTAGGGATAGTTAGGTTCAAGGAGGAGAATGATGAGATTGCCTAATAAATGCCCTATAAGATTGAGCAGTACCGCCTCCTATCTAATATAGAAAAGGAACACAAACAAGCGGCTTATTATAGGAATGATGAGGATAGACGTAGAGGGGTAGAGTATGTGAAGAATAGGATGCTTGGTTTCTACAAAGAATGCTTGTAACTAGGTCCGGAATACAAAACTGGTATAGGATATGACCTAGAGAGTGAAACCAACGATGAGGTCACGTAGTAACCCATGACCTTGAGTCTAGCTACAAGACTCGTAAATAAAGAAAAGCGCTTCTTGGGAGGCAACCCATGCTTTGTGTGATTTTTATTTTGTTTGATTATTGTTTGTTTCCGTATGCATACTTTATTTTTATTGTTGGTAGATCATGTTGCAAAACTAAAAAGTGAAAATACTTTATTTTGTTGTTTGGCCTAGTCTTAACTTCATCTAAAGGTATTTCGCAAAAGATAAGTGAAAGGGAAAACCCCAAATATGTTTTTAAGAAACAAAACCGATCATGATTCTCCACAATATTAAGTGAACATGTATATTCGTATTTGTTAGAGTCAAATGCTTGTATCGAGTCATACTGATGTTTTGCAGGATTTTCCAGGAAGTAGGACGAAGTTTTTCCAGAAATTTTCCGGAAACTTAACATAAGAATTTCTGCAGGTCAATTCTGACGGCGTCATGAGTTTTACTCTTGACGGTGTCACGTGTAAAATTCTGGAAATTTTACCAGTTTTGTTTTTCTAACGGAGTCTTAAAGTTTTTGTTGAATCATTAGTTTTATAATCTCCAAGAAATCTGCAAACATCATTCCATAAGCATTATATCTTATTTTGTTTTCTAGGATTTGTTAGCATATATAGATTGTCGCCGATTTTATGCGAGGTTGCCTTGTCTGTTTTCTCATGTTATACAGGTTATGTATGACAAGAAGCAGATTTATATTTTGGAAGGGAAGCTTTGATTGTTCATTTTCTTGGAGGAAGATCTAACCTGGCCACCTTATTATCCATACCGAGCGAATCAGGGGAGTATTTGATTTCATTCTTTTTACTTATTTCACTTTTACATTCTTTACTTGAACATTAGGGACAATGTTCATCCTAAGTGTAAGGGGAGGGTAAAATGATGATACCTTACAGATACACTTTCGCTTGAGTTTGTTTGTTTAATAGTAGATGTGTAATAAAACTATGAGAAATACTTGTTAGTGTAATTTTAGTGCCAAATTTAAATTTTTTACAACATTTAAGAGTGACACTTTAGCCATAGCAAGCGTCTCATTGATAGGAGATTGTATGACTAGCACAAAACCGTACTATTCAGAAAAATTTTCCACCCAAATATGTGAGGTTCGCCTTTAGATTTGATAGGAAAAGCATTTACTATTAGTGCTTATGAGTGTACCGATAGCATTTAGATTCTAGAACTTGCGTTAGTGATGCATCCCGAGACCGCTAGTGAGACTACATTCGTGTAGTAGGATTTACTACATGATAAGAGGCATTAGGATCACCCTTGTGTTAAACCCGTATCATTATTACTTGACCATTTAAGTCATATTATTTGGCTAGTAAAGTCAACTAATTTTTCCCACACCTTAGCGTTGTACTCATTTTTAGTACACGAAACCCCTAGTACACCCCTCCGAGCCTATCTTTTCATTTCTAACTTTAAGCATCTTACTTAAAGGAAGAATTTGTTACACCCCACTTAAATGTACAACCAAATCGCCTTAGCCTTCCGTGTATGCACTCATCTTTAGTGCATTATTGTTATTTGTTTAAACCCTTAGTTAATTATCTAATTGATTACATAGTTGCTAAGTCGAGTTATATCCTTATACATATTGTTTTGGGACGATTAGGACTCATGGGTAAAGTACTTATTTTATGGAGTAATGGGAAAGAACATCATTTATTACCCCCGTATGTGCGTTAATCTTAAAAGTACTCCAAGTGTTTTGATTATCTTAATTCGAGTCATTAGATTAGTTTATTGTAAAGTATGTAAAAATTCAAGTGTAAGGGGAAATTTCAATCCCTATGATGTATTATTTTTGATGGTAGGGTAAGAGTGTATGCAAAAAAAAAAAAAAAAAAAAAAAAAAAAAAAAAAAAAAAATGAAAAAATTAAAAAGAAAAAAAAATAGAAAAAAAGAAAAGAGAAAAAACATACGGACTACCATCCCGTTTTATTTTATGTTTATTTTATGTTTTTGTTAGCTTAAGTCGAGTCTAGTCTTGGCTTAGCAACGCCACATTGTACATGTAATTAACCAAGATTGTTAATTCGCCACCAGTAAAGACTGCCTATATCTAACAAAACCGTGTATTCCATATCCCTACACCTAATGTTACAACCCTTTAAAAAGACCTCTTTGATAGTTTATCCTAGGTGCTTACGCCATGTGGTGGAGGTTTGATCCTTTCCCAAGCCTATGGTAATCTATTTTGCTATGACATGTAGTGAGAGATGTTTTCCATTTCCATAATGTGATATTACTTTATTACACCTGAGAGATGTGAGTATCTAAACACTATTTGTGAGGTCCTAATGTATGACCTCCGTGCTTGTCTTCGGTCTTTAGTGGAACGATTATTTGTTGTAATTACTTTTATATTAGTGTTAAATGACCCCTAACTTGTATTTTGACTAGAATAAAAGCGCATTTGCTTGAGGACAAGCAAATCTCAAGTGTAAGGGTATATGATGAGGCGAAAATGAACTACGTTTAGGGGGTCATTTAAGCCCGAAATTGAATTTATTTGATCAAATATTGCCCTAAATCGTTCCTTTTGTGATTTTAGGTACTTTGGGAGTGAATTCTGGAAAAGGAAGCATTTTGGACGTTTTTGGAGCATAAAAGTGAAGAAAACGGCAAATGTTGTGAACAAGAATAGAGGGAATGAAATTAATCATCAATTAATCATTAACTATGAGATTTACAAAGAGTATATATAGATAAACATTAGGGCAAAACCCTAATAGCTAACATGGGCCGTGGGCCTATTACGAGCTATATGGACATCCACATATAATTATTTATAACACTCCCTCTTGGATGTCCATATTGTTAATACGCTTAGAAAATGCTGCCTCATTAAAAACCTTGTCAGGAAAACCCAGTGGGACAAAACCATGACTAAGGACAAAAAGAGTGCAGCGCGTATTGTCTCCCTCTGATGACTACATCACTTGAGTTCTTCAAGTAGGTGCATTCCAATGTTGTTGTTCAATGTCTTAAATGTTGAGGTAGAAGCGCCTTGGTAATTAGATCCGCCAAATTGTCACTTGAATGAACTTGTTGAACAATAATATCACTATTCTTTTGTAAGTCATGATTGGAAAAGAACTTTGGCACAATATGTTTTGTCTTGACGCCTTTGATGTAACCTTCCTTGAATTAAGCAATGTATGCTACATTATCTTCATGCAAAACTGTTGGTTCCTTCTTCTCTAAAAAGAGTTACCACATGATCTACATATGTATTGTATCATACTTCTAAGCCAAACACATTTTCAACTTGCTTCATGTATTGCTGGAATTTCTGCATGGTTGGATGAAGTCGATGAGATCGTTTGCTTAACTAAACGCCATGAAGCTGTAGTTCCTCCACATATAAATACATATACAGTTTGAGATCAACCATTATGAGGGTCAGACATATATCCTGCATTTTCAAAACCAAATAGACTTGTATTTGATGGGTTAGTGAAATATAAACCCATATCCTTTGTACCTTGAAGATACCTAAATATTTGCTTTACTCCATTTGAGGATTATGCCTCGTTAAAACCTTACTAGATAAAACCCAATGGGACAAAAATCTAGTGAAGGAAAAAGAGCACATAACTTCTTTATACGCTCAGGGATGTTGCCTCATTAAAAACCTTGCCGGAAAACCCTGTGGGGACAAAACCATGGTCAAGGGAAAAAGAGTGCAACACTTATCTTCTCTCCCCCTTGATGATCACATCACTTAATCTCATTGTGTCAGTAAAATGCACATACAAGTGCCTTGATAGAATCTCTACATGTTATTTTCATATCCATTTTAAGGATTAAGATACGTCATACATCTCATATAGGTACATCCGTGTAATTCACATATACACATTTTAGTATGACACATTTAAATCGATATTGTGATCATCATCTTTATAAATCAATGGATCTTTCTTGATCATGTGACCTCATAAACATGAGCGTCATTTATACATATAAAGATATGTAGCATCTTTCTTTAGCTTTCATGATGCACAATGATTTCATCTTTAAGATGTTCAAATCATAAGCTAAGACAACTATTTCTTTTGTTTCAAATTCAACTTCTATGCATTCAGTTGCCTTTATAATCATAAATCAAACTGCATGAAACTTAAACAATATTCAAATCTAGACCTCTTTATAAAGTTTCATAGGCAAACATAATTCTTTATTAGGCACAATATTATACACTAAGGCAATTATTAAATGTATGCCAAAAACATGATTAATTCAATACAATCAAGTAGTGTTCTCGAGAACTTCTCTTATATGCTTTAAGCATTAAAAATCACTAGAATGCTTCATTCATTTTATATAAAATCTCGTACGAGCTCTATTCATTTATCATTTTAGACGCATATCAATTATTTTACACATTGCCAGACTTATACCATATCCACCACATGTGAACATGCATCTGCATGATCATTTACAAGTCTTTGAGAAAATATATGTGTGCCATCACTTGTACCTTATGCATAATTTTATTTCATTTTCTCATAAATATTTATGCATATCTAATAAGTTTAAATATTCATACATATGGACTTCAAGTCCCAGTAACCATGTCTCATCACAAGAGACTTCAACCTTTCATTAATTCTTTGCGTCTTTACATCTTTTGGCCATTCATTTATACATCTGCACTTCCTGCAGGTATTCTTCCATGATCTTCACCATGATTATAGCGCTATCTTATTTATTTACAAAATCATATATAATAGTATTATCGACGTCGATTCATTTCTTTTCGATTCCACACTTTACTAGACATTATATACCGTTTATTGAGATCTTATAGTTTTTCATGTACCTGGGGTTTTTCAATAACCTTCATGTCTAGTGTCTCTTGACTATTATGGGGTCTTATTACCTCGATTTAACCATCTTAATTTTCTTGCTCCATTTCATTTATTCATTCGAGGACTTTACTCGGAATCGATTAGTCTATCATGCTGCAGCCATGCCATAGACTCACTACCAATCATTTATTTTCATGTTGAGACATACATTATAATTGGAGCAATAACAGCGTAATATGATCTAGTCACTTTCTTTAGGTCACTAAACATGTCTGGCATTTACTAGATCTGGAATGTTATTTGTCCCTTGAACTTTAAGTTCATATTCATTAATGTGAGGATCAACATTTATATCATAATTCATTCCATATCTTTCGCTGCTCATTCTCTCCCCCTGAATGAATTATCCATTTCAACATCCCATTATTGTGCGTTGTGGTGGATTTACAAGAAATATATACCGCACATTTACAAAATTCTTATATGGGCAACATATGGTTCGTGACCAAAACCATTCTAATGGGGAGGATTCATTATAAATTGCTGGCAAGAGGCGAATTCATATATTATAACATGCCCCATAAACTAAGACTTTTGTTCTCATAATATTATTGGCTTTGCAATCAACTGAAGACGTTTTATAAACGTTTCAACAAAAACAATTCGCGTATGAACATGGGCTACTTTTATGTTCAACACTTATTCCAATAATCGCCCAATACTTGAAATTATTCACCACCATTCTCAATAATATAATTTGGAAAACCATGCTCGCATTTTATAAGTCGAGCCACTAATCACGCTAACATTAAGTTGCGTCTTTGATGGTCATTTTGACGATGCATCGATTTTAAAACTCAAAATGATCCATATGGCGGATGTATAGGCCTACATACATCCCCTTTATATTCTTTCCAAAACTTTATAGTTCTTTAATTTGGTGGTAATAAATTAACAATGCACTTCTATCGAGAACAAATAATAATGAAATCACCTCTAAAGAACCCGTGGTTCTTGTATATGGTTCGTATCACATTGACTCGAAGATGGTCTATCCGGTCATGCCAAATAATAAACAATCTTGGCTCATAAACTCTATTTTATGACCACATGTGCTTCGATTGGCACCTTACTTTATGCAAAAATCAAATAATATGTAAAATGTAATACATTATATCAATGTAACTTATATATCTCCAATCAAACTCATGTGAGCAGTTTTATAAATTTCACATATATTATCTCGTTAGCGATATAACATTATCAAACAAGAAAATATTTCTATACTATTGAAATTGTACTATTAAAAGAAAATATATATGTAATCGACCTATTAATAAAACTTGATATCACAGAACACTAGCATATGCTCCATAGCAAGTTATACTTCGTATCATACTTTTGGTTTTAAAATAATAATCGAACTTTCAAATAAACACAGCAAGATATATACAAAATTATGACAAAAGCATATTATACCTCCATAAATGCATAACCATCGATCTCAAACATATAAATAAGCAATTGAGCATGCCATATAGTTATTTCAATAGAAGCATGTTGACGATTTATGTTATTGCAACATGTAACTAATGCACGTCTTACTCATTATAAAATAGCAAATTCATATTTCTTATAGATTACCTTAACGCCACACAAATCAATTTCATTCACCAAGTAATATTCTAATAAGTGAAAGTGATATTATCTATAACCATTACCAATTTACACATCTTAAATTAGTCAAATTATTCAAAATCAATGCTTCTATTCACACAAAATAGCTCTTTAGCGTCTTTCACACACTTTAATATAATATTCACATTAGCCTATAACATTATCAAATAATAAACCAAATCCATACTAGTAAAGTATGCCGATAATCAATTAATCAAATGTCTTACATTCAAACAAATAAAATCACATAATAAATAAATCACACATATATAATTAACTGAATATCACAATATGAGTTAACTAAATTACCTTATTTTTATATTTAATAGCTCCATTATTCTTTGGCAATCTTGACAACAATGTTACAAGCTTCTTAATAATTATTTACTTGTATATTCCCCTTTATCCATTATGTATGACACCTTACACAATAATAATGCTCATATTTTTACTTTTACTATCATGTGTCACAATTATATAAGCAAAATAGCATACAGTGAGATATAGACGACACCTACGAGTGCAACAATAAAACCACTTCAACTAATCATGCAAGAAACTATTGTGTCATAGTGCAGCTTTAATTATTAATTAATCAAGAAAACTTACCTATTTAATGACTAAATTTTGATCCCTTCGCAAAATAAAACTTGGACATTTGCTTTAGAGAAGATAAGATAAAGAAAAATAACAACAAAAGTCTAGCTTGTTCTTAAACTCGATCAATATCCAATATAACTGAAGCAAAGTAATACATATACGAGATGGTATAACGATCAAAACTACTTGATCTCAAAATCATAAATAAGCAATATATGATGTCACCTATCACAAGAAGCCACAAATAATACTACTACCGGTATACATAATACATAATATTTTAGCAAATCATGCTTTTTCTAAAAAATAAATACTTAATTAAAAAAAATTAAATAAAACGTTTAGTATTCTGTTTAGAGCTACAATCGAATCTACACATAAACATTATAACGTATGCAAAGCATTAAATTGGTATTTAATCGATGTTTTTATTTTTTATAATAATGTTTATATGCGGCACCAATATTGCTCAAGATAACGATAAATTAATAATTGATGGTTTGCAGTACCTCACCACCATCACGTATACTCTATTTTACTTGCAATAATCATATATTTTATTAACAAGTAATATATGGAATAAATATAATATCAATAGTATAAGAATTACCTCATGGGATAAAAAAAAAATAACTTTCAACAGAAAGATGAATTGGTTTCTTCGTCCACTACTACAAAAAAGGTCTTTTAGACCGGTTGTAAGAGCCTTTTAGACCGGTTACCCCACCGGTCTAGAAGGGGGGAGGTCTAAAAGATTAATGTTATATAGACCGGTTGAAGCACCGGTCTAAAAGATCATTATTTAGACCGGTTTTTGTATCATATAGACTGGTTGCTGAACCGGTCTAAAAGACTATTATTTAGACCGGTTGGTATCATTATAACCGGTCTATATGTGGATTTTAAATAAAAAAAAATACCAATCCCAAACAGCCCTTTATTTGCAGCAGATTCAATAAGCAATCTCAGACAACCCTTTTTATAAGCAATTCTCTAACTGAAAATTCTTATAAAATGGTTGTTGGATTATATTGCTTATAGAAGCTACTAATAAAAGGTTGTTTGGGATTGCTTATTAAATCCAACATTTATGCTCGAGAATACGCAAATACAAAGAATCATACATTATGATTAAAGAATTACAAACCAAACAAAGAAACATTCATAAGAATGACAAACCAAATACTAAGAAACTGAGACAATGCTAAGAAACCCTTTTACCCAAAAAAAAACCAAATACTAAGAAACTGAGACAATGCGACCACATATTGCAGCAGCTCACTCAGCATGGCAAACAATAACTACATATCACTCACACAACCAGCAAGGCAAACAATAACTACATATCAGCAGCTCCAAACACCACCTGCCACACTTTCACTTGCTAAGCTGCAAACTTTCAAACACGTTGCACAATCACATACACGAAGTGTTGGCTAACAGGAAGCGATACAAAATATTAGAGGTGGCAAAGTCGGATAATGAGTCAATACCAGTTGAGAGTTGAGACAAATGACTAATTTTTATTACTGGTCCACATACACCTATTAGTATAACATTAGCTAATGTTTTAAAATAACTATAGATCATTGAAATAATCTACTGAATAAAGCGATTTTGACCCATTTGCCTCATTTGGCCCATTTGATTTGCTTCATTTTTAGCTGTACATTTACCTATTTGACCGGCTAGGAATAACGAAAACAGCTCATTTTCATGGTAAATGGGGTTAAATTGCCACCTCTAGCTAAGTTTATAAAGGATTTAAGAAGCCTAACGAGACGATGGTCTGCAACAACCAGCTTCAATGGGATTTAAGAAGCCTACCGATAGAAAATATTTTGCTCCTTAATGTATAACCCATATGTTACAACTTACAAGTATAAAATAAGTAGTGAACTTACAATCTGTTGGCATTTATAATCACAGTTGTCTTCTACGAGTTTTCATAATTTGCAAAATCTGCAAAATCGCAACTTGGGTTAGTAAAGTAACAAATCGAATTTAAGACGAGTAAATGATATATAGCATACAGTTAAAGATACAATCTGACATTAAGTTATTAAACCACCCATCCTCTTGTTAAAGCTGTAACACCAACAAATAGTTAGAAGTTCTTAAAATTGAAACTTGTGACATTATATAACATACAGCTAGGATTTTTTAGTTTTCTTAAGCAATTTAAATAGAATATACTAATTACTAATCCTTTATAATCTTGTATAACATTAAAGTCTATTTACTCATTATAAATCCTAAGTATCATTGAAAATTTGTTGTGTACTTGAGTCGTTTGAGGACTCACAGGAACTGCATCTAAGGCGAAATAAGCTTCCCCAAAAATATCAAAACTTAAACTATAATTTCTCACATATATAAAAAGTAGTCCATATATATTTAGTAAATACACCTAGAAAAACAAACTGTAGCAACAACATAAGGCAATCGAAAGAAATTATACCTAAATTCTCAAAAATTTAAGGCACAATTGTGCGGATCTTCTAGTTTGTAACCTGAGACTGTCAACTCCAGCAAGAGTGACGGAAACGTCGAGGACGGTTTCTTTCTTGTTGGCGCTTCATCCGATTGGGAACCGGAAAAACCCCTAATGAACAACGAATAATCAATGAATCGATCTAAACCCTAAGAAGTGAAGAAATTGGTTACATAAGCTGACCTTAAAATGTTCACGGCGAGCTTGACAGCCATGAAATTGATGGTGCCATGGAGCTAGTGGGAGCGGCGTTGGTGGGGTTTGGAGAAAGAGAAGCGTTGTTGTGTTCATGCTAGGGTTTTTGTGAAAGTGAAAAGCAAAAGAGGGAAAAAAGAAATAAATGGCGCTCCAATATCTCAAAATTTTTGCAATTATAAGGCCGGGCTCTAAATAATAAATCCACCGGTTCATTTGAGATTTTTTTAGACAGGTGAGTATAACAAACACCGGTCTTTATCTCTTTTTTTATATATGGACCCATGATTATTTTTTCCACCGGTCTAAAAATATTATAATGGGTGAAAATTCCTTTTTAGACCTGTGTTTATGATAGAGGGTCTTTAAAAGGAGGTCTAAAAGGCCAAATGTGTAGTAGTGGTCCTTGTCATTAAACTTTTGTTTTCGTAAAGCTTGAGCCATTAACAAATCTTTTTAGTGCGTGCTGATAACGTGTTGTGAACAAGAATAGAGGGAATGAAATTAATCATCAATTAATCATTAACTATGAGATTTACAAAGAGTATATATAGATAAACATTAGGGCAAAACCCTAATAGCTAACATGGGCCGTGGGCCTATTACGAGCTATATGGACATCCACATATAATTATTTATAACAGCAAAGACTTAATTTTCCATGCTGAGAACAGTACCTGACTGCGTCAAGAGGAAAAATGTGACGGCGTCAGGAGTAAAATCCGTGACGACCCAGTGAAAACCTGAAGGCGTCAAGAGAAGGGCGTCAATAGTATTTTTGGTGATGGCCTGCATAAGGAGTACACATGACGGCGTCAAACCCAGATCTAGGCAGTCCGAGAAATTATTTGGCGGCGAGATGACGGCGTCAGAAATTTGTTCTTGATGCCGTCACCTCAGAAAAACTATATATACTTTTTTATTTTTCATTCATTAAGAGGAGCTTGTGTGGAGAATACTAGGGCCGAACTTGAGAAACCCTAGGTCGTATTTTACAGTATTTTCAAGGGTTTTTACCCCTTGAAACCTTTCATGTTCAATTAAGATAAGTCCTCTTTCAATTCATTCAATATGTCTATGTGTTGTTTGAATACATCTTATGCTTGTCTTGATTTCAACATGCTAGGCTAGATCTATCATGTGTTTGCTTAGATATAATGAAACCTAGATGTTAATTATATGTTGATTACTTGTTTATAGTTGTAATGGATGAATGATTTCAATGTTAGGCTTAAGAAAACTGACAGATCTCCATTGTGTAACATGCTTGAACGTCTTAGGAAACATGAACCGATGTGTACTAGGTTTTATTGGTTGTATTTGTTGATTTGTCGATCAACAAACCTGGAAGCAAGCTCACGGAACTTGAAACTCGTAAAGAAAACTCAAGACACCACAGCAAGTATATATGATCGACCGATAATTAAAACCTGCACGATATTCACCCAAACGATTAAGTATATTAATGTTTGTAACTTGAAAAGAAAATGGTACAATGACCCCTCCCCCCTCACCTCTTTTTTATAGAGATGAGGGAGGAAGAAAACCAACTCTAAACTGAGTTGTAGTCGGCTGCTACAAAGGAGAAAACGAAACTCACGAAGGCTTATTGACTTAGCTATCGTTTGACACCATCTAAAGGTATATATAGAGTTGATAGTCGGCTATGCAATGTGTAATGCATTTAACCGACATATCTTCTTTCCTATTTGACTACAATGAACTAAAGTTACACAAAGACCCCCTAGACTTAACAATACTAGACTAATATGGATACTAAATATAACAATTTCCACCATAGTACCATATTAGCCTATGCCGATACACAGCAGCTTCAACCTGTGCTGGAACCTCGGACCGGGATCCGCCTTTGATAAGGAACTTGTAGCAATACCTGCTACTATCTTTAGATCAAATCCTGACTCTATTGTGAGTCCCTTTAGCCAAATAGCCTCCTTTGCAGCCTCCGTAAGTGTCATATACGCCGCTTCAGTTGTTGACAAAGCCTTCATGTGCAGCATCATAGCTTTCGAGCTTCCTGCACATCTTTGTATCATAAACCCGTACCTTGTGATTGATCTACCCATGACAGTGATCGATCTACCCATAGCGTAGTCAAAATCCACAAAAACCTGTACGTTTGTCTGTAATCTACGATCGAACCTATCTAATATACCCACATCTACAGATGCTATGTCAGGTCTCGTGCAGACCATCTGATACTCCCGGCTTCCAACCGCATATGTATATGACCACTTACCATTCTTTTCCACATCACAGTCCCCTGATAGACTACCCTCCAACGACAGTATGGAGTGTCCCTCCAACAAACTTTGTATCAACTTTTCATTGTGAACCATGGACTATGACCCCCTCAGAGTATTACCACTCTGATCCCTGATGATCTCTATACCAAGTATATTTCCTTTTGATTTATCCAGCAAACCCTTGGTAACCCAGATCTCAGCCTTGCATTCGCAAGAAAAAACCATACCATCTATATAGAGAAATAGATGTATGAACATACCTGGTGTATACTCCCAGTAATAGTTGTAGCTGTCGTCACCGCTTTTACTGCAACCGTTGCTGAGCACACACACATTTGACCGAGTATCCATTTCTTCTTTCAATCTAGTCTTCCACTTGGAAATTACCTCACAAGCACCTGTATTATTGAAAGTCAATGACTCATGTGCGTATATCTTCTCCACTGCAGCAACTGCGAAAGCAGCCTCATTATTGTTTTCTCTATAATTGTATAGTTCCCGTGCTGAGTGTTGCTCCCTATCACGTGCTAATTGATAGTCCATCAAATCCCGAGTTTGTACTTCCTGTGAACCAGCTACCTGACCGACATTCCCCTGAGGTTCCACCTCAAATGTATGATCCCTAAGCGGTTCCACCTCAAACTCAACTCCCTGCAACACATGCACTGAACCTGTACCTACACCAGAACCAATGAAAGTTTCTTGTATTCCTCACTCTCATTGAAACCCATATTCCTGTAAAGCACTACCTTTGAAGTAACTTCATCAAACCTCCAAAGCTTATTACCCACTATACCTTTATGGTATCCCAGGAATATGCACTTGACCTTAACCGGTTCAAGCATCCCTTGCTTATTACTAGCAAGCCAACCGAAAAACCTTAACATATCTATAGGAGTCTTGAATCCAATCGCTGATGATGGTGACCTATTCACTAGATATTTAGACCCGGTTGTATCCTCTGCCCAAAAAACCTTGGACAGACCAGACTGAATTAGAAAACAACGTACCTTAGCTAAGAGTGTCACATTTGTCTTCTTAACCAACCCATTTTGCTGTTGTATCCCTGCAACACCCAAATGTTTGGCGACCCCACTCTTTGTACATTGCTATGTATACCTCTGATTACAAGAATCAAGAACATTGCCTGTCTTGATCTTTCTCCCAGTCTGAGATTTGCCTAAGTGCTTCCTACCTTTTAGTGTCTTCTTGGTCACTACCTGACCATCCAGGGTATATACGCAATTAGCCTTCCTTATTCCTGATAAAACCACCAGTGAACCCTTTATAACCTTGATCCTGCCCGACTGCATTTTCACGGTAAAACCCTCTTTTTCAAGAGTACCCAGCGATATCAAGTTTCGCCTTAATTCTGACGTTGTCCAAAACGAAACTAGACCCATCCCTCATCTGTACTTAAACCTTACCTTGTACCCTGTATATGGCATTCCCTGCCATCACCTAGCAGTACATTACCATCGTCATACTCCTCAAAACCAAACAAGTAATCTCTCCTGAATGTCATATGGTATGAGCCCCCTGAATCCATGATTCAGTCTAATACTTGTTCAACACTCATAGCCATCATAACATCAGCACTGTCATACCCATCAGCTCCAAAACCGGATACCTGATATTAAATCCTGACAAAACCTTGAGATTTCTTGTAATTATACCTGGGACAATCCCTCTTTAAATGCTCCTCAGACTGACATATATAACACTTAAGTCTGCTGCTTCTTCCCTGTGACTTTGACCACGCGCTACCTTTACCCTGCTGCATATCACTTTGATCAGATTTGTCCCTCACAAACAACCCTTCACCACCCTAAACCTTTGCTTTCGTCATCCTTTGAAGTTCCCTAGAATGAAGTGTCGCGACCACGTCTTCTAGCTTCAAAGTATTCTGACCATATAGCAAAGTATCCATGAAATTACCGTAAGACGATGGTAAAGATGTGAGTAATAATAATGCCTGATCCTCAACCGATATAGCATTACCAATAGCCGTTAAGTCACCTACCAGCTTATGAAACTCATCAATATGTTCAGACTGACTCTTACCCGGATGCGTATGAAAAGTATATAATTTCTTCTTCAAGTACAAACGATTAGCTAAATACTTTGTCATGTATAAAGTCTCTAACTTTTTCCAAATCCCCGTTGCAGTCGTCTCCTTTGTTGATTAATTTAACACATGTAATAAACCTTACAAAAATCGATCAAACCAAGAAACCCTTCAAAAATACCCTTTCTTACTCAAATATCGATTGAACCTTGGAAATCAAACCATCCAACAAATCGACAACCCTTGAATCAAGAAAGTAGCCAACGATTTTTGAAGTAACCCTTGTCGTACTTTAATTTTGCAACATATTTCTTGTAACCAAAGAAACCTTGCAACCTCGACAAGTCTTGGACTTTCTTTTTAGCGACCCTTTGTTTATTCTTAATACCTTGTGATATAAACCTCACAAAACCGAACTAAACAAAGTACCCGTGTGGAAAATATTAAAAACTTCAAGGTAATTAAAACTTTTTGTTTTATGCAAAAAAAAAATCTAATCTTATATCCTGGACTTTTTTTTTCCACCAGAATAAAAAAAAATATTTAATAATCCTTTGAAGTATTACACTTGATTTTTTTTATAACTAAAAAACCAAAACCTGATGTGTCCTTCTTCTTCGTCTAGAACCCGACAAAAAACCTGACCCACACCCGAAAACTTTGTCGATCTTCAGTACACCGAAAACCAACCAAACCTCAAATCTTCTAAACCTTGTCGCAAACCCGGACAATCGAAGACCCAAGAACCCTTATCTGTCGATACCTTGCTGCAACCTTGACGTCCGAAAAAACTTTGAACGCAAGAATCCTTGCTGTTGAAAAACGAACAACAAGTAAACCCTTTACAAGATTCGACCTAGCTTCCACACCTTCGAACCAAGGCTCTGATACCACTTGTTGATTTGTCGATCAACAAACCTGGAAGCAAGCTCATGGAACTTGAAACTCGTAAAGAAAACTCAAAACACCACATCAAGTATATATGATCGACCGATAATTAAAACCTGCACGATATTCACCCAAACGATTAAGTATATTAATGTTTGTAACTTGAAAAGAAAACGGTACAATGACCCCTCCCCCCTCACCTCTTTCTTATAGAGATGAGGGGGGAAGAAAACCAACTCTAAACTGAGTTGTAGTCGGCTGCTACAAATGAGAAAACCAAACTCACGAAGGCTTATTGACTTAGCTATCGTTTGACACCATCTAAAGGTATATATAGAGTTGATAGTCGGCTATGCAATGTGTAATGCATTTAACCGACATATCTTCTTTCCTATTTGACTACAATGAACTAAAGTTACACAAAGACCCCCTAGACTTAACAATACTAGACTAATATGGATACTAAATATAACAGTATTTAATGCATGAGCAAATTCTAATGATCCCATGTTAGGAGCTTCTTAGCCGGCTCGACATAGGAGTGAAGTAGGCGCTTATAGGATTGGGGAAGTAAGTACCCCACCCCATGAATGGTATTAAGGAATACAATCCGTCATCCACGCAACTGTAACAAGTAATTAACATGTAAAAGATATCTAGGGAGTAGTGAAATCTAAGTACACAATTCTCCCATATATTGCTCACACCTCTAGTTTAATTTAGTTTATTTTCATTTCAAGTATTTTATTTTGATTGCATCTTAGTTATTGGGTTAGTTGACTAGCAACTAATTCCGCACAACTCCTTCAAAACCGAGATTTTTACTTGCTTTAATAAAAATATAAAAATACAAAAAGAATCATCTCTCATCTCTAGACCTAGTCTTTAGGTTTTCTAATCCTAGCGACACTATTCCTAGCTGAACGATCAATCCCCCGGTACTTGTCATTATACTATACTACATCGATCAGGTACACTGCCTGGTGGGGGTTGTAAGCTTCTCGAGATCCCTCGAGAGGTAAAGCCTGGTGCAATCCCTACGTACCAGAAACCTACCTAAGTTGAAATATGACCAACACTTTTGTGACGCTTGCAAAGTCGGTAAACAAGTCCATAGTAGCTATAAGGCTAAAAACTTGGTTTCTACATCTAGGTGTCTAGAACTTTTGCATATGGATTTATTTGGTCCATCCGCTATACAAAGTTATGGAGGTAACTTCTATACTTTGGTCATAGTAGATAATTACTCAAGATATACTCGGACAAAAATTTTGAAAAGTAAAAATGAAGCTTTTGATAAATTTGAGATTCTAAGTAAGAAAATTCAAAATCAAGTAGGGTCTAGTATTGCGTCTATTAGAACGGATCACGGTTGTGAATTTGATAATGAATTTCAATTTGGAAACTTTTGTGATAAAAATGGAATTACTCATAACTTTTCGGCTCCACACACTCCTCAATCTTATGGTGTAGTAGAACGTAAAAACCGGACTTTGCAAGAGATGAGTAGAACAATGCTTAATGAACAAAATATTCCACAAAAGTTTTGGTGTAATGCCGTTGACACATCAATGTACATTTTAAATCGAGTCTTAATTAGACCATTTTTGAATAAAACTCCTTATGAATTACATAAATGTAAAAAGCCTACATTAGGATACTTTAGAGTGTATGGGAGTAAATGCTTTATTCTTAACACCAAGGATTATCTCACCAAATTTGACCCAAAGTCTTATGAAGGTGTATTTCTTGGATATTCACAAAATAGTAAAGCTTACATTGTTTTGAACAAAGAAACCTTAAGAGTCGAGGAATCGTTGAACGTAACATTTGACGAGAGTCCACCTCCCTCTAAGACATCACCTTTGGTAGATGATGACTTAGTTGAAAGCCAAGCAATAGAAAGTCAAGAGATCATAGGTAATGACAAGAAAGATGAACTATTAAACAAAGAATTTGTCAATGTCAAAGAATCTAAAAGTCATCCATTAGATGGTGTCATAGGAAACATTAACGAAAGAACACTAAGATCAAAAGTTCAAAATGAAATCAACTTCTTTTATTTCGTGTCAACCATTGAACCGAAAAACATTAATGAAGCCATTAAAGATGAGTCTTGGGTAATAGCAATGCAAGAAGAGTTAAACCAATTTGTTAGGAATGATGTATGGATATTAGTTCCCCAACCAAATAGTCAAACAATAATTAGAAGAAAATGGGTCTTTCATAATAAAATGGATGAAAATGGAATTGTGTCTAGAAACAAAGCTAGGCTAGTAGCACAAGGATATCATCAACAAGAAGGCATTGACTACGATGAAACTTTTGCTCCGGTTGCTAGGTTCGAGTCAATTAGAATCTTACTTGCATATGCATGTGCACACAATTTTAAACTCTTTCAAATGGACGTCAAAAGTGCATTTCTAAATGGGGTTATTAATGAAGAAGTTTATGTTGCTCAACCACCGGGCTTCATCGATTTTGAAAAACCCAATCATGTTTACAAACTTAAAAAGGCACTTTACGGACTTAAGCAAGCTCCAAAAGCATGGTATGATCGACTTAAAACCTTCCTAGTTGACCATAAGTATACTATGGGCTTAGTTGATAATACTCTCTTCACTAAGAAGAAAGATTCACATATTATCATAGTCCAAATCTATGTTGATGACATTATATTCGGATCAACTTGTCAAGAATTATGCGTGGATTTCTAAAAAATCATGCATGACGAATTTGAAATGAGTATGATGGGAGAACTCAACTTTTTCCTAGGACTCCAAATTAAACAACTAGAAGATGGTATCTTCTTTAACCAATCTAAATATATTAAGGACATTCTTAAGAAATTTTGATTAGAAGATTTGAAACCAATCAAAATGCCCATGTCCACGGAAACAAAACTCACCAAGGATGAGGAAAGTGAATCCGTAGATAGCACTAAATATAGAGGTATGATTGGAAGTCTACTTTACCTAACGGCTAGTAGACCCGACATTATGTTTGGTGTTTATCTATGTGCTCGTTTTCAAGAAGATCCTAAGACAACTCATCTCGAAGCCGTTAAAAGGATTTTTAGATATATTAAGGGCACTACACATTTAGGTTTATGGTATCCCAAAGGAACGGGAATAGACACCATAGTGTATGCCGACTCGGATCATGCCGGTGACTATGTTGATAGAAAAAGCACAAGTGGTATTTGTACTTTTGTTGGACATTGTCTCGCCTAATGGTTCTCTAAGAAGCAAACGGCTCTTGCTATCTCAACAACGGAAGCCGAGTACGTTTCGGCCGGAAAGGCGTGTCAACAAGCTCTTTGGATGAAGCAAGCACTTGTCGACAACGGAATTCAACTTAACGACATCACCATTCTTTGTGACAACAAAGGAGCCATTGATCTAAGCAAAAATCCAGTTCAACATGCTCGTACCAAACATATTGAAATCCGTCATCATTTCCTTCGTGATAACGTTCAAAAAGGAAATATCTCAATTGAGAAAGTTTCTTCCGAAGACAAAATAGCCGACATTCTCACAAAACCTCTTAAACAATAACCTTTTAACCTTCTTAGGCTAGGCTTAGGACTCATGGAACCTACATTTTAGTTCTAGACATTAGACAAAAATCACAAAAATCGAAACAAATCAATAACTCTTTTTCTCAGCAGGGTCGGCGGAACCCTCAGCCACAACGAACGGAACCCACTTTTAGGTTCCGCCGTATCTGCCGACCTGCAGAACCTTTTTCTTAGTTTATATTAAACCAACACACCCATTATCTCATACCACCACTTCCAAACTGCTACTATTCACTTTACCATTCATCCACACCTACGAAAATTTGGTCCTCCTTTCATTCACATTGCTCATCAATCATCATTGTAAGTATTCTAAACATGATTACAATCCTGATCTGAGTCTAGGAATTCTATTTTTGCACAAAAAACAAAAAACTTGGGGTATGCATTAACTTGAGAAACTCATGCATGAAATTAGGTGTTTAACAAAACTAATCATGTTCCCCATAGTTAGGAATTGCATTCTTACTAATTGTAAACATATTTGCTAAAACACCCCATGTCAAATTTTTGCAAAAATTTCTCACAAATAGGACAAATATTTTTTCGTCTCACATTGTGAATACAAAATCAAAACGTTATGTTTAAAACATCACTTGCATAATTTCTCTTGAATGTTAAAAGGAATACATAACCAATATGTATTTTTGGGTACATTCAAACGAAGCTACATTGAACTAGGAGCGCTTGGGTTATCTTTTGTTTTATAACAAAACTTGCACTATAAAACGTTTTTGAGCATCAAAATGAGTCAAGATAACTACACCTCCACATTGTTTTTATATAGGCACACACTAGAACATCCACATTACAATAGTCATTTACTTAGACTAAAATGTGAAATTTTGTTTTTCTAGGAATCATCATGCCTCCTCTAACCCACTACGACCACAAGGACACCATTAATTACCTACCCAAACACCACAAAACCAAAGGTCTTACTCAAACTCAAATCGATGTTTTCAAAGCCTTAGAAAAACGATATGTCCATGAAGGTAGAACCATTGACCCATCCTTCCTAGAAGGTACAAACCTCTACACGGAACTTGCCACCATCAACTTTGAGTGTCTCTTAGAAATCGACGAGCCTATTTGTCCTAGGTTTATTTTAGAATTCTATGCATCCGTCACTCTCTCCGCGGATGAGTATGGTCGCATGTCTATTAACTTTACGGCTAGTAGTCATCAATACTCTTTCTCTCTAGAGGAATTTGCTCAAATCCTAGGTGTCCCAAACCGTGGTACTTGCATCTACTCCGACAAGCATTCCCTCTCAACTCTTGACACACTCATTGATCGAATCCATCCCTATGATACCCCTCTTGTGTCCAAGGATGAACTTCGTGACCACCTCTTCATTAGGACCACCAACACTAGGAGAACTAGAACCGGAAATGAGGTCAACAAGGACCCATATGGAATGGAACTCAATGAACTCAAGCCCCAATTCAAGAAATGGGAGGAACTCCTTAGAGCCAATGTCATTAGCACCATAGGAAACCGGGATCACATCAACGTTTGCCTGTGCTACATGCTCTACTCCTTGTCCGTTAGGCAACCCTTCAACCTTGCCTACTACATGGCCAAGAGAATTGTCAACATTCCCGTGCAAGGCACAACGGCTATGCCGTATGGAATGCTCTTGACCCGTCTCTTTAGGTTCATCTCTCCAATTCCACCAACTCCTAGAGGTCTTCGCCTAGACTACTCTCTCATTCCACACACTTTTGTCCCACTAAGTGATAGGAGAGTCTACAAAGCCCAAGGAAAACGTCCTCATCCTCCTACCTCCTCTTCATCTTCCTCAATGAGTGAAGATGAGACTTTGCCCAACTTTAGGCTCCCACCTCTAGAGTACCTTTCTTAACTTCCGGATATTCCAAATGAGTCGGAGGAGTTCAAGCAAACAAAGGGGATGTTTAAAAACATCGGGAGATTCCTTGGAAAGCTCAAGAAGAAGATTGACTGTCAATGAGAGCGGGTGTGTACGAGTGTTTGGCACAAGGTTCTATTTGAAACAATTTGGTCATTTAAACAATGCTTGTCATGAATTTGTGTGTTGGTAGGATATTTGGTACAATTTGGCACGTGTATTTACTAACTATGATGCAGGACGACAACATTTGGCATGTTGTCAAATTTTCAAGTTTATGAAAATTTCACTAAGTATAGTGAAATTCGCTAGCCCCCGGTCAAAGTCCAATGGTATGCGTGTTTACATGTCCAATTTTTGCATTTCCTAACCAGATATGAATTATATTTTTGGTTTTAAGAGTTTTCAAAAAATTTGAAAATCGTCTCGCGGGTCAAAATTGCGGACTGCCTACTTTTTCAGGCTTGGCGGATCTTGCGGCACCCAAAAATGGGTTCCGCCAGTGTATTTTTTGGGCAACCCATAAATGGCCCAACGGACCAGCTGGAACCCAATTCAGGGTTCCGCCTGTGTTTCTTCAGGGTTCCGCCAGTTTGCCTGCAGATTTTTTTTTGGTTTTCGACATTCTAATATCCAATCCACAACAAATCATCCTTTTTAAATAGAAACCCATTTCCTACTACTTGTTAAGCACATTAGGATCTTTCTCATCCTCTAAAACTCATAGAAAACCATTTCCCGCCAAATTTCAAACTTAGCCATAACCACCTCAAGGAACCTTCACCCATAAAGGAAATAACCCTTGCAAAGGTTCCTTGCAATCCGTGGAACATATACCTTCAACTAATTTGCCAAAACCACTAAGCATTTAGTGCAAATCTTTGTCTTCTTCCTTCACCATTTTCATTGGATTGACTTCCATGATTTGACAACCCTCATTAGTCTTCCAAATCATTAGGAACCTCCATTTTTTTATGGCTAAACATCAAATCCAAACACTCCTTCCCATACTTATTCACCACTATAAATTAAACCATCTTAGAACACTCTCAAATCACACCATCATCATCACAATCTCTGATTCTAAACATCTAATAAACCATTTTGACAATGACTAAGTCAACAATAAGGGAAAATTACTAAAATGGCCCGTTGCCCTACGGGTTAGGCATTTTCAGCCCTTTTTTTTTTGAAAATTCTCGTTTTAGCCTGGGTTGCCCTGGGCAACTAACGTTTATCCAACTACAGGGTGACACGTGTCCGACTAACCACTGTTGGTACGAGGTACATGAACGTATTGTATTTTGGGCAACCAATACATGAGCAACTAGGCATTTTGGTCATTTTACTCTTTACACTCAAAACATTAACTAAACCTACTAATATAAACATCTCACAAATCCTCCTCTCCTCTCTAGATAAACAATCACAACTCACACCACCACAACCACCCAGCAACGCGACGCCGCCACCACCTGACGCCACCACCACCGAAACCGTACATCATAAAATTGTCTGATCAAAACGCCACCACCACCGAAACCAACTAATATAAACATCTCTAACATCATCAGATCTACTTATCCTGGTTAGTGTTTTATTAAAATGACTAGTATGTTGTCATTTTATATCATAGATCTAATACTATATTGATATTGATATAGTGACCAAGTGTTTGAACGTGTTTTGGAGTTAGATCGTGAGCTCTTGGTTGTGTTGTGTTGTATCCGCCGTCACCACAGCCACCACCATCACCACCGCAGCTCCATCACCTTATTCCTATCTCCAGGGGCGGAGCCATGTGATGACTAGTGGGGGGCGATGCCCTCGACGAATCCCAGCAGACACACAAATTATATAGAAAAAATAAATCAAAATAGTAGAGAAAAGCTTAAGTGCCCTCGGCATAAAAATCCGAGTGCCCTCTGCGATTGTTGACTCTGGTCGAGAATCAAACTGGTGGCTGGAAACCGTCTTCTGCAGTTATGTATGGTCGGGAAAAATGACGGGAGGAGGGAAGGTGGTGAAAGTAAGATTGTGACTTTTGAGGCACTGATAAAACGGGTATCAAAGAGCTTTTTAATATCTTACTGATTTGTATAAACTAGGCCCTTATTGTTTTTGATTGAAAACTAGACCCCTTATAAAATATATAATAAATAATCAAAATTTTGTCAATCCTACCAAATAGCGTGTCAACATAAAAACTTATGCATATAACTGAAGAGATTAGGATTTTATAGTTATAATAATTCATGTTGATGTCCAGTTAGATATTTTGATTTTTATACTTAATGATCATAGTTTGTTTATTTTTGATATAATAATCATATTTCTTTACTGATATTACTTAAAAGAAAAAGATAATTACCCGAAAATGTACATAACTTGTCGTATTTAAAAAAAAAAAAAAAAAAAAAAAAAAAAAAAAAAAAAGTGTTTGTCTGATCGGATTTTACAAACGGGTCGGGTCAGACCCGAATGACCACGAGTCAAGCTTGTTATTAATATTGATTGTTGTAAGGCGAAGCTTATTTGGTGTTTATTATGTTTCGATTCAGAACCAACCCGAGAGGGTGATGTCTGTTTTGAGCTTGTTAGAAGTTGATTGGTTTTGTTGTTTCAGTCCACCAAACCGCAACCCATAAGGGTGCGTTTGGTTCGTTTGCTTATTATGCTCAAGTCGGCTGCAAACCCGAATAGGGTGCATGTATTTGTGCTCGGCCAAGAATCACCCAAATAGTCAAAGCAAAAGGGGCTGATCTTTTTCAGGTTATACAGTTAAGAATATGCTTCTATTAATTTATTTTTGTACTAAAACTTCATATGGTTTATTTGATTTTGGTTTTGGGTTCGGTTGGAAATCACCCAAGGGGATGTGTTGATTCGGTCCACATTCACAGCTGAAAGGCTGTTATTTTGTTGTTAGGATTAGCCACAAAGTCCATCCAAAGGGGGTGCGTTTACTTTGTGCACAACATAGGTTGGTTGTTTGTTGCTTTCTGTCCAGCCAAAACCATCCCCAACCGAGGGTGTTTAGTGGCTGCAAAACAGCCCCAAATAGGGGTGTTTGTGTGCTGATTTTCTGCACCAAATGGGAGTATTCATGTGCTAAGTTTCTGCATAATAGGGTGCGTTTTGTTTGTCTATTTACTACATACATGAGCTGTTTGGAACAGCTCACTGCAGTCCCGCCTTTTCGGCGATATCTAGAGTTCTACAACTCCGGTTGATGCGCCATTTGCGGCTACATTTAAGTTTATGTCTTACCTACATTTCATAAAACTGGGCCGAGCCCTAGAAATGACCAGAACCATGAGCTTTCTCTGATTGAAATCTGGTGTGCAGATTTTGACACCTTTCGCCATTTTGGCTCTCATTTACTCATCGGGATGAGTTATGAGGTGCGCCACCCGGCGAAACGACCACAAGAAATAGATCTATCACCCTATCTAATTATCTAAGGCCCATAACTGACTGAGTTGTTCAGAATTTCCAATCTTTGGGACTGTTTCAGAATTTCAGGTTTCTAACTCATACATAGAGCTTGTTTTAGCAAATAATTTTTTAGTAGATCGGAGAAGGTCAAGTAGTTTCATTCCATTGAGTCTAGAAAAATCGTCGATAAGATTGTTTTGTGGACTTAAAACCGTGCCCTGTAAGTTCAATCATCATTAATACTAAATTTATTTGGTAATTGGTTTATGATTCTCGATCTTGATTATTTGGTAATTGGTTTCAAGGGGA
The DNA here is from genome assembly GCA_030686995.1 of Artemisia argyi. Lineage (NCBI taxonomy): Eukaryota > Viridiplantae > Streptophyta > Magnoliopsida > Asterales > Asteraceae > Artemisia > Artemisia argyi. The sequence goes on from CM060689.1 coordinate 142,490,718, forward strand.
GGGGGTAGGGTAGTAGAATATAGTGGTTCTTATGTAACCTTCTGATGAGGATAGTGATCATAATCATAATTTAATGAGGAGGTTGACGAATAGATGGCTCACGTTGTCACATTCTTATCTTATTGTTCTCAGGATCAAGATAATAACATAATAAGAAAAATAAAGATGGAATGGAGGGTCCTTTATATGCTTGCGAAGGATTCAGAAGGTTTTTTGTCGAAAGAATCTGTAAGGCGGTTGTATGATGGAAGCTTGTTAGAGTATTGTGCAGAAATGCAAAAGGAAGTTTCCAGTTCTTATCGTAATGATCGTGTACTTTGGCATGTTACTGTTAACAGTTTATTTAGTTTCACATCTTGTATTGATCAACAGTTCAGTTAGTTAAATCTCGCATTCCAATTAGAATAAACCTTTTGTCATTTGATATTCTTATGTTTTGGATGACTTGGTTTATAAAATTGACATTATTAACATCATCCTGTTTCCTTATTTTCAAAAAAGGAAACAACATCATCCTGTTCCAAGAACTTTATCAGACGTCTTACTAATGATTTTGTACGTTGACATGCTACCAGTAATTTGATAGATAATATACAATCGTATTTACTGAACTAATGATATCTTTAGGCCTTTTAAAGTGTGGCAAATTATATTTTTTTGACCAAACCTGTGTCACATCGATCCAAAACATTAAAAGGTTGACCCAAAAAGTCAAACTAAAACAAAGTACCAACAAATCGGCTTAGATGAACAGAAATTTTGAGAAATAATAGGTGTAATGTGTAACAATCTGTATTTAGCCCCTTTTTAGATGAACAGAAATTTTGAGAGAGGGGGAGGGTATAGGTAAATAGTGTATAATGTGTAAAATGACCAAAAAACCAGTTGCCCTATTACGGTTGCCAACTAAAAATTGTTGCCCAAAACACATATACGCGACACGTGTCTCCATTTGATGGAAGTTGCCCAATCTTAAAAGTTGCCCGTGCTAATACGGGAATTTTCAAAAAAGGGGCTAGATATGCCTAACCGTTGGGCAACTGGGTTATTGTACTATTTATCCCCAACAATAACCTCTCAACCATCACGACCCGTTCGGAGAACCGCACGCATAAGTGTCAAACCACTTTGGTCAAACCACACAATCAACTTAACCTCTTCATCCTCGGATGAATTCTTCTCACCCATCAAAAATGAACATTTTCTGAACCTTGCATCTCCAACTCCATCACCCAATGAACCTAATGAGCTCACCACTCCACCACCAACAAAATCACCAATTGACCCAACTCCACCAAGTGCTCCAACCCAACCATCCAAAACTCCATCACCATCACCATTACCTAAACTTGAACCAATGGAGTTATTTGGGTCTCTTCCAACATCACTACATCCGTTTGTACAAGATCTCAATAATCTTCCACCAAGACCAACAAAACCACCACCTTTCACAAATGAAACACCAAGGTCATTGCTTGACCAAAATGAGTCTTTTGTCCACAACCAATCACCACAACAAGAGTATCACCACCCAAAACCAATGTTGTTTCACCCTATCTACCATGACATCCATGGTCCTCTTTATGGAGAACCTAACTTTGAAAACCATGAGCACCCAACTCCACCACATTCTCAATCCCAAACCTTTGAGTCTTTATTTCCTTCTTATGAGGAAATCCAAAGCATGGTTGAAAATCACCTCCATCAAGCAATGGAATTTCAAACCACCTTGCTTGACTCCATACCAAACCCATCCTCCAACCAAGAACCTAACACCAACCCACCACCACCAGCATCATCAAACGACCCATTTCCACCCACTCATCATCATGTTTGCTCACAATGTGAGCAAATGTTAAAAATGAGTGAAAGCATCAAGTTGTTGCTTCACCAATTTTAAGATGAAACCCGTTTTGCAATCCAACACATCATAGAGCGTTTGGATGCTCTTTCCCACCCAAACAAATCCTAGACCACATTTGGAGGCCTTTTGCCCCATTTAGGAAATGTGTCGTGTGGAAAACTAGAAGGGGGGTTGAATAGTTTTACGTCTTTTTAATTTGTTATAAAAGATAGTTTTAGAGTTTACTTAGCTTTTAAAAACTTAGATTCGATAATATGTGATCTCAAGTCTTGTACAATATAAACCATTAACAATACACAATATATAACAATGATAAGTAATGAAATAAGTAAGAGATGGAAAGATCGAACCGCGAGACAAGAGATTTATAGTGGTTCGGCTACAAGGACACCTTCCTTGCCCTACTCCACTCCCCGAGCACCTAACTCGAGAGTTTTCTTCACTATATCAACAAGCTCCCTTATGGCGGAGAAAACCGTACACACCAATTTACACACCACTTTTCACACCACAACTTCGTCACACCTAAGTCACAACTTCTACACCACTTCTTCAAATCAATCTACTTCACAACTAACTACTCCACACCTATCTTCTTCACACCAATCTAGTTCCTAACTTTTCTTCTTCACACCAAGCTACTAACTAATCACACAATCTATATCTAGCACAACTATCTACAATCAAATATTCACAACAATCTTCACAAAGAATAATGTAAATGATCTTTGATGATGCACCAACAACTTGGATGTGGAGATCACAACAAGTTGTAATACTTCTTGTCTTAAGGGATAGAAATATTCTTCTCTTGCACTTGAGGGGATGAGAATTGAATCACTTTGAAACAAAGAATTATACACTTATGATCAAAGGATAAGAGAGTAGAGAAATGGATCTAGATCAGAAAGTTTAGAAGTGCAAAAGGTGAGAAAATTCTGAGAAGTGAACCAGTATTTATAAGGGAGAAAAATACTGTTCTGGAGCGTGGCCGGTCCCCTTAATTAGTGGCCGATCCCCTTAATGATTAAGGGGGCCGCCTAAGGAATTAAGGGGGCCGCCCCTTCAGAACGTTGGTTTTTCTTGTCTTTTAGTGGAGAATATTTTTCTGGATAGAATTTGCCATTTTTGGTTGAAAATTTGAAATCATATATTTATAATGAATTAAACATATTCTTTTAATTCCAAAAGTAATTTTGTAAAAGATATAAGATGTTTAATACATTTTATAAAAATTTAAGTGATTAGGAAAATTTCCTCTGAACATGAAATGTAATAAACCCTTTGTTTATTCATACCTTAAGTGATATGGAAGCAAAGACAAATATTAAGCACTAAAAACTTGTTTACGTCATAAGTTTTAGATTAATGAGTTTATGCTTTGTAATTATCAAAACATAGAGACATTGTTAATATGCTAACAATGTTTTAAGACATTATTTATGTCAACAATCTCCCCCTTTTTGATGATTACAAAACCTTAAACTCATTAGGTCTAAAAAATAATTTTTAGACAAGAATTTAGAGTTTAACATTCTCTTCTCCCCCTTTTTGTAAAATCAAAAAGGTTATTGCTCCCCCTTGATGTATACTCCCCCTCATTTGAGAGCATCAAGGGAATGAGCTATGGAAATCTTGGCTACACAAAATATTAGAGAAGAACAAGGCAAATATACATGCAAAGCAATAGTTATAAAAATAGATTCATTTAAGCATCATAAAAAGCATTACAACATTTAATATGCTTAAGGCATATTAATCATAATAAAACAAATGAAAAGACATAGTCCTATATTGCCAAGAAAGAGCACTTGGACTTGCTTGCAACTCATGGTTGATTGTTTTATTTGCTTGAAGGATAACATAAGCATAAAGCTTAGTTGTTAGATGGAGAGGGATATGGAGTGAGGTATGGAGCGGAAGAGGTGGCCCTTACGATACTGTATCGTGTTAGGGGTGGAATGGGATGAGGTCTAGAGAGGAGATATTCAATCCAAGAAATATCTTCACTCAAGTAAAGGATTTGTTTTTGGAGAAAGATGCAACAAAGGCAATAGTGAGTGTGGTTTGTAACTTGATCCAAGTTGAGAGAGTGAGGAAGGCAATTGTTGTAGGGTGATGATGGAGGTTGCCCTTTGTTGCGTTATGCAAGATGCATGGCATTGAGATCACGAAGATCATGGATTTGTGATATTTCATCACGGAACTTTTGCTTTTCCGTGGTAATGTGGAGAAAGTCATTGTGTTGATATGGATGAATTGGGTTTGTGTAGGTGGAGTTGTAGTGGGATGGTTGATCAAACTTGTATGGATCATTACAAGTGATTGGAGGATGAGGTGAATGATTTGGCATGAAGGAAGATGTTTGGCCAATGTTGTATGGTTTGTAAGTAGGATCAAATGAATGTCCTTGTGAATTTGGTGGAAAGTTTGGGAAGTAAGTGGTTGGTGGTGTTGAATGACTTCCAACTTCATTTGTTGTGATGGATTTGTTTCGAGGGCTTTTTCTTCGCCAAACGGGTTTTTCCGTCATTCTTGCAAGCCTTGAGGCTTTTGGTTTGGGTTCGTTTGGAGAAGCCATGAGGGGATGAGTAAAGAGTTTTGAGGATTGGGGGTATTTATAGTGTAAGATTTGTGTATTTATGGATGGATAAAGTTTGTTTGGGAGATTAGGACAAAATGTGTTGGTGAAAATTGGGAAATGTAGGTTGAAATGGGCTAAAAAGCAGAAAAGATTCTGTAAACCCGACCATCAGATGGCCGGTCCCCTTAATTAGGGGGCGGTCCCCTTAATGATTAAGGGGGCCGCCTTACAAAATTAAGGGGGCCGCCCATATGGTGATTTCTAGGTTGCCAGAATTGGGTTTTTGGCAGAAAATTTGCAGAAAGGTTGTGTGTTAGGATTAGAGTTCAAGCAAGTTCAATTCCCTTAGGCAATATAGAATCTAATCTAATCAAGATATAGCATGCATGCAATAACACATAGGCAAAAGAGCAATTAATCAACACATAATAAGCAAGTTGAGGGAAGTAAGGGCAAGATCACTTAAACTTCCTAAGGCACCTATCTTAGATTAAAGGCAAAGGCAATTAGTGAGTGAAAAGCTAGTGATGGATTAAGATGACACCATTATTAGTGAATTTGTCCTAGTGAGTGTCTATATGCAACAAATATGGAGTTGTGATTGTTTCGACTCCTAGATGCGAAAAGAAATAACGATCCTAAGAAACAATCCAAATGATCTCCTTGATTCAATTTTTGCTCGATCATGAATGTCAAAGACATATATTAGATTATATACCTTGACAATTTATGTGAGAGTTTATGCATGATTTTGAAAGACAATGTTTTTAGAGTAAGTCAACAATGCAAGGAAAATGATCTTCATGTGATTCCTAGATTGTGAGAATAATTTTTAGAGAAAATTGATTGAGTTTTACAAAAAGGTTTATGCAAAGAAAATAAATCTTCTCAATCTTTAGTTTTGTACGAAATAGATTCCTAGACTCAGAAAAGATGAAATGGAAGAAAAATAAATTTTATGCAAGTATAAATTTGTATTAATTCAATATAATTTAGTCAACTTGTTCCATCATTCCTAATCCTAAACGCAAGTGGTTGAATAATTCACGCTTAAGGGGTTTTGTGAATATATCCGCAATGTTGTCTTCCGATGCAACCTTTTCTATAGATATATTTCCTTTTTGTACATTATCCCTAAGAAATGGTGACGTATTTCTATGTGTTTAGTCCTAGAGTGTTGCACCGGATTTTTACTTAAGTCTATCGCACATAATGGGGACATTTTCTAACCTAATGCCATAGTCTACGAGAGCTTGTTTCATCCAAAGTGCTTGTTGACATGCCTTTCCGGCGCTTACATATTCGGCTTCGGTGGTAGAAATAGCAAGAGCGGTTTGCTTCTTCGAAAACCAAGACGTTAGACAACATCCCATAAATGTGCAAATACCGCTAGTGCTCTTTCTATCTACGTAGTCTCCCGCATGATCCGAATCCGCATAGACGATGGTTTCTATACCGGATTCCTTAGGATACCATAATCCTAAGTGTATAGTGCCTTTAACGTATCGGAAGATACGCTTAACCGCTTCTAGGTGAGAGGTTTTGGGATCCTCTTGAAAACGGGCACAAAGGAAGACACTAAACATGATGTCGGGTCTACTTGCCGTCAAGTATAGTAAACTACCTATCATTCCTCTATACTTGGTGTTATGTACGGACTCACCTTCATCATCCTTTGTGAGCTTTACCTCCGTAGACATGGGAATTTTCATGGGTTTTGAGTCTTCTAGGCCAAATTTCTTAAGCATTTCCTTAATGTACTTAGATTGGTTAAAAAATATTCCATCTTCTAATTGTTTTATTTGTAATCCTAGGAAGAAGTTAAGTTCACCCATCATACTCATCTCAAACTCATCATGCATGATTTTGGCAAATTCATCACACATGTCTTGACAAGTCGATCCAAATATAATGTCATCAACATATATTTGGACAATGATGAGATTTGGGTCTTTCCTTTTAGTGAAAAGAGTGTTATCTACCATTCCCATGGAATAATCATGTTTAATAAGAAAAGCTTTTAATCGATTATACCAAGCTTTGGGAGCTTGTTTGAGTCCATACAAAGCTTTCTTTAACTTATAAACATAATTAGGTTTTGCGAAGTCAATGAATCCTGGAGGTTGTGCCACATATACCTCCTCATTGATAAAACTGTTAAGGAATGCACTTTTCACGTCCATTTGGAATAACTTAAAATCTAGAGCGCAAGCATAGGCAAGTAATATCCTAATCGATTCTAGTCTAGCTACGGGGGCATAAGTTTCGTCATAATCAATTCCTTCTTGTTGATTATAACCTTGGGCAACTAACCTAGCTTTATTCCTAGTAACTATTCCATTCTCGTCTAACTTATTCCTATATACCCATTTGGTTCCTATGATGGTCATATCCTTTGGATTTGGGACTAATTCTCAAACATCATTTGCCTTAAATTGATTTAATTCTTCTTGCATAGCTATAACCCAACTTTCATCCTTTAAAGCCTCGCTAATATTCTTAGGTTCTAATGCTGAGAGGAAACAAAAGAAATTGTTTTTATCTTGGGCTTGTGACCTAAGGGTTCTTTGGTTAAGATGTCCTATTATATTATCTAATGGATGTGATCTAGATTCTTTAATATTAACAGTTTCGTTATTTTCTAAGTGAATGTCTTCATTATCATTTCCTATGGGTTTTGTTTTACTAACCTCAATAGCTTCATCTTTGACTAAATCATCATCTTCTAAAGGTAATATTTTAGGAGGTGGTGGTGTTTCATCAAATGTTACATTCAGTGATTTCTCTACTTTCATGGAGTGTTTGTTAAGTATTATATATGCTTTGCTATTTTGTGAGTATCCTAAAAATATTCCTTCATATGATTTTTGGATCAAACTTAGTGAGGTAATCCTTAGTGTTTAAAATATAGCATTTACTTCCAAATACCCTAAAGTAGCTTAAGTTTGGTTTTCTACCTCTTAATAACTCATAAGGAGTTTTTCTTAGAGTTCTTCTAATTGGTACCCTATTTAAAATATAAGTTGATGTATCTACGGCGTGACACCAAAATTTTTGTGGGATGGATTGTTCATTTAACATAGTTCTACTCATTTCTTGTAATAACCTATTTTTTCTTTCTACTACGCCATTTGATTGAGGAGTACGAGGAGCGGAGAAATTGTGAGATATTCCATTTAACTCACAATATTTTTCGAATTGTACTTCGTTATCAAATTCCCTACCATGGTCCGTCCTAATGGCAACTATTGAGCATCCTAATTTATTTTGAATCATTTTACTAAATATTTCGAATTTTTCAAAGGCTTGGGTTTTGTCACTTAAAAACCTAGTCCATGTGTATCGTGAGTAGTCATCTACTATTACTAAGTTATATTTGTTTCCTCCATAACTCCGCACAGCGGATGGACCAAAAAGATCCATATGTAATAATTCTAGGCACCTAGTAGTGGATACTATATTCTTAGCTTTGTGACTAGCATGAGCTTGTTTTCCAATTTTACATGCATCACAAAAATGCTTGTCATATTTTAGATTAGACAAATTTCTAACTAATTCCTTAGAGGTCAAAGATTGTATTTGTTGCATGTTAGCATGTCCTAATCTCCTATGCCACAATGTAGAGTTTTCATCTAGGGTCGTTAGGCATATCCTATCCTCAGGTTTGTTTCCTAGTTTCATAACATATATGCCACCTTTCCTAATTCCTCTACCTATAATTTTTCCATTCTTAACTATTTCGCTATCCTCTTCGGTAAATGTGACTCTACATTTATCTACATGCTCTACATTTTCCTAGTTTCATCTAGGGTCGTTAGGCATATCCTATCCTCAGGTTTGTTTCCTAGTTTCATAACATATATGCCACCTTTCCTAATTCCTCTACCTATAATTTTTCCATTCTTAACTATTTCGCTATCCTCTTCGGTAAATGTGACTCTACATTTATCTACATGCTCTACATTTTCAATAGTAAGTGAGTCTTGAGAAATCGTACCTTTGCCAATGATTTTTCCACGTAAGTCACTACCAAAAATAACGTTACCTCCATTGTATGCCTTGTATGTAGAGAATAGCTTGCGGTTCCCCGTCATGTGCCTCGAACATCCACTATCTTTGATCTATTCGTCAGGTTCCAAGTCAATTCCTAAACATATTTCATCGGTTTCTTTTGCCATAAAACACTTTTCGTCTCTTGGCTTTTCAACTTCTTCTTTGTCACTATCACTCCATGTTCCACTAACGAAAGCACCTTGATTTTCATAACCCGGTGGCTTTAGACATTCGCTAATGAGATGATTTGGACTTCCACATCTAAAGCACTTTCTTTTCCCGTAGTTGTCACTTATATTCCTTTGGAATGCTTTTCTTTCGTCTCGTGATGATCTAGTGAATCTTCCTCATCTCTTGAAGAACTTCTTGAATTCTCTTACGGCCATTGCATATTCTTCGTCTTTACTTTCGTCACTTGAATCATCATCATCACTAGGTTCCTTTTTGGCTTTTAGAGCAATGGATTTGGTTTGTTCTTTCTTGACTTTGACCGTTTCCGAATCTCTTCTTATGATTTCTTCATGAACCTTCAAGTTGCCAATTAGTTCATCTAGTGATAACGTCATCAAAAATTTTGATTCTTCAATTGCCGTGACCTTAGCTCGCCATTTTGGATGCAATGCCCTAAGAAATTTCCTAACATAATTTTTACTAGAAAATGTCTCATCAAGTGCTTTTAAACTTGTGATGATAGTGTTAAACTTAGCAAAAGCATTATCAATTGATTCCTCTTCCGGAATCGTAAATTGTTCATATTGTTGTACAAGAAGATCTATTTTATTATCTTTGACTTGGCTATTACCTTGGTGAGTAATTAGTAAAGAATCCCAAATTTCTTTGGCGGTTTTACACATAAAAATTCTTTCATATTCTTTGCGTGGCAACGCATTATAAATTACCATTTTAGCCTCATTATTTTTAGCTAATTTCTTTTTCAAATCATCATTTTGTTCTTTAAAAGATACAATTTCATTCAATTTAGTTTCAACATTATATTGAATAGGAGGAAAATCACCAAAGGTAATAATATGCCAAAGATCACGATCTTTTGATTTCACATACGTTGCGAATCTATTTTTCCAATATAAAAATCGGTCACTTTCAAATAGTGGTGGTCTTTGCATAGATTGCCCTTCTAAATATTTTTCAGATTCCATAGATCGTTACAAGTTTTAAAATACAATATATTTTAAAAATCTTGCTAGACGTGGCTCTTGATACCAATTGTGGAAAACTATAAGGGGGGTTGAATAGTTTTACGTCTTTTTAATTCGTTATAAAAGATAGTTTTAGAGTTTACTTAGCTTTTAAAAACTTAGATTCGATAATATGTGATTTCAAGTCTTGTACAATATAAACAATTAACAATACACAATATATAACAATGATAAGTAATGAAATAAGTAAGAGATGGAAAGATCGAACCGTGAGACAAGAGATTTATAGTGGTTCGGCTACAATGACACCTTCCTTGCCCTACTCCACTCCCCAAGCACCTAACTCGAGAGTTTTCTTCACTATATCAACAAGCTCCCTTATGGCAGAGAAAACCGTACACACCAATTTACACACCAATTTACACACCACTTTTCACACCACAACTTTGTCACACCTAAGTCACAACTTCTTCAAATCAATCTACTTCACAACTAACTACTCCACACCTATCTTCTTCACACCAATCTAGTTCCTAACTTTTCTTCTTCACACCAAGCTACTAACTAATCACACAATCTATATCTAGCACAACTATCCACAATCAAATATTCACAACAATCTTCACAAAGAATAATGTAAATGATCTTTGATGATGCACCAACAACTTGGATGTGAAGATCACAACAAGTTGTAATACTTCTTGTCTTGAGGGATAGAAGTATTCTTCTCTTGCACTTGAGGGGATGAGAATTGAATCACTTTGAAACAAAGAATTATACACTTATGATCAAAGGATAAGAGAGTAGAGAAATGGATCTAGATCAGAAAGTTTAGAAGTGCAAAAGGTGAGAAAATTCTGAGAAGTGAACCAGTATTTATAGGGGTGAAAAATATTGTTCTGAAGCGTGGCCGGTCCCCTTAATTAGTGGCTGGTCCCCTTAATGATTAAGGGGGCCGCCCCTTCAGAACGCTGGTTTTTCTTGTCTTTTAGTGGGGAATATTTTTCTGGATAGAATTTGCCATTTTTGGTTGGAAATTTGAAATCATATATTTATAATGAATTAAACATATTCTTTTAATTCCAAAAGTAATTTTGTAAAAGATATAAGATGTTTAATACATTTTATAAAAATTCAAGTGATTAGGAAATTTCCTTTGATCATGAAATGTAATAAACCCTTTGTTTATTCATACCTTAAGTGATATGGAAGCAAAGCCAAATATTAAGCACTAAAAACTTGTTTACGTCATAAGTTTTAGATTAATGAGTTTATGTTTTGTAATTATCAAAACATAGAGACATTGTTAATATGCTAACAATGTTTTAAGACATTATTTATGTCAACATGTCGAATGACTTCTACTTATAGAAGTAGGATTTCATTTTTCTTTTATTTCTTGGTTATTCTTTATTTTTATTTTATTTTTAGAAGTATGAGGATAGTTTTCATTTCTTGTCTTTCACTTTTGCAAAGTCAAATTTTACTTGAAATGACATCTTTTGCTACTTTCTTACTTGCATTGTTGGTTGATCATATATGAGTTGTTATTGTGGTTGCATATTGTGTGGTGACTACAAGCTTGATTATATGTCATTATCACCAACTAACCATTTTTTTGTAGGTTCAAAATCCATGTTTCCCATCTTGGCATACTTTTAGGGGGAGTATCGACCAAGGGGGAGCACGTGCATCGTTCTGCATCGCTACTCTACTTTTTGTTTCGACAAAAAGGGGGAGAAAGATATATTAACTTTTAAACTTAAAATGATTTTCATCACTTAAGTAAAACAAGTTTAATATAACATTTTTTTGAAGACTTAAACACTAAAATTTTGTGTGTTACTTAAAAACAAAGTTTATGTTTTGTCATCAACAAAAAGGGGGAGATTGTTAATACAAATATCGCCTAAAAACGTTATTTATATTTTACGATATTTGATAAGTTTTGTTAACGACAAAATATAAACTTTAGTTTCTAAGTAAAACATAATTTTAGTTTAAAGACTTGCATAATTAGACATTTGCAACATTTTACATTTCACATTAAACACAACACTTTTTATATTTCTTAAAATAGAAAAATGTTAACATCACATCATACATTTATGGTAAGCTTGTGTGTTTGACTTACCATAATCTCTTACACATTTTTGGAAGCTTTCCATCTTTGATTCAATATGTTTGACTAGAATTTAGTTGATGTGACTTTGGTTGGTTTGGATAAATTTATTGCAAAACCAACTGCAAGCCCGGCGGAACCCTGGGGGTACACGGGCGGAACCCATCTGAGGGTTCCGCCATATCCGTCAGACCTGCAGAAGGTCTTGCTATAAATACCAAGCCATATGTTTGAATTTTTGCCTTATCACTCTACATTACATTTTCACACACATACATTCATATCATTCATCTAACCCTTTAACATTTCATTTTGATGTGAAGTTTCTTTTGTAGCAAAGAAGTTCACAAGTTCATATAAAGTTACAAGTATTCAACACAACGTTGCAAGACTTGTTAGCTTAGCATTGTGTAGACTTTGTGTAGTTTACACTTCATTTGATTGTGTGTTTTCAGTAGTGATCGGTTAGTATTTTAGTCCTCAAAATACAAAGTGTGACGGGAGTTGTTGTACCCTTGTAAAAGAACTAACGGGAGTGGTTGTACCCTTGTAAAAGAACTCGACATCTAGCTTAGTGTCGGTAAACGTGTATAAGCGACGTGTAAGGTTTTCTCTGCCGGTGAAAGGAGCTTGTTGACTAGTGAAAGAAACTCTCGAGTTGAATACTCGGGGCGTGGACGTAGGGCAAGGAAAAAGAGTCCTTGTAGCCGAACCACGATAAATACTCGTGTTGTGGTTTGATCGTTTATTTCTTTATACTTGCATGTTATATATTGTGTTTGTGTTCATATCTTTGATTAAACGGAAAGTTTCAAAAGATAATTAAACAAGTTTAAAGTTTTTAAACGGTAAACTATTCAACCCCCCTTCTAGTTTTCCACATGTATTACTACTTCTGGGCCAAAACTGAACTTAGTTGGTTTTATTAAATTCTCATAGACACTTTAGGAGCTATTTTTGCTACAAGTAGTTTTTATCGAGCTATCTAAGAGGATTTATCAAGCATAGACTTTATAGACATGTTAAGCTCTTGAATAGACTCATATCTTTCGTCTAACTACTAGATAAACTTCACACTTAGCCGGGGTGTTTGGATTAGCTTATCTCGGGAGCTTAATGCCTTAATTCACTTTTGATTAGCTTATCTCGGGATTAGCTAATAAGCATTGTCAACCTAGTGTACCCACTTACTGAACGGATTAATTGAACCAACGCACCTAACCAAAAGTGAACCGACTCACTAAACCCATCACCCTGAATACGCTCCCTGACCACACTCCCTGAAACCAATAACTGAACTAACCCACTCAACAAACCCATTGAAAGCAACCAAGACAATAGTTAAAGGGTCAAAAATTACCTAATTGTGTGGTACTGAATCATAGAAATCATGCTTTTAGACGACCATGTCGTGCTACGAATGACGTTGTGGCACTATTAGCATTTCAACGTTTTTTGGAGTACTCCAGTAACGGCCCATTAATGAACGTTGCTATTGCTTTATATACATTGGTCTAAGTGAGTCCATGATCGAGCTAAAAGAAAATTGTTTCCTTTCTCCGATTTGTCGCCATTTAGGTAAAATAAAAGCCGGTTTGACCTAAAATGTTGGTGGACCTGTAGCATAAAATAGGTTAATAATATTTAAAATGTGTACAGATAGTATCAGCATAAGCAACTAGGCATAAGACCTTTGGTGGCTAACGGTTTGGTCACGCCATAATCTATTTACATTTTCTTGAGCTCATCCATATCCACTTCATTAACCTGTATCAGAAATATGAGTAGAATCAGGACAACAATGTTGGTAACTAAATGAAGGAATCTTAGAACACGTATAATGGACTCATAAAAGCGGATAGGGAAGTCACTTACGTTGTTGTGCGAGTGGTGGACCCACTTGGTGTCCCCACATCTGGTCTTGCATCCCATGACTGTGAATAGTATGAGCTTGTAATGATAAACAAATAAGATGTTCAGGAAACTGGTAACCTGTTTTGTGCACGTAAATGTGCAGTCTATTAATATGTAAACCGACCTGCACGCTTCTAGCTGAATCTCCATTTGTGAGCAGCATACGCGTTTGTGTGAGCCAAATCTCAATTTGTGGAAAGCCTTCGATGACCAGGCATTTCAGCAATTAAAATGCATTGTCAACTAAAAATCATGACCTTCATCTAATAAAAATGAAAAAGTAAGTAACTAAATTAAAATTTGATATCCAGTAACCAAAAATCATGAAAACAACATTTCCTACGCACTTTCAAAATGCAAGCCAAATTATCAAAGAACCTCTATAATGATCAAACCAAAAGCAATGACTTTTTCGCAGCTGAAATAGAAATTAAAACAAAGCAACCAATAAATTTCCATAGAAATTTACCTACCCAGCCTTCCTAGTTCCCTTTGGTATATTCTTTAGCTTAAAAACCATATTCATTGTTACCGAAAATTCGAACACATCATGTTTTCCGACCTCTTCTCCGTTAAGCAGCAACAAAAGCACCACGTATCTTATGAATAACCCATAGGCTGAATTAATCAACCTGATAAGTCAAATTGAACCATATCAATTACACCATAAGCAAATAAATATATAGGCAAATTTCAAAATACCCAATTCATAAAACCACAAACACAGTGAAACCCTAATGTTGATTTAAAATTAAAATCAAAACTTTAATCAAATTAGAAAACGACACGCATATGACAAAAAAATGAAACCCATTTTGTTTTTACCATGTGGGTCCACGGCAACACACCACCACAGCCGTGATTTATCAGTCCATAACCATGACCACCGCTGCAATTGTGAGATGGGATTTTAAGGTGGAAAAGAGATGGTTATGGTGTGGAGGGTTCTGGAATTTCTAAAAAGTGGTACGATGAAATGAATAATTAAACTAACAGAAGATGAATAAATGGAGACGGATCAGATATACAATGGGTTAAGGCGTACATTGGGCTGACGAAGAAAAGGGCCGCGTTGTACTGTAGAATGAACGACGTCGTATCTTTTCTCTTTTAATATATATAGTAATATATTGATTTTCATTTTCAAAGATCACGTCAAAACGAAAATAATGATTCATAATCAAAATCGATTTTGACTGATATTGTGTCCCATTCAGTCTCCACATAATTAGAGTGCGTTTAGTTGAAGAGAAATTCTTCAGTTTTCTAAAAAAAAATTCATAAGAAAATGAAAAAATTGAAAACGCGTTTAATCTTTTTTTTTCTAATAATTTTCAAAAAAAATGAAATTCTCATTTTCTAAATTTTAGCTAAGAAATTGAAAAGCCCATTCTACCCTTAGTCTCTCGTGTCATCTTTAACCGCCGACAGTTGCCGCCACCGCCCGCATCGACGCCACCGTCACAATTTTAGGTAATCTTCTTTTCATTTAAAAACAAATATATAACGCCAACTAAACAGGTTTTCAAAATTTTCAACTCTTCTCTACTTTTCTTTAGAGAAGAAAACTCATTCCCTTTTCAATAAATTTAAAAACTGAAAAAGAAGAAAAATTTTCTACAACTAAACAGCACATTAGTTTTTGCAATTTAGTGCATGAAGCTTTTTCCTATTCTTTCTAGGCAATTGATCACAAAGAGGAAAAAATAATAATAAAAAATGTTAGAACAAATATGATGACAGGAACTGTGTTAACAATGGTGACAAACATGCGATTCATGTACTCTCTCAATTGAAACTATAGATTACCATAATTAGATTATGCTTTACCATCGCTATAAATAAACTAAAGCAAATATGAACTAGTTTACTAAGTCAAATAGAAGTAACGTAAGTTCGTGACTGTAAATCATGTAATCACGGATGAATTGTTTTAAATATCAATTGTGTTTTTAGTAAAATCATGCATAAACAATCTCATATCACTCTGATCCAAAGCACATCCCACGAAAAATGAACAAGCATGCCTATTCTAGTTACAAAACAACAACCAATTATTATTCCATTAAATACAAGTCACTATTTCATCTAGATCGAAAACAACCAATAACATACTTTTGTATTACATCACAAGACATGAAAAACCAATAACGAAATTCATAATTCTTAGAATATCAAACAAGTTTTCATTTATAAAAGCAGCTATTCTTTTCATCAAATTAACGGCTTTTTCCGCATTAGCATCAAAAATATGAAAAACATGATCTTCACCTTCAACTTCATACATCTCAACTTTGCCTTCGTATTTACTCTTTACTAGCTTTTCATAATAAGCCCACCCTCTATCTTTCAATATATCCTTTTCCGAAACGGTCACCAAAACTCGCTCACAACCCAAACCCGACAAATCCGGAGCCCCGTCCACAAACGGGTTAATCAACGGGTGATCCAACCCGAGATCCGAATCCGATGGACACACAAATTCCCACCACTTATCTACCATACTCTTCAAAAAACTATTTGTTTTCTCCGACCCAATTGGATCCTTCCCCCAAAAATACGGGTTTATTAATATATTACCCAATATTTTATATTTAAGTTCTGAGTCAGGCTGAACGTCAGCCTGGCTCACCCGGAGAGCCATCTGGTGCGCTATAGTCGCACCAGCAGAATCTCCGGCAATAAATACTTTGTCAAAGTCAACATGGTCTCTGATCCACTCCTCGGAACCAGGTCCTTGAGGAACATGATCAGAGACCATCTCAGGGCTTCATAGGCATCCTCAAAAGCAGCTGGAAGAGGATTCTCCGGAGCTAACCTATAATCAACTGATACTGCAATCACATGTGATTCTGCAACAAGTTTACTAACGGATGCATGGTACTTTGGTTCCGCGGGTGATGCAATGACAAATGCTCCACCATGAAAGTACATAACAAGTGGGAGCTTTTCATTGACTATGGTGCTTGTTGGACGATATATTCTAGCTGAGTTTGATGTGGTTATTGTGATGTCTTTTGAGGTGACACCATTTACGGGATCGTGGCCCGGTGGTGTGGTTTCGGTTCCTACGAGACGTTCGATAGTTCCGTCTTTGTAGACTCGTATGTATGGTGGTACGTCGTGAAGTATTTCTCTGCTAACCGAGCCTGATGACGTATAGTCTATATATGGGCCATGAGCCCAAATGATAAACATTACTCGGCCCAAACCCACCATGAGTGGGCTATCATAACGAATGACGGGCCATAATAATAATAGCGGCTTGGGCTCACGAAGCCCAAAGCCCAACTAAACCAACCGGGCATGTGATAAGGATCTTCTATTTACGGAATAGATATCCTTACCCCGATAAGCACCACGAGTGCGAAGAGTAAGGAGCAAGAAACCTACGCGGTTTCAACCCCTATATAAGGAATGACATCTCTCATTCAAAGGTACGATATACAAACCCTAACTCTTAACGAGAACCCTAAATTGATTACTTACTCTCACGCCGGAGTCTAATCGGGGGAGACAATCCCTCGATAAGCCTAACGGTGTCGTTTATTTTCTTAGTGCGCAGGTAACAAGTACTAAGAAGTGAATTGGTACGAGAGCAAGATCCCATAATCAGGAACGCCCAACTTTTGTATCAACAAGTGGCGCCATCCGTGGGACCCTACTAATAACTAAAGACTAGGATGACAAAGAATAAGAATTCAAGCCAGCGGACTCCGCAATCGGAAAAATGTGACCATCAGAGGAGGAATCAACAAGATCCGACCTCTAGACAGGTTGCTGGGACAACCAGCGCACCTAGCCACCAAGAGGCGGGGACAACCCAACCTCTTCCAGAGGTAGAACTACCAATAAGGACTACCCAAATCATCCCAGTAGTCCCAAGCGCTGAGGAACTTCAGCGCACTCTTTTCACCACTCCTCACCAAACCATTCCCGCAGTGAACAACATTGTGCCACCAGATGCGCCTAACCGAGATAGGGTACCGAATACTGAGACAGGCACTCTTGCAACAACCGAGGACGCACCCAATCTCACTTTGGGAAACTTTGTATCCCAAAACTATGAAACCTTCACCGCCCTCATGCAGGAAGAAGCTAGGAGAAGGGCAAGCACGAGCCTACAAGCTCGATTGAATTTTGGTCCTGAACGCGAACCATCACCACTGCGCCACCCACGAAGAAGACGCGCAGAACGTACCACTATCCATGATAGGCTAGGTACGACATCTGAGTCACAATACTCAGAAGATAGTGAGAGGCGCACGAGCAGGAAGAAGCTAGGAGAAGGGCAAGCACGAGCCTACAAGCTCGATTGAATTTTGGTCCTGAACGCGAACCATCACCTTGTAAAAAACATCAAAGAGGGGAAAGAAAAACAAAGGGGCGGAGGTAAGAAAGAGCCCCCCATAGAAAAAGCTGATACCATATACATGATACAATCATGGCAGCGCAAGATAAAGCAAAAAATCAGCCAAAAATTCTCTCCAGAAAAAGAGATATCTTTCCCTACTCTAGCTGCGGACAACGTAGTCGTGGAGCCTCTAACTATTGAAATACATACGGGAGGACATGATATCCACCGCATGTACATTGACGGAGGCGCATCCGCAGATATCCTGTACGAGCACTGTTTCAAAAGACTGCGACCTGAAATCCAAAGTCAATTGATACCAGCAACAACGTCATTAACAGGATTCACAGGAGAAAAGATCTGGCCCATGGGGCAGTTACGCTTGTTGGTGGTCGTAGGATATGAACAACACTCAACCGCAACATGGATAAACTTTATGGTAATAAAATTTCCTTCACCATACAATGGTATCATTGGGAGACCAGGAATATCATCCATTCGCGCTGTACCATCCACAGCGCACGGAATGCTTAAGTTTCCAGTGGAAGGAGGAGTTGTCACTCTCTATAACACAACAGTACCACCAAGAGAATGCAATGCGGTAACAACCGAAGCAGAGACTATTCCACAACAGCGCACAGAGAAAACGCCAAATCTAAAAGTCGCTATTCATCCCGATTACCCGGAACAACAAGTTTCAATTGGGGGATCTTTATCTGACAAAGGTAAAGCAGCCGTATGCGCACTCTTGCAAAAGAACCTATACATCTTTGCATGGGAACCAAAACATATGACTGGAGTACCGCGCTCTATCACAGAGCATAAGCTACAAATCCGACAAGGATATCCTCTAATACGACAAAAGAAGCGCGGCCAGGCCCCAGATCGCGCAAAGGCTATTCTGGAAGAAGTACATAAGCTCGTAGACGTAGGCATCATGCGCGAAGTATACTACCATGACTGGCTTTCTAACCCAGTTATGGTAAAGAAGAGCGATGGCAGTTGGAGAATGTGCGTGGACTTCACGGATCTCAACAAAGCATGTCCACAGGACTGCTATCCACTGCCAGAGATAGACTGGAAGGTAGAATCCCTATGAGGATACCCTTTCAAATGCTTCCTAGATGCATATAAAGGGTATCATCAAATCCAGATGGCAGTTGAAGATGAAGAAAAAACAGCTTTCCACACCAGTCAAGGAGTGTACTGCTACACAAAAATGCCTTTTGGCCTGAAGAACGCAGGCGCGACATACCAACGACTGGTGGACACAGCTTTCGAAAAACAAGTAGGCCGCAACTTGGAGGTCTACGTTGACGACCTTGTCATCAAAAGCCAAACAGAGGATGAATTGGTGCGCGACATCGAGGAGACATTCAGAACATTGGGGCGAATAAACATGAAGTTAAATCTCAAGAAGTGCACCTTTGGCGCAACCGAGGGCATGTTCCTTGGATACTTAATAGAACCCGATGGAATCAAGCCTTGTCCAGAAAAAACAAAGGCTGTTATTGATCTCCCCTCACCGCGTACACTCAAAGAAGTCCAGTCATTGAATGGAAAGTTAGCAGGGCTAAACCGTTTCTTATCTAAGTCAGCAGACAAATCCCTTCCTCTCTTCAAAACACTCACGAAGTGTACCAAAAAGGGAGACTTTCGCTGGACTAAAGAAGCGGAGGAAGCTTTCCAACAACTTAAACACCATCTGGCATCTCTTCCCAAACTTGTCGCACCGCGACCAGGGGAAGAACTAATCATGTACTTATCGGCAACTCACGGAGCAGTTAGCGCAGTACTATTGACAGATAGGAACTCCGACCAGACACCCATATACTTTGTAAGAAAAGCCCTGAAGAACACAGAGACTAACTACAGTGCTATGGAAAAGCTGGTCTTAGCTCTAGTATTCACAGCCAAAAGGCTGCGCAGATACTTTCAAGCACACCCAATAGCTGTAATCACTGATCAGCCAATCAAACAAGTTATCTCTAAGCCTGACGCATCAGGACGCTTACAGAAGTGGAGTGTACTGTTAAGTGAGTATAACATCTCATACAGACCGCGCACTGCAATCAAAGGACAAGTATTAGCCGATTTCATCGTGAAAAAGCCAGATAGCGACAGCTCGACATCTGCAACTAAAACAGATCTACAGGAACCCTGGATCCTGTTCACAGATGGGTCCTCATGTGTAGATGGATCAGGCGCGGGCCTCATTCTTACAAATCCAGAAGGTATGGAATTCACCTACGCACTGCGCTTCAAATTCACAACCACAAACAATGAGGCAGAATACGAAGCCTTACTAGCCGGACTACGCATCGCAATCCAAATGGGTGTACGCAATCTGGAAGCAAACGTAGACTCGCGGCTAGTCGCTAACCACGTGCTAGGCGAATATAAAGCCAAGGATGAACACATGATCCAATACCTGGAAAAGACAAAATCCTTAATCAAAAACTTTGACAGGTTCACAATAAAACAGGTGCCTAGAGGAGATAACAGGAAGGCGGACGCACTCAGCAAGATCACATCCACAAGCTTTGCGCACCTATCAAAACAGGTATTGGTAGAAACCCTAAAAAACAAGTCAATCTTGGAAATGGAGATATCCATAGTGATAGAAGAACAAGATCCTACATGGATGACGCCTATCATTGAATTCATCAGCAAGGGAATCTTACCACAATCATAAGGACGCTCGAAGAGTGCGGCGCACAGCGCAACGGTTTGAACTACGAGACAACATACTCTATCGACGCTCTTTCTTACAACCCTGGCTCAGATGTGTTGGACCTCTTCAAGCAGACTATGTACTCAGAGAAATCCACGCGGGATCATGTAGTATGCACTCAGGGCCGCGATCTGTTGTGGCAAGCGCTCTAAGGTCATGGTATTATTGGCCAACTATGCATCGCGACGCACGCAATCTGATAAAGAAATGCAGCAATTGTCAAGTACATAGGCCAATCCCGCGCCGACCACAACAAGAGCTAACACCTATTACCTCACCATGGCCATTTTATAAATGGGGCATTGACATCGCAGGACCCTTTCCTGTAGCAGCAGGAGGAGTAAAGTTCCTCATCGTAGCCATAGACTACTTTACGAAGTGGATTGAAGCGAAAGCGGTAGTGAGCATCACAGGAAACCAAGTCAAACGCTTTGTCTGGGATAACATTGTCTGTCGCTTCGGACTACCAGGAGAGATCATATCAGACAACGGAAAACAATTCTGTGATAACCCATTCAAAGATTGGTGCGCGCAATTGAACATCACGCAACACTTCGCTTCAGTGAAACACCCACAAACCAATGGCCTAGTTGAGCGCGCAAACCGCAGCCTAGGCGAAGGAATAAAAGCACGCCTCGACAGACATAAAGGAAGGTGGGTAGATGAGCTCTCGCATGTTTTATGGGAGCATCGCACAACAATCAAAACCAGTACTGGCGACACGCCATTCTCCCTAGTCTGTGGAACAGAAGCCGTCATACCAGCTGAGATAGGAATGCCAACTATAGGCATGGCAGAGGTCAACGTCACAACAAACGACGAGGAACGGCGCATAAATTTAGATTTACTGGAAGAAAGGCGTGAACGCGCAGCTATACGCGAAGCAAAGGCTAAGGCAAAAATGAAGAAGTATTATGATGCAAAGGTCAAACACACTTCATTCAGACCAAGAGACTTTGTTTACCGCGCCAATGATGCGAGCCACGCAGAAGACACAGGCAAGCTCGGACCAAAATGGGAAGGACCTTACGAGGTCACAGATGCGCTTGGCAACGGCGCATACAGACTGCGCGACATGAAAGGTCACGACCTAGCGCCCACTTGGAACATCTGCAATCTCAAAAGATGTTACTTTTAGGCTACGGCCACTACGCAAACACCTTTGCATCCTACGAGATGCCCAATAAGTGTTTGTTTTTCTTTTCTTTCCTAGGAATTGTATTTTTATTTTTTCAAAAAACTTGCAAGTATCAATAAAATGTTATGGTTTCTAGCTCTAGCTAACTCCATAGCGCATTTTACTTTATTGCATACATACTAATATATGTCAATATTGTTATCTTATATTTTTACTGCCTACATGGCGTGCATGCACCAATTAAAGACCCACGAAGGCATAAAGGATGAGTTAACCTACTAATTCACTCGTTGAGTAAGAGGGTTGCAAACCCATCAACATTGGATCACGCATCCTTGCTAAGCGCCTTACTTTTGAGACGTCGAGGTAAGTTTCACATGCACATCCCACGACGGGTGCACATATACTAAGTACACCGTACAAGCTTAGCAAATAACGAGCCAAGACACTTGGTCAAATACTAAAACTTCGCAAACAATGCAAGTATAATTCTTAAAGTCACGCACTTAAAATACCTGGTTAAATAATTTGGCAAACAATGCAAGTATATTTTAAGTCACGAACTTAAACAACGAAAAGGTATCTTATTCAACATTTATTCACAAAAGTTACAAGGAAAGATACATAAATATACAAAAAGCCTACACACTATGGCGATGCTCAGGACTATCTTGCGGAGCAGAAGAACTCCCCGCTTCCTGAAGCTTTCTAAGAAGCAAAGCATCATGGGGAGATACAGTGGGAACACTCACGGGCACACCATCAGACCTGGGGATGTGCGCAGCACCAATGCCACACATCACTGCCTTACCCTTGATACCCTTCTTCTGAGCAGCCCTCTGCTCGTGACGCTCCAGAACCTCTTTTAAGGGAATCTCCCTTTCAAGAGCGAAGGGTTTGAGGATGTCGCGAGGCTGTGCGAACACAGGAATCTGCAGCTGCGACACATCAGGCTTCAGATAGTAATCTGATTACCCTTCCCCATTCTCTCCAAGGTGGCGCTGCAATGTCAACCCCGCCATAAGCACATCTATGGGGTCGTCTTGGTCGCGCTCCAACCTCCCAATGTGCGGCAACTCGAGGACCTTCAACCCCGCCATAGCCTGCATCAACTCATCATACGCAGTAGCACTATACCCAGGGACTTCCGCCAAGTCCATCTTCAGCAGCTTAGCCTCATGGAGATCCTCCATAGCCTGCGATCTCCCACGAGCTACCGCGCATTGAACAACCTTCCCAAAGGCCTCTAATACCTCTTGGGACTCAAGAGTACCCATAGCTGCCAGGCGCAGCCCATGGCTAATCAACCACCTACATTAACAAAGACAATTTGTATAAGTAAAAAGCATGGCAACAAAAAGCATTACGAAGGAGAAACGCATAAAATAAATACCTGCGCTCAGCAATGGTTGACATCAAGTGAGGATATAACTCCTCATCATACTCGATGCTAAGGCCGCGCAACTTGTCCTCCTGCAGCTGGATGATCTTCAGCATGTCCTCCTTAAACTTGGCAATATTGGCAAAATGCTCCACCTTCTTCTCCTCCAAGAAGCGCACAGCCCAAGTTAAGTCGGACTTATAATGGTGCAGTTCCCCACGCGCCTTCTCCACCTCAGCCATGGCGGACAATTTCTCGTGGGTGATCTTCTCAGTATACACCCGCGAGGCCTCCAACTCCACCTGCGCATCAGCCAGCTGCGCATGGAGCCTCGCTAACTCCTCATCCTTTTGGGCGAGAGTACTGCTCTCCCCGACATACTTCTCCCTCAACTGAGCCACCAGCTCAGCCTAGCGTGCAGCAGTCGCAGCTAGCTCATCCATCAACTGTTGCGCCTCTCCACCCTCATCAACCTTGGCTTTCCCCTCCCTGTTTTCATTCTGTGGAGAGGAAACCTCATCAATGAAGACCCCATCATTCTTCGCAGCATTATCCCTACAAGCGATAAAGACAACAGTTAATAAATATTGTGACAAGTAATATTCGAGAAACATAAAGACGCAGACACTTACAGAGACGGAGAGACTTCAGCATCCTTTTTATCCGCGCCAGGAGCGGATGACTTCTCCTCCGCAGATGACTCCGCATCCCTAATGATATGGCGTCGTCTCTTCCTGGTACCACTGGTCCCAACCTCTCCCTTGCGCTTAGTGTTCTGCGCCACTTCTTCCTTCAGCACCTCCTCGGGCTTTAGGATCTCCACGCTGTCAGACGACTCAGCACGCGCCACTTCCTCCTCTTGCACCACCTCCTCCGGCGCCACGCTCTGCACAGGCGTCACCTGGAGCGGTGGTGTATTCTCTGGGACAATCTCCGGCAGCACGGTCAATCGACCCTCGGTCGCCTCCAGTATCGGCTGCTCACCTTCTCTCAGGGGGCGCACGCCTATGGTCACCTGCTTCGGTTTCTCCAGCTTAACGACGGCGAACAGATCCATTTCTGCGCACATTAACAAAACAACAAAGAAGAAAGGATTAGTTAAGTAAAGATGCGCATACAAAAAAGACTTACAGAATTTGAAGTAGAAGGGACGAACACCCACCCCGGCAGCGCCGTAATAATTGCGACTCAACCCCATGTGGACCAAAAACGCCTCCGGATAAGGGTTAATGGCCAGGCGGTTGGCATCAGGAGTCTGCGCATCAGTCAGCCTATAGGAACCGGGTGCGGGGCGCCCATCCCTTGGCAATGTATCCTGAGTATAAAACTCGTAGGGCGATGGAAAGACTACATTATCAACCCAGAAAAAATGCTCCCTCCAATGTTTGAGGGAGTCTACTTTCTCAGTGTAACACTGAAGCACCCCCGGGCGCTTCGCAAAAGATACCCACCCATTTGACCACGTCGTGTGGTAAAATGAGCGGAAGAGGGATATGGTAGGTTCTATCGCAAGTAAACGGCAGTTTACTTCAAAATTCGACACCTTAGCCGCACCTATACAGTGCAGCTGGGAGATGTGGAGGCGATAGTGGTTGAGCAAATCGCTCAGAAAGATAGATATTGGTACGCGGTAATTCGCGTACTCAAAGAATTTTGTGTATAGCCCTATTTTCCCTTCGGGAAAATCAGCTATACACGCGTCCACATCTGGAGCCTCTGGACGGACATCCAGAGGCACGAAGTAGTCAGACGTAAATTGGATAACATCCTCAACAGTCATCGCAGAGTGAAAGTCCTCTAACTGGGCAACCATCTTCATTAATTTACGAGTACAACGCACAAAAATTACCTACGAAAATGAGTATTTTCTTTGCAAAAAGCTTTCAAGAAAAGTGAATAATGGTGAGTGTGTGTTTTACTGTGTGATCGTAAAAAATGGGGCGGTGACTCTTATATAGGGAGTAAAAAACACTAGATCATCTCCACGTGGATCCCACTAACGAAAACGTGTGGCTGGAACTAAACCGGTACATGCACTTTTTCCCGATTTACGAGGGCCACGTGGACACTACCCCCAATTTTCGAGGTATACGTTTGAAATACCTATGACTAGGTGCATTGCACTTTAAATGGGCGGCAATATTTCAATGTTTTCCCGCTACGCTTACCGCTGTTAATATTAGTCTAGTATCCGCGGCTACGAGCCGCGCACACTAGACTGGGGGGACATGATGACATATAGTCTATATATGGGCCATGAGCCCAAATGATAAACATTACTCGGCCCAAACCCACCATGAGTGGGCTATCATAACGAATGACGGGCCATAATAATGATAGCGGCTTGGGATCACGATGCCCAAAGCCCAACTAAACCAACCGGGCATGTGATAAGGATCTTCTATTTACGGAATAGATATCCTTACCCCGATAAGCACCACAAGTGCGAAGAGTAAGGAGCAAGAAACCTACACGGTTTCAGCCCCTATATAAGGAATGACATCTCTCATTCAAAGGTACGATATACAAACCCTAACTCTTAATGAGAACCCTAAGTCGATTACTTACTCTCACGCCGGAGTCTAATCGGGGGAGACAATCCCTCGATAAGCCTAACGGTGTCGTTTATTTTCTTAGTGCGCAGGTAACAAGTACTAAGAAGCGAATTGGTACGAGAGCAAGATCCCATAATCAGGCGCCCAACTTTTGTATCAACAGAGCCCATAGCTAAGTGTGTGTTTCTTAAGACTGTGTTATGGAAGGAGTTAAAGATGGTATGAAATGAAAGAAGGAATAATGTGGATGCTATATATAGGAATAAAAGTGTGGAGGAAAATTTATTGTGGACTTTTTTCTTGAAAGTCATATTTTGTTTCTTACAAGTTATAGAAAGTTCCATTTCGGAGGTTGGTTTTTCTTGGTTAATAAATGACGCAGTAGTAAATTTTTGAAAAATGTTTTGTGGATTTTCTTTGATAATAATAGAAGTAAACCCTAAAGAGACAAAGACAATTATATGTATTTTTTAGAATTGTAAATCGTTACGTCCGAGATACGTGTTTGTATACTTGTTTTAGTTATTCTTTTCAAAATACGTGTTCAATTCTTAATTTAATCCACCAACTGTATATTCTGTTTGGATAATAAAAAAAGTGTGTAATCTTTACTCAGTCTTAGAAGTTAGAATAGAGTAATCGTTTACTAATTATTTCTCTTACTCTGATTTAAAAAGACTATAATTGTTTTACATCATGAGATAACCTTGACCAAATAAGCTAAAGCAGTGTTAAATTATATTACATGTCAACGTGCAAATTTGTGATATGAACTAAAAAAAATATATATATATATATATATAGTAGCCCGTCGACCAGGATACGAGTCAACCAAAATACGCCAAAATTTACGGTTAACACTAATAAATTATTTGTTCAAAAAAATTATTTATACTATACATTAACACTTATATTGAACATCATTTCTTCTTCGATAGCCTTTTCATTCACCAATTCCTTCCACATTAACTTTACAAGCCTTATCGCTATGTCCAAACTCCAAACATACCACAGTGAGTGACTGCATATATCAAGTTTCCAATCATATTCAACTTAGTCATCTTGGTATTCTTCAAAGCATCGTTATACACTATCTTAATTTTGTCTTGTAAACCTTTAACTGCATCAACCTCAACCAATACTCTAGCATACCCTACTCTCCCAACCCCTTTATGACACATAGAAGTAGTCATGCTATCCATCATCATTGGATACCCCAACCTACTGGCTAAAGTACTTATTCCTCTTAAGCTCCAAGCTTCCAAAGGAACATTAATCAATTTAGACCATAAGGATTTTACAAGGGACAACTTTAACAATATTCACACTAGGATCCCTTTTCTGCACCACACGAGGCTTCCCATTAACCATCCATGGGCTTTGGTTAACCACTAGATTCATTCCTTCTAGGCTCTTAAACTTGAAGAAACACATTTCATTATTGTCCACAATTATCTCCTTAATTAGTCCATGCCTACTACACATCCTTGTAAGATTGTACATTAATTCATTTATTGACATACTACATCCCTCAAAATAACTACAAGCTGTCAACTGCCATTTTTTACATCCTTCAATCACCAATTCCTCCTCAAATTTAACTACCTCATCACCATTATCATTTTGTCGAGTAGGGACAAAAAATAAGCTTTTATCTAAATCATTATCAACATTACCAACAACATTAGCAAAACTAGCATTCATATCTTGATTGTGTACCAACAACATTAGCAAAACTAGCATTCATATCTTGATTGTGTAGGAAAAAGTATACCGTTTATATCGAATGTAAATACCAGGAAGAAAAATAACTCTCCAATACAAGTACCTGTGAGAAGAACCTGGACATAAGTATTATACAGGAACAATAAGAAAGTGTGACCGAGTCTCGTGTTGAACACGATTCCCTTAAAACAACTCCGTGTACAACAACACGGTTGTTTCCCAGGGTACAACGGCCAGAGCAGGAGTACTGCCGGAGATGATGAACTTGCCTGAAAATTGGATCTGATTTGTGTGTGTGTAAGCTTATAGGATATGTAAAAGCTGTCAAGTATTTGGTGTGTTTGGAACCACAAAAGGAGCTAGTAGTTATACTACTAAGGGATTAAATGCACAATTCAAACCAATTGAATGCTCACTTTAAACCAATTGAATGCTATTAAGAATGATTTAAAATAAAGATGTAACTGAACATTAAGTGTGTTGTTACAACCTTTAATCATTAAATAGCTCTTAACACTGATTTTTTCTGCATTCAAGTATTTCCCGGTTTTGTTCCAACAACCTACTTAAAGCGTCGATATCTCATTCACCTTAACGCCGTTTTGGACATTTAAAGGCTCGTTACGAAGTCCCCACAGTGGACTACATAACCATATAAGACTTTAACCATAGAAACTATATTTACTAATAGTAACTTATGTCCAAAGTTAATGAAAACTCATTTTTTCACTAAAATTTTCCAACAATCCCCCACATGAATGGATATCGAATGGAAATTCACACAAATCTGACCAAATCTCAGCGGTTGAGTCTTGCATAGGATAGGTAGGTGTTACCCTTTGAACCTTCCCTTGTTAATATACTTAGCCTCCTAGCTGTCAGTAGAACGCGATGTCTTTGAACTGATCTGTTGTTTGTGTAGAAAACAATATATGTTCACACAGGACTCTTCCTGACACTGTCAACTCCTCATAGTCGTGTTCGTTATGGTCATGAACACTAGCCTGGTTCTGCAAGAGCTCTTAGGAAATGCGCCCCCCACATTTCCCTTCGAAGCGACCCCACTTCTCTCTCACATAGGTGATTTCATATTAAATCATTAAAAGCTCAAGGCTTATCCTCATATCTTGTCACTGAATGTTACAGGAATGGACTAGGATGTTTATTAGCACCCTTGTGTGTTTTGGAAGGTTGATTAACCCCCCGCAATGACTCCCCCACAGTTTATATGAGTAGGTTGTCCTATTGAACCCAGATCTTGGGATCTCCAGTCAGCTGGGTTAGGTTTTCCTTTGTATAAACTTATTCATTAACGGGCTTTAGTCCCATTCCTTTTGAAGACTTATTAACTAACTCTTTGCTTAAGCCTTTCGTAAGCGGATCCGCTATGTTATCCTTTGATTTCACATAATCAATAGTGATAACTCCTGTAGAGAGTAGTTGTCGTATAGTATTGTGTCTACGTCTAATATGTCTTGAGTTACCGTTATACATTATGCTATGAGCTCTGCCAATCGCCGATTGACTATCACAATGTACACATATGGCCGTTACCGGCTTAGGCCACCTTGGTATGTCCTCTACAAATTGACGTAACCATTCTGCCTCTTCGGCGCATTTATCTAAGGCGATAAATTCTGATTCCATTGTGGATCTAGAAATAACCATCTGTTTGGAAGATTTCCATGATACAGCTCCACCACCAAGTGTGAATACATATCCACTTGTTGATCTAGAGGCTTTTATATCAGCTATCCAATTTGCAACTCTGTATCCTTCGATAATAGCCGGATATCTAGTATAATGCAATCCATATTCTCGAGTGTACCTTATGTACCCCAGAACCCTTGTTATACTTTCCTAGTGTTCGTAACCTGGGTTGTTCGTATACCTACTTAGCCTACTCACAGCGTATGCTAAGTCAGGTCTCGTACAATTCATTAGATACATCAAGCTACCAATAATGCTCGAATATCCCATCTGGTTAACTCCCTGACCTCTATTTTAGATAGATGTTTAGTCGTATCAATAGGAGTTCTCGCAATGTTGGAGTCATCTGGATTATATTTCTAAAGAATTTTATCCACAAAGTGTGTTTGACTCAACATAAGTCCATTTTGGGTTCGTGTGATTTTGACTCCAAGTATCACATCTGCCAAACCCATGTATTTCATGTCAAAACTTGATTTCAACATGTCTTTAGTAGATTGTATCATCTTATCGTTGCTTCCAACGATTAACATATCGTCTACATATAGACATAAGATGACATATCCATTGTTTGTGTCTTTCACGTAGACACACTTGTCACATTCATTAATTTTGAATCCACATTCGATCATGACGTGGTCAAACTTTTGATGCCACTGCTTAGGAGCTTGTTTTAATCCATACAGTGATTTGACAAGTTTACATACTTTTCCCTCTTGTCCCGGGGCAGTGAATCCCTCAGGTTGTTCCATGTAAATCTCTTCATCTAAATCTCCATTTAGAAAAGCAGTTTTTACATCCATTTGATGAACTTCAAGATTTCTAATGGCTGCAATAGCAAGTACCATCCTAATGGAGGTTATTCGCGTTACAGGCGAATAAGTGTCAAAATAATCCAGACCTTCACGTCGTCTGTAACCTTTGATCACCAATCTTGCTTTGTGCTTGTCTATGATGCCATTAGCTTTCATCTTCTTCTTGAAGATCCATCGATAGCCTAATGTTTTGCAGCCCGGAGGTAGATCTACAAGCTCCCATGTATGGTTATGCAAAATAGAATCTATCTCACTCTTAATGGCTTCTTTCCATTGAGGCCCTTCTAAGGAAGTAACCGCTTCTCGGTAAGTGTTCGGTTCACTTTCTACCATAAAAGAAACATAATTGGGTCCAAATGATTTCTCAATTCTTGACCTTTTGCTTCTTCTAGGTTCAACATCTTCTTCTTCAGATTGATGTTGTCTCTCATCGTGAATGATGTTATCATCTCGTTGCCTCTTTTCGTGGACAACCACGTCATCTCGTCTAGATGACCTTTCATTCTCCTTGTTTAAACAATGGAACACGGTTTCAAAGAATGAAGCATTCCTTGATTCCATTTTCGTATTCTTGTGTATCTCGGGATTCTTTGACTCATGCACAAGGAATCGATAAGCGCTGCTATTTTTAGCATACCCAATGAATACAAAATCAACGGTTTTGGGTCCTATCTTTTGAGTTTTTGGTTCCGGAATTGCCACTTTGGCTAGGCACCCCCTCACTTGTAAGTATTTATAAGATGATTTTCGTCCCATCCATAGCTCATAGGGGGTCTCTTTTCTTTCCTTACGAGGTATCTTATTCAAAAGATAAGTAGCTGATAAAATGGCTTCCCCCTACATGTTCTGCTTTAAACCCGAACTTATTAACATGGCGTTTGCCATTTCTTTCAAGGTACGGTTTTTCCTTTCAGCAATCCCATTCTGCTGAGGTGAATAGGGTGCGGTGAACTCATGTCTAATTCCATGTTGTGAACAAAATTCAGCAAATTGAGATACATATTCACCTCCCCTATCACTCCTTACTACCTTGATCTTTTTATTTAGTTGATTCTCAACCTCATTCTTGTATAGATTGAACTTATCTATTGCTTCATCTTTACTTTTAAGTAAATACACGTAGCAATATTTCGTACTATCATCAATGAAGGTGATGAAGTACTTGTTATCTCCTCTTATTGGCACCGATTTTAAATCACACACATCTGTGTGAATTAGATCAAGAGGGTCGGTTTTTATTTCAACCGAATGAAAAGACGATCTTGTCATTTTCGCTTCAACACATGTTTCGCTTGTGATTTGAGTCAATATGGAATGTAAGTATACAATTTAATTTCATTAAACGATGGATGGAATTATAGTTGACATGAACAAGTCGGCCATGCCACACATTCGAAGTCTCAACTACACAAGTTGAATTAGTGTTCATTTTAGAAATATTGTTTTCCTTAACAATTAAATCCAACTTGAACATTCCATCACGGGCGTAGCCCGTACCTACAACCATTTTATTTTTGGTTAACTCAAATGTGTTACACTCAAATGCAAGGCAAAACCCATACTTGTTGAGTAACCACCCGGACACAAGATTCTTTCAAATCTCCGGAACGTACAAAACGTTTTTGAGTTTTAACTCTTTTCCGGATGTCCATTTTAAAATCACATCACCCTCACCTTTAATGTCAGCGGTGATGGAATTGCCCATGAAAAGTTTTTCACCCTTGTTAACCTCTTTAAACGAACTAAAGAGACTTTTGTCCAAACACACATGACGGGTAGCACTCGTGTCAATCCACCACTCTTTTGTATTTGAACCCGCAAAGTTCACTTCTGAAATCATTGCAAGGAGATCGGAAGCCATTCCGAAATTACTCATTCCCGATTATACAGAAAGTACAATATTTCAGCTTCAAACTTAAACTAGGTAGAAACACACTATGCAATAGTTTTATAATCTGTTAGGACTTTGTATTAGATGCAAAAGTTACTAGGAAACACACTCCTGTTTACAAATCGATGCACAAAAAAATTTCTGCACAAAGATTGCAGCAAGCAAAGTCCTGTTATGACTAATTTAATTAGCTTTTAAGGCAGCAAACAAACTAGTATAATCTGTAAATGTTCTTGAACATAAACTTGCACACGACAAAGAAATAATAACTTAAACTGAAAGTGAAAACAGTTAGTAATATTATGCATAAATTCAGTACTTAAAATTGTGCAGAAAATAAGTTTAAGGGATGTTTGGAAATGTCTTTTCTAGGGGCTGTTGAGACTGCGAATAAGTGCAGAAAAAACGTTCTAAAATTGGTTAAAGGGCTGTTCAAACAAGACATGTGAGGGGTTGTTTAGACAGGAAAAACAAAGCTGAAAATAAGGACAAACTTGTTTAAGAGAATCTGTGAGCAGAAGGTTAGAACAATCTAAGTATAACACGATTATAAAGTACCACACAATATATAAAAGTTCACACTTAGCTAACTAAAAATTAACACAGAATATTACTGAAACTGGATTGAAACCTGAACAATTTTAAAGAATATTTCAAAATATGTTTTGTAATCTGACACGTTTGGAACAAACTCAAACGAGTTAACAGTTTAGTTATTAAGAACAGAATCAAATGAAACTAGATTAACTCCAAATCGTTTTCTTCCTTATAAACGGTAACACGGAATTGTTTTAAGATTGTAGGAAAAAGTATACCATTTATATCGAATGTAAATACCAGGAAGAAAAATAACTCTCCAATACAAGTACCTGTGAGAAGAACCTGGACAGAAGTATTATATAGGAACAATAAGAAAGTGTGACCGAGTCTCGTGTTGAACACGATTCCCTTAAATCAATTCAGTGTACAACAACACGGTTGTTTCCCAGGGTACAACGGCCGGAGCAGGAGTACTGCCGGAGATGACGAACTTGCCTGAAAATTTGGTCGGACTTGTGTGTGTGTGTAAGCTTATAGGATATGTAAAAGCTGTCAAGTATTTGGTGTGTTTGGAACTACAAAAGGAGCTAGTAGTTATACTACTAAGGGATTGAATACACAATTCAAACCAATTGAATGCTCACTTCAAACCAATTGAATACACAATTCAAACCAATTGAATACACAATTCAAATCACTTGAATGCTATTAAGAATGATTCAAAATAAAGATGTAACTGAACATTAAGTGTGTTGTTACAACCTTTAATCATTAAATAGCTCTTAACACTGATTTTTTCTGCATTCAAGTATTTCCCGGTTTTGTTCCAACAACCTACTTAAAGCGTCGATATCTCATTCACCTTAACTCCGTTTTGAACATATAAAGGCTCGTTACGAAGTCCCCACAGTGGACTACATAACCATATAAGACTTTAACCATAGAAACTATATTTACTAATAGTAACTTATGTCCAAAGTTAGTGAAAACTCATTTTTTTCACTAAAATTTTCCAACAATCCCCCACATGAATGGATATCGAATGGAAATTCACACAAATCTGACCAAATCTCAGCGGTTGAGTCTTGCATAGGATAGGTAGGTGTTACCCTTTGAACCTTCCCTTGTGAATATACTTAGCCTCCTAGCTGTCAGTAGAACGCGATGTCTTTGAACTGATCTGCTGTTTGTGTAGACGATAATATATGTTCACACAAGACTCTTCCTGACACTGTCAACCCCTCATAGTCGTGTTCGTTATGGTCATGAACACTAGCCTAGTTCTGCAAGAGCTCTTAGGAAATGCGCCCCCCACATTTCCCTTGGAAGCGACCCCACTTCTCTCTCACATAGGTGATTTCATATTAAATCATTAAAAGCTCAAGGCTTATCCTCATATCTTGTCACTGAATGTTATAGGAATGGACTAGGATGTTTATTAGCACCCTTGTGTGTTTTGGAAGGTTGATTAACCCCCCACAGTGACTCCCCTACAGTTTATACGAGTAGGTTGTCCTATTGAACCCAGATCTTGGGATCTTCAGTCAGCTGGGTTAGGTTTTCCTTCGTATAAACTTATTCATTAACGGGCTTTAGTCCCATTCCTTTTGAAGACTTATTAACTAACTCTCTGCTTAAGCCTTTCGTAAGCGGATCCGCTATGTTATCCTTTGATTTCACATAATCAATAGTGATAACTCCTGTAGAGAGTAGTTGTCGTATAGTATTGTGTCTACGTCTAATATGTCTTGACTTACCGTTATACATTATGCTATGAGCTCTGCCAATCGCCGATTGACTATCACAATGTATACATATGGCTGTTACCGGCTTAGGCCACCTTGGTATGTCCTCTACAAATTGACGTAACCATTCTGCCTCTTCGGCGCATTTATCTAAGGCGATAAATTCTGACTCCATTGTGGATCTAGAAATAACCGTCTGTTTGGAAGATTTCCATGATACAGCTCCACCTCCAAGTGTGAATACATATCCACTTGTTGATCTAGAGTCTTTTATATCAGATATCCAATTTGCATCACTGTATCCTTCGATAACAGCCGGATATCTAGTATAATGCAATCCATATTCTCGAGTGTACCTTATCTACCCCAGAACCCTTGTTATACTTTCCCAGTGTTCGTAACATGGGTTGTTCATATACCTACTTAGCCTACTCACAGCGTATGCTAAGTCAGGTCTCGTACAATTCATTAGATACATCAAGCTACAAATAATGTTCGAATATCCCACCTGGTTAACTCCCTGACCCTATTTTTAGATAGATGTTTAGTCGTATCAATAGGAGTTCTCGCAATGTTGGAGTCATCTGGATTATATTTCTAAAGAATTTTATCCACAAAGTGTGTTTGACTCAACATAAGTCCATTTTGGGTTCGTGTGATTTTGACTCCAAGTATCACATCTGCCAAACCCATGTCTTTCATGTCAAACCTTGATTTCAACATGTCTTTAGTAGATTGTATCATCTTATCGTTGCTTCCAACGATTAACATATCGTCTACATATAGACATAAGATGACATATCCATTGTTTGTGTCTTTCACGTAGACACACTTGTCACATTCATTAATTTTGAATCCACATTCGATCATGACGTGGTCAAACTTTTGATGCCACTGCTTAGGAGCTTGTTTTAATCTATACAGTGATTTGACAAGTTTACATACTTTTCCCTCTTGTCCCGGGGCAGTGAATCCCTCAGGTTGTTCCATGTAAATCTCTTCATCTAAATCTCCATTTAGAAAAGCAGTTTTTACATCCATTTGATGAACTTCAAGATTTCTAATGGCTGCAATAGCAAGTACCATCCTAATGGAGGTTATTCGCATTACAGGCGAATAAGTGTCAAAATAATCCAGACCTTCACGTTGTCTATAACCTTTGATCACCAATCTTGCTTTGTACTTGTCTATGGTGCCATTAGCTTTCATCTTCTTCTTGAAGATCCATCGATAGCCTAATGTTTTGCAGCCCGGAGGTAGATCTACAAGCTCCCATGTATGGTTATGCAAAATAGAATCTATCTCACTCTTAATGGCTTCTTTCCATTGAGGCCCTTCTGAGGAAGTAACCGCTTCTCGGTAAGTGTTCAGTTCACTTTCTACCATAAAAGAAACATAATTGGGTCCAAATGATTTCTCAATTCTTGACCTTTTGCTTCGTCTAGGTTCAACATCTTCTTCTTCAGATTGATGTTGTCTCTCATCGTGAATGATGTTATCATCTCGTTGCCTCTTTTCGTGGACAACCACGTCATCTCGTCTAGATGACCTTTCATTCTCCTTGTTTAAACAAGGGAACACGGTTTCAAAGAATGAAGCATTCCTTGATTCCATTTTCGTATTCTTGTGTATCTCGGGATTCTTTGACTCATGCACAAGGAATCGATAAGCGCTGCTATTTTTAGCATACCCAATGAATACAAAATCAACGGTTTTGGGTCCTATCTTTTGAGTTTTAGGTGCCGGAATTGTCACTTTGGCTAGGCACCCCCACACTCGTAAGTATTTATAAGATGATTTTCGTCCCATCCATAGCTCATAGGGGGTCTCTTCTTTTTCTTACGAGTTATCTTACTCAAAAGATAAGTAGCCGATAAAATGGCTGCCCCCACATGTTCTGATTTAAACCCGAACTTATTAACATGGCATTTGCCATTTCTTTCAAGGTACGGTTTTTCCTTTCAGCAATCCCATTCTGCTGAGGTGAATAGGGTGTGGTGAACTCATGTCTAATTCCATGTTGTGAACAAAATTCAGCAAATGGAGATACATATTCACCTCCCCTATCACTCCTTACTACCTTGATCTTTTTATTTAGTTGATTCTCAACCTCATTCTTGTATAGAATGAACTTATCTATTGCTTCATCTTTACTTTTAAGTAAATACACGTAGCAATATTTTGTACTATCATCAATGAAGGTGATGAAGTACTTGTTATCTCCTCTTATTGGCACCGATTTTAAATCACACACATCTGTGTGAATTAGATCAAGAGGGTCGGTTTTTCTTTCAACCGAATGAAAAGACGATCTTGTCATTTTCGCTTCAACACATGTTTCGCTTGTGATTTGAGTCAATATGGAATGTAGGTATACAATTTAATTTCATTAAACGACGGATGGAATTATAGTTGACATGACCAAGTCGGCCATGCCACACATTCGAAGTCTCAACTACACAAGTTGAATTAGTGTTCATTTTAGAAATATTGTTTTCCTTAACAATTAAATCCAACTTGAACATTCCATCACGGGTGTAGCCCGTACCTACAACCATTTTATTTTTGGTTAACTCAAATGTGTTACACTCAAATGAGGCAAAACCCATACTTGTTGAGTAACCACCCGGACACAAGATTCTTTCAAATCTCCGGAACGAACAAAACGTTTTTGAGTTTTAACTCTTTTTCGGATGTCCATTTTAAAATCACATCACCCTCACCTTTAATGTCAGCGGTGATGGAATTGCCCATGAAAAGTTTTTCACCCTTGTTAACCTCCTTAAACGAACTAAAGAGACTTTTGTCCAAACACACATGACGGGTAGCACTCGTGTCAATCCACCACTCTTTTGTATTTGATCCCGCAAAGTTCACTTCTGAAATCATTGCAACGAGATCGGAAGCCATTCCAAAATTACTCATTCCCGATTATACAGAAAGTACAATATTTCAGCTTCAAACTTAAACTAGGTAGAAACACACTCTGCACAAGTTTTATAATTTATTAGGACTTTGTATTAGATGCAAAAGTTACTAGGAAACACACTCCTGTTTACAAATCGATGCACAAAAAAAATTATGCACAAAGATTGCAGCAAGCAAAGTCCTGATATGACTAATTTAATTTGCTTTTAAGGCAGCAAACAAACTGGTATAATCTGTAAATGTTCTTGAACATAAACTTGCACACGACAAAGAAATAATAACTTAAACTGAAAGTGAAAACAGTTAGTAATATTATGCAGAAATTCAGTAATTAAAATTGTGTAGAAAATAAGATTAAGGGATGTTTGGAAATGTCTTTTCCAGGGGCTGTTTAGACAGCAAATAAGCGCAGAAAAAACGTTCTAAAACTGGTTAAAGGGCTGTTCAAACAAGACCTGTGAGGGGTTGTTTATACAGGAATGCTATTAAGAAACACATTTCATTATTGTTCACAATTATCTCCTTAATTAGTCCATGCCTACTACACATCCTTGTAAGATTGTACATTAATTCATTTATTGACATACTACATCCCTCAAAATAACCACAAGCTGTCAACTGCCATCTTTTACATCCTTCAATCACCAATTCCTCCTCAAATTTAACTACCTCATCACCATTATCATTTTTTCGAGTAGGGACAAAAAATAAGCTTTTATCTAAATCATTATCAACATTACCAACAACATTAGCAAAACTAGCATTCATATCTTGATTGTGTAAGAAAAAGTATGCCGTTTATATCGAATGTAAATACCAGGAAGAAAAATAACTCTCCAATACAAGTACCTGTGAGAAGAACCTGGACAGAAGTATTATACAGGAACAATAACAAAGTGTGACCGAGTCTCGTGTTGAACACGATTCCCTTAAAACAATTCCGTGCACAACAACACGGTTGTTTCCCAGGGTACAACAGCCGGAGCAGGAGTACTGCCGGAGATGACGAACTTGCCTGAAAATTGGATCGGACTTGTGTGTGTGTAAGCTTATAGGATATGTAAAAGCTATCAAGTATTTGGTGTGTTTGGAACCACAAAAGGAGCTAGTAGTTATACTACTAAGGGATTCAATACACGATTCAAACCAATTGAATGCTCACTTCAAACCAATTGAATACACAATTCAAACCAATTGAATACACAATTCAAATCACTTGAATGCTATTAAGAATGATTTAAAATAAAGATGTAACTGAACATTAAGTGTGTTGTTACAACCTTTAATTATTAAATAGCTCTTAACACTGATTTTTTCTGCATTCAAGTATTTCCCGGTTTTGTTCCAACAACCTACTTAAAGCGTCGACATCTCATTCACCTTAACTCCGTTTTGGACATATAAAGGCTCGTTACGAAGTCCCCACAGTGGACTACATAACCATATAAGACTTTAACCATAGAAACTATATTTACTAATAGTAACTTATGTCCAAAGTTAGTGAAAACTCATTTTTTGCACTAAAATTTTCCAACAGATTGTTCATAGTAATACCAGCCATAAAAACCCTCTCACATTTACTAACGGTGGGAGTCCTAGCTTCTGCATATTCACTGAGCTTTTAGATCAGAATTCGTTAAAGAATTGAAGCTTTTTAGTGGATTTTAATGGAGGAAAAATGACGGGAAAGTTTGTTGGAGGAGAAAGAAAAAACTGAATTTTGTTATTGCGTTATGTCATGTACCACTTTCATATTAGTCGTGTGACGATTGAAAGGCCATTTGTAAAAGGGCTAATTTTCTTGTGCAAATATGTATAAAGAGATAACTCAAAACTTTTATTTATTTTTTATTATTATTATTTTCTCGCAATCACTATATGAACTCTTAACTATTGCGTTAAGGTTCACACCAAAACAACAAGATCGGATGTAAAATTTATTGTCGTTATGCACAATTATTCGTGTAGTTTATCTTAAATCTATCTATTCTAATATATGACACTTTTGTACCACCCATCTAAGCTAATAAAATTAAATGGGCTGATGTGTCATTCCTTATTTAACACCTTATGTACAATACCACAATGCACCCTTTTATTTAGCCCATCATCTATACGCTCTTTGCTCTATTTTTGTAAACCATTAATCACTTATTAATTCACCTCCTTATTCCTCTAAACTATTTCAATCCATTTATTTCGATTTGTTCAAAAAGGAGAGTCATTTGAATTGTGAATTTAATGACAAGGTGTTGTAACCATTTACCATATTGCAATCATCTCCCAAAACAAATCTTTGGTTTGTGGTAGAAATCGTGTATTTGACTTTCTCCAACAACATATGTGAAAGTTTGCTCCATTCGATAATTCACATCTTTGTATTCCTCCATTCGAGACGATCATAGTTCTTTTCTTGCTATCCATGTCATAAAATTGTTAATGATCTTGATTCCGGTGGAATTCTATTTAGGGTTATATCTCAATGACATACGCTACACAATTTGTAAGTTTTTTTATTTGGTTATTTTTATTTTGTTCTGATCCATTATAATCTATATGATAGTTTATTTAAAAAAAAAATGAAAGTCTAAGGCACGAATTTCAGTTGTGGTTCTAACTGTGTTCTTATTGTATTAGTTTTTCTATTCTTCTGAATTGATTTATTTTTGGTCTTTGATTTATTGTCTTTGATTTATTTTTGTTTTCATTATTTCTTTAAAAATATGTTGAGCTTTGACTGATTTGTTTGTTTATTGAATGCATTTATTTTTATATGTGTTATGTTTTGTTATTTTTTATTGATGAGATCTTATGTGTGTTTAGTGTTTGATGATATGTTTATGAACACAATGTGTCTATGATTAGTTTAATTGGGGTTGAAATCTGTCAACATATGATAACTATTTGATGTATTGTTCTTGTGTAATTGTCATTTGTAGGAACTTGAATAATTGCTTAAAAAGGGACTTGAATAAGAGAATATTATTATTCCTCATGGCGCCTTGCTACTTGGCTCGAGATATGTGATTTCGGTACTCTAAGGTAAAATGCCATTTTTCGTGTTGACATAGTACTCAAAATATGTGATTTAGGTGTAGTCACTCTTATACCCTGTTTTATGTACAACAAATGTGGTAGTAAATTATATTTTGATGTTTCGACATGTTTATAGCATAAAGTATTGAATTGTTTACACTGATGAATGTTGATGAGAAGAAGCTGCATACACCAGTGGTTATTATTTCTGCTCAGAATAAAAGGGAAGTGTGTGCGGTTCAGACGGTTCTGTTGAGGTAAGTTCATATGGAGTTTTTTGATAGCGCACAAGGTGTTCTATGAAATTAAACAAGAGAAATTTTTTTTTTCTTTTGGTGATGACCTAAAATATTGCACTTTTTCTTTTGGTGATGACCTAAAATATGTTAGATTCCTTATAAAATCAATGTTCAAATGTGTTAGATATATTTACTTTAGGATTTGCTTTTTATGAAGTTACCCCCTAAATTTTTAATACGCACTCAATGGTGAAGAAATTGAGTAAAGGGTCGTTGTGCACATGATAGTAAATTGTCTCTTTAACCTCAACTTTTGTTTTGTATGTTATATATATAGTCTTCTAAGAATCAACATTAACCTTTTGAATATTGTAGGATCTAACTTTCAACTTCAAGACATTTCTTCTATACCTGATGGGTCGCCAAGAACGAATTTCTCTAAAGGTAATAGTTATAGTAATCTTTCAAATGTTAGTTTGATTTTTTTTTCTTTACATCTTCTTAACAATACATGATTTTCTTATGGTTAGGTTTGTGCTATGTTGTGTTCTGTTACATAGAATATCATTGTAGACAAAAGACCTCTTATAACCCATGCTAGAAAAAGACTCGGTTCAACCCATAGCACAAAAATGATCAGTTTCAACCTATACCAGAAAAATGACCCGTTGTAACCCAATATCATACCTTCCCAAATTAACCGTCCATCTTTTTAATACATTAAGACCTGTTATAACCCATACGAGAAAAAACACATGGTATAAACCATTTGAGAAAAAGACCTATTATAACACAATATGATAGCATTGTACCCATAGAAATTCTATATAACTTTTGTGTTATCTAATGTATGCATTTTATTTTTAATATCAGGTTTAAATTATTCGATCACTAAGAATATTCATACCAAACAACACAATACAATACAAATATTCGATCTATGAGTCTTATTGGCTATTGTTTGCACTGCCCCTAGGCATAGAGTAAGACCTCACACTACTAACGAACTAAATGGTAATATTATTTGATTGTACTCTTAAAATTTATATGCAATACTTACAGCTTGAAATGTGAGTGATCGAGTATCGGGTCAAAATTGGACCAGGCTGATACGTATCATGTACTAACAATTGAAGTGGGTAGGATTAGGATGGTTGCACCAAAAACCGAGTTTCCGTAATCTTTAAGAGTTAGACCATCTTTGAACCATTTTTTATTTAGCTAAAGTTTTTATTTGACCAATTCGAGTTAAAACACAACCTGTATTGACATATGATATTGCAAACTCACAACCTGTATTGACCTATGATAGTATCAAACTCACTCCATCATATTTTTTGATGTTTACATCTCCGTTGATCTCATTTTAGTTTATAATATCAAATTTGAAGCTGATGGTATGAAACTTATTATTCGAGCCCTAACAGGTGGAACGTGGAAATACAATCCTTGTGCATGCAGTGGCAGGTGGAACTGGATCGTTACTATGCCAATGGGCAAATGCACTTAGTAACATGAGCTATTGGAATCGTCTCGACCAAAGAGAAGGTTGCACAAGCCAAGGAAAATGGTTGCCACCATGTCATTGTCATTAAAGAAGAAAATTTCGCCTAACATGTTACTAAGATCACATCAGGTAAATGGGTTGATGTAGTCTATGATTTACTTGGAAAAGACACTTTTGAGGTAATTAATAAGCATCTCCTTCCGTTTTCTCTTTTTATATTGTTGTAATAAAATAAATTATGTAAACCACATAACCAAATTGGAATTCTAAGCACGTTTAATATGAATAAAACTGTTTCTTTGTTGTTTCATTGATCATTAGCTTTCTTAAAAATACGAGGACTCTTGGTGAGTTTTGAGCAGGCCTCTGGTGTACTAGATTCCATACCAACAGGTATGTTGCATTTGCTACTATAGAGTTTGCTATTTTTTTAGAAGAAAAAACTACATTAAGTTATTTTTAAGCTTTCTAAATCATGCTTAACTGTCATATACATAAACTTTTAGTATATAACTTAAA
Source organism: Artemisia argyi (assembly GCA_030686995.1). NCBI lineage: Eukaryota > Viridiplantae > Streptophyta > Magnoliopsida > Asterales > Asteraceae > Artemisia > Artemisia argyi. The sequence continues at coordinate 142,533,229 of CM060689.1, forward strand.
ATCGAGATGATTTATTAAATGTAACTCCACTTTTTTACTGGTTCTCAAGTTTCCCGAAATTTGATTATCCTTAAAATGCCAATACTTGAATTAAAAAGAATATGTGTCATGTTTGAAATAGAAGGTAATCTCTTTTAGGGACAAGCGAACATTTACATGCTCAGGAAACTGTAACCTCACCATATATTTCTACTATGTTCAAATTCACTTTGGTGTCCCTATTAGCGATATTAAGGTTCATTAAGTGAGCATTGGTGAACAAGAGGTATGTACACCCAAAGTTTTTGAAACTTACACAAATATTGTTTATACTTGCAGCATGAACAACTGTAAATATTGCAGTTCTTTTTTTGGTAGTACTGGTGTACTGCTATATTACGTTACAATCATATTTTTGGCACTTCCCAATTGTATAATTGCATAATACTATCTACTTGATTATGCAGGCACTTTTAATTCTCAAGGCATCTCTTACCTCAACGTTTAATTGTGCCATTTACTTTATGTGTTCATACTTCACTTAATTAGCATTGAAAGATTGTGGATCTGTATTACTTTTCGTGAAGTCTTTGTACAAAGATGTCATTTAAGGCCTACATCATAGCTTTCACATGAAACTGGAACCTTTTGAAATACATAACATTGTTTAATATATATATGTGCATTAATATTTTGGTTATGGCTTATTTCCATTTCTTACTAGAACTATTAGTTAACCAATTGATTGTTTGATCAAAAGCTTTAATTTAAGATGAAATGCTTTTTTGTTGTCTCCCATCGACTCTTATTGTAAAACATTAACGCTCACTACATACATTTGCTTGTGAAGATCATCAACTTTGGAGAAGATGATGCATGGACGTATATTATAGTAATAGTTACAAACATAATTGTTTATAGAATCGTTGACTTATTACTTATTATTCATTTAAAAAATAATGGAACACGTTTACGTTAGTTGTTATTTGTTACTTTATTCATACACTCAACTTCTTAATGAATAATTTCTTTAAAACCCCCGTGAATCCACGGGTCTATAATCAACAACTTCCTTTTTATTATTATTATTATTATTATTATTATTATTATTATTATTATTATTATTATTATTATTATTATTATTATTATTATTATTAGTATTATTATTAGTATTATTATTATTATTATTATTATTATTATTATTATTATTATTATTGATACAAAATTTGGGCGTTCCTGATTATGGGATCTTGCTCTCGTACCAATTCACTTCTTAGTACTTGTTACCTGCGCACTAAGAAAATAAACGACACCGTTAGGCTTATCGAGGGATTGTCTCCCCCGATTAGACTCCGGCGTGAGAGTAAGTAATCGATTTAGGGTTCTCGTTAAGAGTTAGGGTTTGTATATCATACCTTTGAATGAGAGATGTCATTCCTTATATAGGGGCTGAAACCGCATAGGTTTCTTGCTCCTTACTCTTCGCACTCGTGGTGCTTATCGGGGTAAGGATATCTATTCCGTAAATAGAAGATCCTTATCACATGCCCGGTTGGTTTAATTGGGCTTTGGGCTTCGTGAGCCCAAGCCGCTATTATTATTATGGCCCGTCATTCATTATGATAGCCCACTCATGGTGGGTTTGGGCCGAGTAATGTTTATCATTTGGGCTCATGGCCCATATATAGACTATACGTCATCATGTCCCCCCAGTCTAGTGTGCGCGGCTCGTAGCCGCGGATACTAGACTAATATTAACAGCGGTAAGCGTAGCGAGAAAACATTGAAATATTGCCGCCCATTTAAAGTGCAATGCACCTAGTCATAGGTATTTCAAACGTATACCTCGAAAATTGGGGGTAGTGTCCACGTGGCCCTCGTAAATCGGGAAAAAGTGCATGTACCGGTTCAGTTCCAGCCACACGTTTTCGTTAGTGGGATCCACGTGGAGATGATCTAGGGTTTTTTACTCCCTATATAAGAGTCACCGCCCCATTTTTTACGATCACACAGTAAAACACACACTCACCATTATTCACTTTTCTTGAAAGCTTTTTGCATAGAAAATACTCATTTTCGTAGGTAATTTTTGTGCGTTGTACTCGTAAATTAATGAAGATGGTTGCAGGATTTTCCAGGAAGTAGGACGAAGTTTTTCCAGAAATTTTCCGGAAACTTAACATAAGAATTTCTGCAGGTCACTTCTGACGGCGTCACGAGTTTACTCTTGACGGCGTCACGTGTAAAAATCTGGAAATTTTACCGGTTTTGTTTTTCTAACGGAGTCTTATGGTTTTTGTGAATTATTAAGTTTTATAATCTCCAGGAGATCTACAAACTTCATTCCACAAGCATTATATCTTATCCTGTTTTCTAGGATTTAAAAACTTATATAGGATGCCGCCGATTTTACGCGAGGTTGTCTTGTCTATTTTGTCAGGTTTTACAGGTTATGTATGACAAGAAGATGATTTATATTCTGGAAGGGAAGCTTTGATTGTTCATTTTCTTGGAGGAAGATTTAACCTAGCCATCCTATTATCCATACCGAGCGAATCAGGGGAGTATTTGATTTCATTCTCTATACTTTTTCACTTTTACATTCTTTACTTGAACATTGGGGATAATGTTCATCTTAAGTGTAAGGGGAGGGTAAAAAGATGATACCTTACATATGCACTTTCGCTTGAGTTTGTTTTGTTTGATGGTAGATGTGTAATAAAACTATGAGAAATACTTGTTAGTGCAATTTTAGCGCCAAATTGAAAATTTTTTACAACATTTAGGAGTGAAACTTTAGCCATAGCAAGCGTCTCATGGATAGGAGATTGTATGACTAGCACATAACCGTATATTCAGAAAAATTTTCCACCCAAATATGTGAGGTTCGCCTTTAGATTTGATAGGAAAAGCATTTACTATTAGTGCTTATGAGTGTACCGGTAGCATTTAGATTCTAGAACTTGCGTTAGTGATGCATCCCGAGACCGCTAGTGAGACTACATTCGTGTAGTAGCATTTACTACATGATAAGAGGCATTAGGATCACCCTTGTGTTAAACCCGTATCATAATTACTTGACCATTTAAGTCATATTACTTGGCTAGTTAAGTCAACTAATTTTTCCCACACCCTTAGCATTGTACTCATTTTTAGTACACGAAACCCCTAGTACACCCCTCCGAGCCTATCTTTTCGTTTCTAACTTTAAGTATTTTACTTAAAGGAAGAATTTGTTACACCCCACTTAAATGTACACCCAAATCGCCTTAACCTTCCGTGTATGCGCTCATTTTTAGTGCATTATTGTTATTTGTTAAACCCTAAGTTAACTTTCTAATTGATTACATGGTTGCTAAGTCGAGTCATATCCTTGTACATATTGTTTTGGGACGATTGGGACTCATGGGTAAGTACTTATTTTATGGAGTAATGGGGAAGAACATAATATTATTACCCCCATATGTGCGTTAATCTTAAAAGTGCTCCAAGTGTTTTGATTTTCTTAATTCGAGTCATTAGAATAGTTGAATGTAAAGTATGTAAAGATTCAAGTGTAAGGGGAACTCTCATCCCCTATGATGTATTATTTTGGATGGTAGGGTAAGAGTGTATTCAAAAAAATAAAAAATAAAAAAAATAAAAAAAAAATAAAAAAATAAAAAAAAATCGAAAAATCAAGAAAAAAAATAGAAAAAAAAGAAAAAAGAGAAAAAACATACGGACTACCATCCCATTTCATTCTATGTTTATTTTATGTTTTTATTATTTTTCATTTATTAGCTTAAGTCGAGTCTAGTCTTGGCTTAGCAACGCCATCTTGTACATGTAATTGACCAAGATTGTTAACTCGCCACCAGTAAAACTTCCTTTATCCAACAAAACCGTGTATTTCATATCCCTACACCTAACGTTACAACCCTTTAAAAGACCTCTTTGATAGTTTATCCTAGGTGCTTACGCCATGTGGTGGAGGTTTGATCCTTTCCCAAGCCTATGGTAATCTATTTTGCTATGACAGGTAGTGAGAGATGTTTTCCATTTCCATATTGTAATTTATACTTTATTACACTCGAGAGATGTGAGTATCTAAACACTATTTGTGAGGTGCTTGTATATGACCTCCGTGCTTGTCTATTGGTCTTTAGTGGAACGATTATTTGTTGTAATTACTTTTATATTAGTGTTAAATGACCCCTAACTTGTCTTTTGAGTAGAATAAAAGCACATTTGCTTGAGGACAAGCAAATCTCAAGTGTAAGGGTATATGATGAGGCGAAAAATGATCCGTTTTTAGGGGGTCATTTAAGCCCGAATCCGAAATTATTTGATCAAATATTGCCCTAAATCGTTCCTTTTGTGATTTTAGGTACTTGGAGAGTGAATTCTGGAAAAGAAGCCATTTTGGACGTTTTTGGAGCATAAAAGTGAAGAAAACGGCAAAGTCTCAATTTTCTATGCTGGGAACAGTAGGTGACGGCGTCAAGAGTAATTTCCTGACGGCGTCAAACCTCAATAATAAAATCCGAGAGTTCATGAAGGCGTCAAGAGTTTTCCTGACGGCGTCAAAACCCCAAGAATTAAAATCCGTAGTTGATGACGGCGTCACACACAGGGCGTCAAGAGTAATTTGTGTGACGGCCTAGGCCTTGACGGCGTCAGAAGTAGATCAAGGTCATCCGAGGAAGTATTTGGCGGCGAGATGACGGCGTCACACCTTTGTTCTTGACGCCGTCATCCCTATTTTCCTATATATAGTTTTCTAGTTTTTCACATTAAGAGGGAGAAGTTTTGGGAGAAACCCTAAAGACGATTTTGGTGTAACTTTACAGGTTTTTCAAGGGTTCCAACCCCTTGATACCTTGCATGATTAATCAAGATAAGTGTTCTTCTAATTCAATCAATATGTCTATGTGTTGGTTGTCTATATCTTGTTCTTGTCTTAATTCTATCATGCCAGGCTAGATCTCTTTTGTGTTTGCTTAGATCTAATGAAACCTAGATATTGATTATGTGTTGATTACTTGTTTATTCTTGTTTTGGATGAATGATTTATATGTTAGGCTTAAGAAAACTGGCAGATCTCCAAATGGTAACATGCTTGAACGTCTTAAGAAACATGAACCGAGGCGTACTAGGTCTTTATTGGTTGTATTTAATGCATGAGCCACTGTTTACAATCCCTATAGTTGTGCTGGGCATGGTGTAGGAGGAGATAAGAGCTCATAGAATTGGGGAGTTATGTATGCCACCCCATGAATGGTATTAAGGAATACAATTCGTCATCCATGCAATTATAACAAGTAATTAATGTGTAAAAGATATCTAGGGAGTAGTGAAATCTAAGTAAACACATTTTCTCCAATTACTGCTCACAACCTTAGTATAATTAGTTTATTTTCATTTTTAGTATTTTATTTTGATTGCATCTTAGTATTGGGTTAGTTGAATAGCAACTAATTCCGCCCACTCTTCCAAAACCCGAGATTTTACTTGCTTTCATAAAAAATATAAAAATACAAAAAGAATCATCCCTCACCTTTAGAACTAGTAACTAGGCTTTCTAATCCTAGCGACCCTATTCCTAAGCTGAACGATCAATCCCCCGGTACTTGTCACTATACTATACTACAACGATCAGGTACACTGCCTGGTGGGGGTTGTAAGCTTCTCGAGATCCCTCGAGAGGTAAAGCCTGTTGCGATTCCCACGCATCAAAGCGCAAGGGAGAGGCTGGGACCAGTGGTACCAGGAAGAGACAACGCCATATCATTAGGGATGCGGAGTCATCTGTGGAGGAGAAGTCATCCGCTCCTGGCGCGGATAAAAAGGATGATGTAGTCTCTCCGTCTCTGTAAGTGTCTGCGTCTTTATGTTGCTCGAATATTACTTGTCGCAATATTTATTAACTGTTGTCTTTATCGCTTGTAGAGATAATGCTGCGAAGAATGATGGGATCTTCGTTGATGAGGTTTCCTCTCCACAGAATGAAAACAGGGAGGGGAAAGCCAAGGTTGATGAGGGTGGAGAGGCGCAGCAGTTGATGGATGAGCTAGCTGCGACTGCTGCACGCCAGGCTAAGCTGGTGGCTCAGTTGAGGGAGAAGTATGTCGGGGAGAGCAGTACTCTCGCCCAAAAGGATGAGGAGTTAGCGAGGCTCCGTGTGCAGTTGGCTGATGCGCAGGTGGAGTTGGAGGCCTCGCGGGTGTATACTGAGAAGATCACCCGCGAGAAATTGTCCGCCATGGCTGAGGTGGAGAAGGCGCGTGGGGAACTGCACCATTATAAGTCCGACTTAACTTGGGCTGTGCGCTTCTTGGAGGAGAAGAAGGTGGAGCATTTTGCCAATATTGCCAAGTTTAAGGAGGACATGCTGAAGATCATCCAGCTGCAAGAGGACAAGTTGCGCGGCCTCAGCATTGAGTATGATGAGGAGTTATATCCTCACTTGCTGTCGACCATTGCTGAGCGCAGGTATTTCTTTTATGCGTTTCTCCTTCGTAATGCTTTTTGTTGCCATGCTTTTTACTTACACAAATTGTCTTTGTTAATGTAGGTGGTTGATTAGACATGGGTTGCGCCTGGCAGCTATGGGTACTCTTGAGTCCCAAGAGGTATTAGAGGCCTTTGGGAAGGTTTTTCAATGCGCGGTAGCTCGTGGGAGATCGCAGGCTATGGAGGATCTCCATGAGGCTAAGCTGCTGAAGAAGGACTTGGCAGAAGTCCCTGGGTATAGTGCTACTGCGTATGATGAGTTGATACAAGATATGGCAGGGTTGAAGGTCCTCGAGTTGCCGCACATTGGGAGGTTGGAGCGCGACCAAGACGACCCCATAGATGTGCTTATGGCGGGGTTGACATTGCAGCGCCGCCTTGGAGAGAATGGGGAAGAGCAATCAGATTATTATCTGAAGCCTGATGTGTCGCAGCTGCAGATTCCTGTGTTCGCACAGCCTCGCGACATCCTCAAACCCTTCGCTCTTGAAAGGGAGATTCCCTTAAAAGAGGTTCTGGAGCATCACGAGCAGAGGGCTGCTCAGAAGAAGGGCATCAAGGGTAAGGCAGTGATGTGTGGCATTGGTGCTGCGCATATCCCCAGGTCTGATGGTGTGCCCGTGAGTGTTCCCACTGTATCTCCCCATGATGCTTTGCTTCTTAGAAAGCTTCAGAAAGCGGGGAGTTCTTCTGCTCCGCAAGATAGTCCTGAGCATCGCCATAGTGTGTAGGCTTTTTGTATATTTATGTATCTTTCCTTGTAACTTTTGTGAATAAATGTTGAATAAGATACCTTTTCGTTGTTTAAGTTCGTGACTTAAAATATACTTGCATTGTTTGCCAAATTATTTAACCAGGTGTTTTAAGTGCGTGACTTTAAGAATTATACTTGCATTGTTTGCGAAGTTTTAGTATTTGACCAAGTGTCTTGGCTCGTTATTTGCTAAGCTTGTACAGTGTACTTAGTATATGCGCACCCGTCGTGGGATGTGCATGTGAAACTTACCTCGACGTCTCAAAAGTAAGGCGCTTAGTAAGGATGCGTGATCCAATGTTGATGGGTTTGCAACCCTCTTACTCAACGAGTGAATTAGTAGGTTAACTCATCCTTTATGCCTTCGTGGGTCTTTAATTGGTGCATGCACGCCATGTAGGCAGTAAAAATATAAGATAACAATATTGACATATATTAGTATGTATGCAATAAAGTAAAATGCGCTATGGAGTTAGCTAGAAACCATAACATTTTATTGATACTTGCAAGTCTTTTGAAAAAATAAACATACAATTCCTAGAAAAGAAAAGAAAAACAAACACTTATTGGGCATCTCGTAGGATGCAAAGGTGTTTGCGTAGTGGCCGTAGCCTAAAAGTAACATCTTTTGAGATTGCAGATGTTCCAAGTGCGCGCTAGGTCGTGACCTTCCATGTCGCGCAGTCTGTATGCGCCGTTGCCAAGCGCATCTGTGACCTCGTAAGGTCCTTCCCATTTTGGTCCGAGCTTGCCTGTGTCTTCTGCGTGGCTCGCATCATTGGCGCGGTAAACAAAGTCTCCTGGTCTGAATGAAGTGTGTTTGACCTTTGCATCATAATACTTCTTCATTTTTGCCTTAGCCTTTGCTTCGCGTATAGCTGCGCGTTCACGCCTTTCTTCCAGTAAATCTAAATTTATGCGCCGTTCCTCGTCGTTTGTTGTGACGTTGACCTCTGCCGTGCGTATAGTTGGCATTCCTATCTCAGCTGGTATGACGGCTTCTGTTCCATAGACTAGGGAGAATGGCGTGTCGCCAATACTGGTTTTGATTGTTGTGCGATGCGCCCATAAGACATGCGAGAGCTCATCCACCCACCTTCCTTTATTTCTGTCGAGGCGTGCTTTTATTCCTTCGCCTAGGCTGCGGTTTGCGCGCTCGACTAGGCCATTGGTTTGTGGGTGTTTCACTGAAGCGAAGTGTTGCGTGATGTTCAATTGCGCGCACCAATCTTTGAATGGGTTATCACAGAATTGTTTTCTGTTGTCTGATATGATCTCTCCTGGTAGTCCGAAGCGACAGACAATGTTGTCCCAGACAAAGCGTTTGACTTGGTTTCCTGTGATGCTCACTACCGCTTTCGCTTCAATCCACTTCGTAAAGTAGTCTATGGCTACGATGAGGAACTTTACTCCTCCTGCTGCTACAGGAAAGGGTCCTGCGATGTCAATGCCCCATTTATAAAATGGCCATGGTGAGGTAATAGGTGTTAGCTCTTGTTGTGGTCGGCGCGGGATTGGCCTATGTACTTGAAAATTGCTGCATTTCTTTATCAGATTGCGTGCGTCGCGATGCATAGTTGGCCAATAATACCTTGACCTTAGAGCGCTTGCCACCACAGATCGTGGCCCTGAGTGCATACTACATGATCCCGCGTGGATTTCTCTGAGTACGTAGTCTGCTTGAAGAGGTCCAACACATCTAAGCCAGGGTTGTAAGAAAGAGCGTCGATAGAGTATGTTGTCTCGTAGTTCAAACCGTTGCGCTGTGCGCCGCACTCTTCGAGCGTCCTTATGATCTTGTGGTAAGATTCCCTTGCTGATGAATTCAATGATAGGCGTCATCCATGTAGGATCTTGTTCTTCTATCACTGTGGATATCTCCATTTCCAAGATTGACTTGTTTTTTAGGGGTTCTACCAATACCTGTTTTGATAGGTGCGCAAAGCTTGTGGATGCGATCTTGCTGAGTGCGTCCGCCTTCTTGTTATCTCCTCTAGGCACCTGTTTTATTGTGAACCTGTCAAAGTTTTTGATTAAGGATTTTGTCTTTTCCAGGTATTGGATCATGTGTTCATCCTTGGCTTCATATTCGCCTAGCACGTGGTTAGCGACTAGCCGCGAGTCTACGTTTGCTTCCAGGTTGCGTACACCCATTTGGATTACGATGCGTAGTCTGGCTAGTAAGGCTTCGTATTCTGCCTCATTGTTTGTGGTTGTGAATTCGAAGCGCAGTGCTTAGGTGAATTTCGTACCTTCTGGATTTGTAAGAATGAGGCCCGCGCCTGATCCATCTACACATGAGGACCCATCTGTGAACAGGATCCAGGGTTCCTGTAGATCTGTTTTAGTTGCAGATGTCGGGCTGTCGCTATCTGGCTTTTCCACGATGAAATCGGCTAATACTTGTCCTTTGATTGCAGTGCGCGGTCTATGAGATGTTATACTCACTTAACAGTACACTTCACTTCTGTAAGCGTCCTGATGCGTCAGGCTTAGAGATAACTTGTTTGATTGGCTGATCAGTGATTACAGCTATTGGGTGTGCTTGAAAGTATCTGCGCAGCCTTTTGGCTGCGAATACTAGAGCTAAGACCAGCTTTTCCATAGCACTGTAGTTAGTCTCTGTTTTCTTCAGGGCTTTGCTTACAAAGTATATGGGTGTCTGGACGGAGTTCCTATCTGTCAATAGTACTGCGCTAACTGCTCCGTGAGTTGCCGATAAGTACATGATTAGTTCTTCCCCTGGTCGCGGTGCGACAAGTTTGGGAAGAGATGCCAGATGGTGTTTAAGTTGTTGGAAAGCTTCCTCCACTTCTTTAGTCCAGCGAAAGTCTCCCTTTTTGGTACACTTCGTGAGTGTTTTGAAGAGAGGAAGGGATTTGTCTGCTGACTTAGATAAGAAACGGTTTAGCCCTGCTAACTTTCTATTCAATGACTGGACTTCTTTGAGTGTACGCGGTGAGGGGAGATCAATAACAGCCTTTGTTTTTTCTGGACAAGGCTTGATTCCATCGGGTTCTATTAAGTATCCAAGGAACATGCCCTTGGTTGCGCCAAAGGATTTAACTTCATGTTTATTCGCCCCAATGTTCTGAATGTCTCCTCGATGTCGCGCACCAATTCATCCTCTGTGTGGCTTTTGATGACAAGGTCGTCAACGTAGACCTCCAAGTTGCGGCCTACTTGTTTTTCGAAAGCTGTGTCCACCAGTCGTTGGTATGTCGCGCCTGCGTTCTTCAGGCCAAAAGGCATTTTTGTGTAGCAGTACACTCCTTGACTGGTGTGGAAAGCTGTTTTTTCTTCATCTTCAACTGCCATCTGGATTTGATGATACCCTTTATATGCATCTAGGAAGCATTTGAAAGGGTATCCGCGCAGGGATTCTACCTTCCGGTCTATCTCTGGCAGTGGATAGCAGTCCTGTGTACATGCTTTGTTGAGATCCGTGAAGTCCACGCACATTCTCCAACTGCCATCGCTCTTCTTTACCATAACTGGGTTAGAAAGCCAGTCATGGTAGTATACTTCGCGCATGATGCCTGCGTCTACGAGCTTATGTACTTCTTACAGAATAGCCTTTGCGCGATCTGGGGCCTGGCCGCGCTTCTTTTGTCGTATTGGAGGATATCCTTGTCGGATTTGTAGCTTATGCTCTGTGATAGAGCGCGGTACTCCAGTCATATGTTTTGGTTCCCATGCAAAGATGTATAGGTTCTTTTGCAAGAGTGCGCATACGGCTGCTTTACCTTTGTCAGATAAAGATCCCCCAATCGAAACTTGTTGTTCCGGGTAATCGGGATGAATAGCGACTTTTAGATTTGGCGTTTTCTCTGTGCGCTGTTCTGGAATAGTCTCTGCTTCGGTTGTTACCGCATTGCATTCTCTTGGTGGTACTGTTGTGTTATAGAGAGTGACAACTCCTCCTTCCACTGGAAACTTAAGCATTTCGTGCGCTGTGGATGGTACAGCGCGCATGGATGATATTCCCGGTCTCCCAATGATACCATTGTATGGTGAAGGGAATTTTATTACCATAAAGTTTATCCATGTTGCGGTTGAGTATTGTTCATCTCCTACGACCACCAACAAGCGTAACTGCCCCATGGGCCAGATCTTTTCTCCTGTGAATCCTGTTAATGACGTTGTTGCTGGTATCAATTGACTTTGGATTTCAGGTCGCAGTCTTTTGAAACAGTGCTCGTATAGGATATCTGCGGATGCGCCTCCGTCAATGTACATGCGGTGGATATCATGTCCTCCCGTATGTATTTCAATAGTTAGAGGCTCCACGACTGCGTTGTCCGCAGCTAGAGTAGGGAAAGATATCTCTTTTTCTGGAGAGAATTTTTGGCTGACCTTTTGCTTTATCTTGCGCTGCCATGATTGTATCATGTATATGGTATCAGCTTTTTCTTTGGGGGGGCTCTTTCTTACCTCCGCCCCTTTGTTTGTCTTTCCCCTCTTTGATGTTTTTTACAAGGTGGTCCATTCTGCCTTCTCTTACTAACTTTTCAATTAGCTGTTTTAGCTGGACGCACTCATTAGTTGTATGGCCTTTTTGACCATGGTACTCGCAGTATCCGTTTCCTATGCGCTTTTCCTCTGCACTGCGCATTGGTGGCGGTTTTGGGAAGTTTGCGCCCTCTGTTACAAATATTTCCCTTGGGGTTTTTGTAAGAGGGGTATATTTGTCATTGTCCCTTCCATTGCAGTAATTCCTGCTGCGGTTGTTATTCTGATCATTGGATTGTCTCCGAGGCTGCTCTTGCTGCCTATAGTTCAAATAACCCTTTTTACTGTCCGCAGCGGCTGCCTCTCCTTGTATAAAGGATCTAGTACGCTTTGTTAGCTCATCAAAAGTTTGTGGAACTTTGTCGTTTAGCTTTCGGATGAGTTCTGGGTTATTAATCCCATTCATGAACCCTGAAATTTTTAGGATTTCAGGACACGCTTTAACTTGTATGCACTCATCCTTGAAGCGTTCCATGAAAGCGCTGGTTGATTCTCCTTGGCGCTGTTTCACTCTTGCTAGCTCAACAGGGTTTTTAGCGCACTTCTTTCGCTGGGTGAAGTTGAGACGGAATGCTTTCCGTAATTCCTCGAACCCACCGATGCTCCTACGTGGGAGTTTGCTAAACCATGTGCGCGCGTTCCCTACTAACGTAGAATTGAACATGTGGCACCACACTGGCTGTGGCCAGTTTTCGATGGTGGCGGCTGATTCGAAAATTTTTAGGTGATCATCGGGATCACCTGTTCCATCGTACGTTTTTACGTTAGCAGGCATGCGCCTACGTTTGCGATCTGAGTAATCGCTGATGCGCCGTGTAAACGCGTCAACTTTCTGGCGACGCCATGGGAGAGACATATCTTCGTCGCGACGCCTCCCTCTTGACTTCCAGTGTCCTGTCTCTCTATCCTCGCTGTCGGAGGAGTCACTGGAAGAGGGGTAGTCTCTTCTTCGGCGCTTGCGCCGACTTCTTTCAGAGGAAGAGCTTGAGGGATCTCTGCTTGGGGATCTTCTTCTTCCCAATCTGTCTTGGATCGTCTTACTTCCAGGTTTGGAGGATCATTGGCTTGGCGAATGTTGAGGTCCCAATCGGTCTTGTACCCCGTGACCAGTCTGGAGTGAATATTAGTGCGCCTCTCACTATCTTCTGAGTATTGTGACTCAGATGTCATACCTAGCCTATCATGGATAGTGGTACGTTCTGCGCGTCTTCTTCGTGGGTGGCGCAGTGGTGATGGTTCGCGTTCAGGACCAAAATTCAATCGAGCTTGTAGGCTCGTGCTTGCCCTTCTCCTAGCTTCTTCCCGCTCGTGCGCCTCTCACTATCTTCTGAGTATTGTGACTCAGATGTCATACCTAGCCTATCATGGATAGTGGTACGTTCTGCGCGTCTTCTTCATGGGTGGCGCAGTGGTGATGGTTCGCGTTCAGGACCAAAATTCATTCGAGCTTGTAGGCTCGTGCTTGCCCTTCTCCTAGCTTCTTCCTGCATGAGGGCGGTCAAGGTTTCATAGTTTTGGGATACAAAGTTTCCCAAAGTGAGATTGGGTGCGTCCTCGGTTGTTGCAAGAGTGCCTGTCTCAGTATTCGGTACCCTATCTCGGTTAGGCGCATCTGGTGGCACAGTGTTGTTCACTGCGGGAATGGTTTGGTGAGGAGTGGTGAAAAGAGTGCGCTGAAGTTCCTCAGCGCTTGGGACCACTGGGATGATTTGGGTAGTCCTTACTGGTAGTTCTACCTCTGGAAGAGGTTGGGTTGTCCCCGCCTCTTGGTGGCCAGGTGCGCTGGTTGTCCCAGCAACCTGTCTAGAGGTCGGATCTTGTTGATTCCTCCTCTGATGGTCACGTTTTTCCGATTGCGGAGTCCGCTGGCTTGAATTCTTATTCTTTGTCATCCTAGTCTTTAGTTATTAGTAGGGTCCCATGGATGGCGCCACTTGTTGATACAAAAGTTGGGCGTTCCTGATTATGGGATCTTGCTCTCGTACCAATTCGCTTCTTAGTACTTGTTACATGCGCACTAAGAAAATAAACGACACCGTTAGGCTTATCGAGGGATTGTCTCCCCCGATTAGACTCCGGCGTGAGAGTAAGTAATCGATTTAGGGTTCTCGTTATGAGTTAGGGTTTGTATATCGTACCTTTGAATGAGAGATGTCATTCCTTATATAGGGGCTGAAACCGCGGAGGTTTCTTGCTCCTTACTATTCGCACTCGTGGTGCTTATCGGGGTAAGGATATCTATTCCGTAAATAGAAGATCCTTATCACATGCCCGGTTGGTTTAGTTGGGCTTTGGGCTTCGTGAGCCCAAGCCGCTATTATTATTATGGCCCGTCATTCGTTATGATAGCCCACTCATGGTGGGTTTGAGCCGAGTAATGTTTATCATTTGGGCTCATGGCCCATATATAGACTATACGTCATCAATTATTATTATTATTATTATTATTATTATTATTATTATTATTATTATTATTATTATTATTATTATTATTATTATTATTATTATTTAATATTTAGGTGTTTACGGAAATAAACATGGACTACTAAAGTGTTTGACGTCGACCGTATACATTTGCTCTTCAATCTACCAGGAGAAGACGATGCATGCACGTTTATTTTCTTAATAGTTACAAACCAAAATGTTTATCATATTGTTAACATATTACTTATTATTTCCTTCAAAAAACAATGGAACATGTTTACGTTCGTTGTTTTTTGTTACTTTATTCACACATGTAACTCTTTAATTAATAAATTTCGTTAAACATCCCGTCAATTTGACGGGTCTATAACTAGTATTATATATACATGAACAAAATTCAAATAAAGTAATAAAAGCAATAATCTATTATTATAAAGAAATATTTCAAAGATCATTAAGAAGAAAAACGAACAACCAACCTCAACTCAACTTGTCCTTTCAAAACATAATAAATGAAACACCTTTGCTTGACTTCCATTCTACTATAAATTTTCTAACAAATTAAAGATGATTTCACATAACATTCAAACAAGTGAAATATGAAATGATAATCTAACGTTTGTAAAATTAAAATCGCATCTTGAAATAAGTTGTGGAAGAAACAATAGATTGTATAGTTCATTCATTTGAGAATTTGATTCTAAAAAGTTTTGTACTAATTAAAATCTCTAGAATGCTATCAATACCTAAGAAGAAGTTACAAGGTCCAAAAGCCAAAAATTCAGTTTATTCATGAAGAAACGTTTTCGATAAAGTAACAATATATTGCTTTTCATTTTCAAGGATCACGTGAAAAGGAAAATAATAATTCATAATCAAATATCGATTTTGACTGTTATTGTGTCCCATTCAGTCTCCACATACGACCACAAAACACATGGATGTTTCACAAGGATAATTAGTATTAAGCAATTTAGTGCACGAAGCTTTTTTCTATTCTTTCTTGGCAATTGATCAAAAAAATTTGTTGGAACAAATATGATGACAGGAACTGTGTTAACAATGGTCGAAGATTCTTGCTTTAATTTTGCTCTTTCGTTTTAATTTAGTGCTTCGACAAAAAATAAAATGACCTTTTTAATGATCAAAAAATTAGTATGAATAATGATTGACCAAATTCTTTTGTTGTTGTAAATTGTGATAGTTGATAATTGTTAATCTTAGTCATTAGATTATCCTTTACCATCGCTATAAATAAACTAAAGCAAATATGAACTAGTTTACTAAGTCAAATAGAAGTAACGTAAGTTTGCGACTGTAAGTCATGTAATCACGGATGAATTGTTTTAAATATCAATTGTGTTTTTAGTAAAATCATGCATAAACAATCTCATATCTCTCTGATCCAAAGCACATCACACGAAAAATGAACAAGCATGCCTATTCTAGTTACAAAACAACAACCAATTATTATTCCATTAAATACAAGTCACTATTTCATCTAGATCGAAAACAACCAATAACATACTTTTGTATTACATCACAAGACATGAAAAACCAATAACGAAATTCATAATTCTTAAAATATCAAACTAGTTTTCATTTATAAAAGTAGCTATTCTTTTCATCAAATTAACGGCTTTTTCCGCATTAGCATCAAAAATATGAAAAACATGATCTTCACCTTCAACTTCATACATCTCAACTTTGCCTTCGTATTTACTCTTTACTAGCTTTTCATAATAAGCCCACCCTCTATCTTTCAATATATCCTTTTCCGAAACGGTCACCAAAACTCGCCCACAACCCAAACCCGACAAATCCGGAGCCCCGTCCACAAACGGGTTAATCAACGGATGATCCAACCCGAGATCCGAATCCGATGGACACACAAATTCCCACCACTTATCTACCATACTCTTCAAAAAACTATTCGTTTTCTCCGACCCAATTGGATCCTTCCCCCAAAAATACGGGTTTATTAATATATTACCCGATATTTTATATTTAAGTTCTGAGTCAGGCTGAACGTCAGCCTGGCTCACCCGGAGAGCCATCTGGTGCGCTATAGTCGCACCAGCAGAATCTCCGGCAATAAATACTTTGTCAAAGTCAACATGGTCTCTGATCCACTCCTCGGAACCAGGTCCTTGAGGAGCATGATCAGAGACCCACCTCAAGGCTTCATAGGCATCCTCAAAAGCAGCTGGAAGAGGATGCTCCGGAGCTAACCTATAATCAACAGATACTGCAATCACATGTGATTCTGCAACAAGTTTACTAACGGATGCATGGTACTTTGGTTCCGCGGGTGATGCAATGACAAATGCTCCACCATGAAAGTATATAATAAGTGGGAGCTTCTCATTGGCTATAGTGCTTGTTGGACGATATATTCTAGCTGAGATGTTGTTTTTTGATGTGGTTATTGTGATGTCTTTTGAGGTGACACCATTTACGGGATCGTGGCCCGGTGGTGTGGTTTCGGTTCCTACGAGACGTTCGATAGTTCCGTCTTTGTAGACTCGTATGTATGGTGGTACATCGTTAAGTATTTCTCTGCTAACTGAGCCCATAACTAAGTTTGTTTTTTGAGTGTGTGTTGTGGAAAGAGTTAGGATAGTATGAGATGAAAGAAGGAATAATGTGGATGCTACTATATATAGGAGTGTGGAGGACAATTTTTTGTGGTCTTTTTTTTCTTTAATTCACTTGAAAGTCATATTTTCTAGCTGACAAGCTATAGAAAGTTCCATTTTGGAGGTTGTTTTTTCTTTGCTTAATAAATGCACAATAGTAAATTTTTGAAAAATGTTTTGTGGATTTTCTTTCATAATAAATGACATGATAGAAATTAAAGAAAAAGACAATGAATCGTTTGAAAAACCCTTTTTAGAATTGTTAAATCGTTACGACTTACGTCCAAGATAGGTGTTTGTATTCTTGTTTCATTTTTCTTTTTTTCATAATAAGTGTGCTGTTCAATTCTTAATTAATTCGCCAACGTAATTTATATTCTGTTTTCGACTATATTTACTTAGTCACAAAATGGCCTTTTAGAGAGTGTGGAGCATAACAAGATACTTTTGACTTTTGGATACTAGAAAAATAGTGTAATCTTGACACATTCTTAGAAGTTAGAATAGTGTAATCTTTACTGATTATTTCTCTTACTCTGATTTATAAAAACTATAATTGTTTTACATGTGCATCATGAGATAATCTTTGACCAAATCAACTAAAGCAGTGATAATTGATAAAATATACATGTCAACGTGCAAATTTGTGATATGAACTAAAAAAAAAAAAAAAAATAGGCAAAAATACACCGTTAGTCGTTAAACTTTCCCAAAAATATCGCCTGACCCCTTAAGTTTGAAAAATCGTCATGGTGCGTCCAAAACTCAAGGTTTTGAGGCCGATCATTGCGTCCTTTGACTTGTAATTCTAAGGTCAACATCCATTTTTAGTTATATTATCAAGGGTATAATAGACCAAACACATTTTTCACCATATGTTAGTTAAATCTAACCCAAACACCTTTGACATCATCATTATATGCCTTAGTTGTTTCCCTGCAGTTACTAAGCATGGCTCTTGATGAACATTGACTATATCAGTGTGTTCTTCATCAAATGGTGTATTGTTTAGACCTCGTTAAGTAAGAAGTTACTAAATTATATCATGACAAAAATACACCGTTGGTCCCTATGTTTTGAGCTAGCAAGTGCTTAAGCTACAGTTCTTGTATCTGCTGTCTCAATATCTACAAGAGAGAAGGTTAAGATCTCATTAAGTAAGAAGGTAAATATGTCGTTAAGTAAGAAGGTTACTAAATTAAATGCTTCTAAATGCGTGCATATTTTCAACAAATAATAGGGAACCGAAGTGTCCAAAAATGCTTCTAAAATTTAATACAGACTTTTCGTTTTCCCCATTTTTTGTGTATATATTGGTTACTTCCACATGTTGCTGCATATCAATCTTATATCATCAACCTCAAACACATCAATCACATTCACTTGTAATCATGTTGTCCGAAAACAAAATAGCAAGAGATGCAGATGCTATCGAAGAGAAGGAATTGAGCAATAGACCAAGTACTGAAGCAGATGTGGCAGCAGAAAACCTTGTATCTAACCAACAACAGTCGCCCAAAGTTGAAGGTGATGAAAGTTGCTACTATCAACTAGAAGTTGCGTTGGAACAAGAATCGAAAAAGGAAGATGAAAAGGAAAAGGAAGAAGCAAAGGAGCATGAAGAAGGAAAGGAGGAGGCAGAAGGAAGTCATGCTCAAGTGGAACAAGGAAGGCGTTCTGCAGCAGCAAAGGAGCATTGGAAAGAGAATGCTGAAATTAGGAAATTAGAAAAAAAAATGGATCAAAAAAACAAAAAATGATGAAAGTTCGGAAGATGAATGTTTAGAGACATTCAGTTATGATGATGTACATTTGGCATACGCTTCAGATTAATGTCATTATTTAATGAAACAAAATTTAAAGGATAATTTAAATCTTTGATTTTCCAAGTTTTTGGTTTCAATCGCATGTTTGCAACTGCATATGCAGTTTAGCGGTTGTTTGGATTTAACCAGTTTGACTTTCACAAGTCAACATATACCAAAAAATTGAATGACTGTGTAACCAACAATGTATTTTAGGGACCAACGGTGTATTTTAGTCATGATATAATTTAGTAACTTCTTACTTAACGAGATCTTAACAATACAACATTTGATTTTGCACGCCTTGCAACTTCCGTTGGTCCGTAAAATTGTATGTTTTGTTAGGTTGTTGATCAACCTCTAATCTAGTTTCTGATGTTGTTGCTATAACTATCATGCAATATAAATCTATGTTTTATCTATTTTTTGATTTTACTGTTTCCATTTGATCGGGTTGCATTTGCATATGCAGTTTAAGGGAGTGTTTGGAATAACCATATATTGACTTATAAAGTCAACAAAGACCAAAATCATAATTAAACAAAGACCAAAATCATATGCAGTTTAAGTTCATGAATCGTCCCTAGCGTTAACTGTTTGGTTAACTAAGGTTTGGAGTAATAGTTAAAAAGTGATTGGACTATTATGCCCCTCAAAATAGAATAGAAAACGTGCGTTGACCAAGCCTAAATGAGTCAAGGGACGCAATCGGCCTAAAAAGGCCAACTTTTGGACGCACCACGACGATTTTCCAAACTTAAAGGGCCAGACGATGTTTTTGAGAAAATTTAGAGACCAACAGGGTATTTTTTTTGTCAAAAAATTAGTAGCCTGTCAATCAGGATGAGTCAACCAAAATTAGCCCATGTATTTTCTAATTTACATTAACTAGACTGGCCATGTGGGCATTTTCTAATTATAGCAACGGCGACGTCGTCTAGTTACAGTAATAAGTTTGGGCTAATTATCGTATATTTTAATGTGTCTACACATTTTGACTTAGTTATATATTATAATATATTCTAAAAATGATTGCTGTAGCAACAGTGCACATGAAAGTTTCGTCGTTGCCTCATTTTAGTCCCTGAGGTTGGTGGTCAAGTGCGAAGTTAGTCCTTAATAGTCTTTAACGGTCGTTATCTAACATGTGTAGGGACCAACTGTGCAACAGGATGTCACGTTAAGAGACTGAAACTGAAAATTCATTTGCTACAGTACCAAACAGTGCATAATAGTACTGCTACAGTTCCAAACAGTACCAAATAGTGCCTAGTACTATTCCTAAGAAATTTACGCTTTTAGTCTCTCGGTTAGCTGTAAATTCCACCGTTAGTCCCCTGTTAGCGATTTTTTTCAAATTTAGTCCTTACTAAAAAAAAAAAAAATCTATCATTTTATTTCGAGTTTATATTTAACACAACAATCCCGCAGCAAAGCGCGGGTACCCCCAGCTCGTATATATATACTCCCTCCGTCCCAAAATTATTGTCCACATTGAATTTTCAAAGTCAAAATGATATAACTTTGACCAAAAATATATTTTTTTTTATTATATAATACTTGATGAAAAATTATAACATTGAAAAGTAGACTTAAAACCCAATTCATTTATATATTTTGCTATCAAATATTATATAACACCCACAAAAATATTTAAAGTCAAAGTTGAAGAAGAAAGACTAAAAAAGTCAATACTGGACAATAAATTTGGGACGGAGGGAGTATATATATATATATATATATATATATATATATATATATATATATATATATATATATATATATATATATTCATAAAGGCTGGACTAAATAGGCATATTTTTCGTTATGGGATGTTTTTCTATTAATTAATTTTTTGTTATTATTTTTTGTAGAACGGCTAGTTCATGCAGTGACATCCAAGTCGGTAGTATGATTTTTTTGAACTTTCGCCTTTTGACAAATAAACCCCACTACTCTTTTCCGCTTTACCTAAAAGGAAACCCCATTAGCAAGCTTTGAACCTGAGACCTCTAACGAATTTAATATGTTTATATTACAAAAGACAAAAAGTATCTCACACCACAAGTCCACAACCGCTAGAAACTATCCCGTCATCGAACAAAGGTTGTTCACTTAAAAAGATGCAAAGTTAAAAATTGTTTGCCTTCGGCTCTACGCTATTTTGCGAGGATATCATGCTAGTCTGAATTAGTGATCAACGAAATATTAGAACTGTGTTAATGTAATTGATTAATAGTATAAATGATTTACAAAAAATTAAAATTCTTTCAAGTTGTGATCACACATGATTGATCATGTTGAATTTTATTGTGAGTGAAAATAACAAGCGTGCCTTTGATAAGTCAATCATAACCCACCTAATAAACCACCTCACCTACACGAGCTGCAACTTTAGTAACACTCTAATTGGAAGCATGATGAGTGAATCATCACCCACATAATCGACCTAAAAATGGATTAAAGAATTCATAGTGAACATGTCAAACAATACCGTGGCATATATACTTTATATCATTTTATTAAAGAAGTCAAGATAAATTACATAATCACTTTATATTATATGTTCATTGTATTGCTTATGACTCAAGATATATTTCTAATCAAACATATCTTTTAATTTGTTATTGATGTGTTCGTCTACAAAAGTAAACAAAATTTTAATAACAAATTTTCTTTCTACTTGTATGAATATAAACAAACTCGATACAATTTTCCAACTTTCGGTTTTCTCCTTCCATCATCCATCGATAAAAACAAGATTTTACTTACACTTGGCTTTACTATAAAAGTAATGTTATTTAGGTCTAAAATACAAGCCTAATTACATGCTTAATCCACTTAAAATTAGACACATGTATTTTACATCTTCTCTTTTCAAATTTTCACCAATCATTTTTTCAAATTCATCAATCAAATCATTAGTCATATTAGTAGGTTTACTACTTTTGCAAAAGAATCATTTTTATTACTATAAGGGCTGGGCATCGCTGCTGCCACAGCAGATAAATTATCTGCAGTAACACACAAACCCACCCCCCGATGTTACTAAATGGTCCTTGAATGTTCATTTTGCGGCAAAAATGGCCCCCCCACGAAGCTGTGACAGCAGCTATTGATCACTGCTGTCACAGCAGTGATCATTTTCCCTTACTATAAATATAACTAAAATCTGTACTAATTCAATGTTATACAATATATTTTTACAAGGCCGCATATGGGCTTGTGCAGAGCTATACACGTGGCCCGGGGCATAAGATATATAGTAGCATGCAGCCCACACACAAAGAAAGAAGCCCATTCCAGCTCTTTCATTCTTTTGGTAATGTTAGGGGTGTTGATCGGTTCGGTTTTCGGTTATTCGGTTAATTCGGTTCGGTTAATTCGGTTAAAAAAAATTTTAGGGTCAAACCGTGAACCAAACCAAACCGAATTCAAATTCGGTTTTTGGTTCGGTTTGGTTAAATTCTAGTTCGGTTTGGTTCGGTTCGGTTTTCGGTTTAACCAAATTACACACTTTATTTAAAAAAAATATATATATACAAATATATTTTGCCAAAAAAGTTATTTCAAACATAAAAAGTATTTTTTAATATTAGGATAGAATTTTTTTGTTATTTATATATATATATATATATAAAAATATAAATATAAATATATATATAACGTTTTATTGATCTTTTTATATATATAAATTTATATGAATTCGGTTTTCGGTTCGGTTTTCGGTTTTGATTACCAAAACCATATCCAAACCGAGAACCGAATTAAAAGTTCGGTTTGGTTCGGTTTTGGCAAATTCGGTTCGGTTATAAGTTCGATTCGGTTATTTTCGGTTCGGTTCGGTTTTGATTTTCGGTTTATTCGGATATTTTGGTTTTTCTGCTCACCCCTAGGTAATGTAGCGGCTGATTTATTTTTTCTAGTTATTGTACAATCGTGATATATCATTGTTGAATTTTCTTTAAATGTTTGACTTTTAACCTTGAGTTTGTAATTGTTTCTATCATTTCTTTTTATCTATGTAATCGTAGTATGTACAATGTGATTTTTAGCAAAAAATGATGTATAGATTCTAGTATCAGTTGTTGATAAATTACATGATATAATTCAACTTTATAACTGAAGGAAATTTCTAACTAGGTGATATAAATTTATGTCGGCATAGTCTGTCTTATTGTTTCTTTGCATACTTACATAATGTGTTTCATTTTTTTTTCTAAGGAAAAAGGGCCTCTTCATCATAGAGAGGCATAGGGCCACATTAATTAACGAAACGACCTTGTATTTTAATCAAGCTATTTATACTTTGGGACCCAATTGTTGTGTGAGTGACCCATGAAGATATCCAACGCTATTTGCATTGTCATTAAATAACTGTGTTTGAGTTTGGTGTCAATTATTTCATAGCTCGAGATGCATAAAAATGTGTCAATAGAAGTATTTGATTTCGACAAATGTGTCAATAGAAGTATTTGATTTCGACACCACTGCTGTTTTGTCTTTAGAAGTTTTTGTGTGGGTCACTTTTCTGAAAACTTGTATCATGTAGTCCCACATTGGTCAAAAGAAAGAAAACTTGTTTGTTTATATATCGTGGTTCATATTAGGTCTGGGTTGGGATGAGTATGATGGTGTTGGGTCAAGATGCTTGATCCACTTTATTCAGAAACAGACTAGTATATGAACCTTGTAATTCTTATAAGTTCTTAGCTTTTTAAAATTTGAAGAGTATTTTTCTTGTTTGTAATTAGTACCCTTGTCCATAATGCATATAAACTTAGGAGAGATCGAAGATGTGTGTTTCATTCACAATTCACATGTTTGACATTTTAGTATGTGGCTCATATTAGGTCTAGGTTGGGATGAGTAGAATGTTGTTGGGTCAAGGTGTTTGATCTACTTCATTGAGAAACAAACTATTACATGAACCTTGTAATTTCAAATTCTTCATAGCCGACTACCGCCTGAACTCACAGCTGTAACACCCTCATTTTTCACTGATCACAGCGGATAAAGTGTTTGGGGTACTTCATAGAATCACAGATACAGTAATAGAAAATGACAAATTTAGTTATCATTCATAATTATCAGAGTTTTAATTATAAAAGATATACTTTTATTTTTGATGAGGTCCCAAAAATCTAAGAGTTAGATTGTGTTTGAACGATAACCATGAAAAGTCCTTCGAGTTCAGTACCTCCTTCTGCCATGGATCCCTAGAAGTAATATACCTAGAATACATGCTTAAAAAGTCAATACTAGGTGTTGAGTGAGAATCATAGGTTTAGGGGTTAGTGAATACAAGTTCCTTGGTTCAGTTGTTACACCCATCTAGGAAAATGCAAGTTTTGTGATAATTGTAATGCATGCATGATTCTTTGAAAATCAAGTTTTATATATATATATATATATATATATATATATATATATATATATATATATATATATATATATATATATATATATATATATATATATATATATATATATATATATATATATATATATATATATATATAAGTATTACTCAAGAGATCCGCAAAGAAATACGGATAACCCGAGGTCGTAGTCCGTGTGAAGGGTGAATGGAATTTTCAATTCCCGATTTGTGAAATGTGTCGTGAAAGTGGTAAAAAGTGATTTTGATGAGATTATACTAATGAAATAACAAATGAAGCTCAAATAATCACGTATTTCAAATAAGGAAACTAAAAACGTAACGAAAAATCAAAAACGTAAGCTTAAACGTAAATTAAACGATAACGTACGAAATAAAATGCGAATTTTAAGCTACACTACTCCTACGGACTTGAAAATAATTTTGAAAAGTTAAAAATGATAAAAGAAAATTTTAAGAAAAAGGAAAATATTTTTTTGACTTTTTATTTATTTTTTTTATGAATTAAAAACTAATTAACTAATTAAAAATTAAAAGAAAATGCAAATAAGGTGAGAAAAATGAAAAATAAATTTTGAAAATTATAAAATAACTAAAAAGTAATTTTAGAACTAAAAACTAATTTTTTTGGCTTTTTATGTAATTTCTGAGAATTAAAAACTATTAAATCTAATTAAAAATTCAAATTAAATTCAAAATAAATGGGAAAAATGCAAATTAAATTTCTAAAATTCTAAAATAATTGAAAATAAAATTTAAAAATATTTTGGATTTTTTTTGGCTTTTTCTGATTTTTTTGGATTTTTTAGTAATTAAAAAGTATTAAAGATTGAATAAAATGAAAATAAAATAAGAAAAATAGCAAATCAACTTGGAAAAATATGCAAAATTCAAGGAAATTCTAAACTTATGAAAAATTTGGAAAGTTGAAAATAAGCACTAGAAATACTACTTCCTTTTAAACAGCTTATTTGAAAATGCTTATTGATAAGCAGGGATTGACCAACATTGACCAAAACTTAACCAAGTGTACTTTAGACCAAATTAAGCTCAAATGATAAGTTATAGACCAAATAAAGATCAGAAACAAAGGTTATTGCTCAAACAGGTGAAATAAGCACAAGTGATATAAGCCAATAAGCAAACAGTGCAAGCAAAGGGTAAACTCTCAATGGAAACAACAAATTTAAGCACTAATGAGTTCAAATGATCAATAAAACTCAACTTAGAATCACTTATACACAATAGTAGCCCTATGAGTTATGACAGAATCCTGTTTCAAACCTCACTCTTTGATAAGCAAATAAGCAGTTGAAATAAGCTTAGGAAAGTGAGCCAGAGGAGGCAAATGATTACCTACACTACTGAGATGCTATATCTATCAACAAAACAGATTCTAAACCCAATATAGTTACCTAACAAAAGTCTAGAAAGATGGTTAAAAACTGATGTGCAGGGCAATTTTTGTCCAATCAGGTAACTTCAATAAGACTTTCTAATAAGTAAATCAGACCCAAACCTCAAATTTCTTTTTGAAATTGTTTCTTAAGCTGTAATACTCCTAAAAATAACAAGCCAATTTTATTTCCAATGAGAATTGAGACCTATGGATCTCTACAAAAACCTGACCAATTTCCTGAATTTGAAATTTTGACTTGAAGCAAACTTTGACCAATATGAGTTTTGATTATCAAATTTTAACTGAAAATGGTGAATTATGCTAATGGATGGTTCAAATAAGTTATAACTACTAATTATGCAACTATTATGATGAAATTATACAACTTATATCTAACTGCTATGCAAATAAAAGTGATTTTGACTTAAACTAAATAACTACTTATTTTTATGATATACCTAACCTAATTGCAACCTAACTGAGACACCTAAACCAAATAACAACCCTGACACAGTTATTAAACCAACAAACCAAAATAATCCAAACACCCCTTAATGTTATGACTGCCTGACTTAAAGCCTCTCAGAATCAATCCATTGCAACCCAAACTTAAACCTAGTATTGATATAATATCCAAATACACTAAATCAAAACAGAAAACTCAGATCTCAGATCTCAGATGAATTACCACAAATGCACAGAAGCAATTCAAACACAGAACAGATAAATGAAACAGATATGTATCTATGATAAAACAGTGACAAAGAAATCAAACAAATATAATAAGCAGAAACTAAAGCTAATAAGCAATCCTAATTATAACTAATCTAGTAATGCAACAATTAAAATAAATGAAGAGCTTACAATTCAAATCCCCCTAAGCATGAAAAGAGGGGGTTCACTAAGCTTGCCTGTCTCTATGACAGGCCAAATGGACTCCTGTTTTGGCTGCCAAATCTCCAATAAGCTCAGCTTATTACAATAAGCTCTCAACAGTTGACACTTTGACTCTTGTATATTTTTGAAATCAATGACAAAGTAAGCTTACAACAGCTATTTTGAAACTGATACAAGCTTTAATAAAACAGTAAGGAACTTTAATGAAACCTGAAATTGTAATTGGAACTATATATATATATATATATATATATATATATATATATATATATATAGGGGTGAAATCAAATAAAAAGAGTCTTTTTGGTGAGAAGGGTAAGAAGAATTTTAGACCCTTGATTTAAAAATCAATGGACAAGATTAAGTATGATCCTAACTAACTATCTAACTAACCATTAAGGGTATAAAAGTAATTTTCCAATCTAATTATAATCCTAACCTATATAATAAAACCCAGATTCACACTATACTATTATATTTCCTGATTTTTCACAACAATTAAGTTCTTTTACTTGTACCGGTGCTGCTTATATTATCATATTTTACCCATTACCCTACATTAGGTAATACTCATTGCGTTTTGAATAGACTAATTGAATAGATGAGCTAACTATTGTTTATACACACTGTTTTACATTATCTTACGACTGTAATGGTAAAGACTAGAGATGCTTATAGACATTGTATTTTTGATAAAGTACAAATTATAATTATTGTTGATGAAACATCTAATGCACATCTTTAGTTCAACTTTACAAAGGCTAAAATGAAATAGTAGTACATTATGCAAATATACACACAAATTTTGCTACTTATCCTCAGCTAGCGGCTCCTCGTGCTTGAAACCATGCTCCTGAGCTAGAAACCATGATTCTCAAGCTCGAAACCAAGCTACTTGAAACACAAGACAAACACGACGAGCCTTCTGAAATCAAACACGAGCTACCAGACATCCCTTACACGAAATAGCACTCGATTTTTTACGACAATCTGATAACTATAACGTACTTGATCTACTCTTCATAACTACCTACAAGTAGACATCATCCATGATTCCACCAGTTTACAAATTCATCTCATTGAGCCCTTTTCAATGCAACTTGAGCCCTTTTTTAATTCTACACATCATCCATAATTCCATCAATTTACAGATAATTCCATCAGATTTACTAGTTAATTCTCTTTCTGGAAAGAAAAAAATTGACAAATAACCAGAATATTGTTATTGCGAGATAAAATGGAGTCCCAACCAGATGCTTAAAATCCATGAATCGACTCACTAAAAAGAAGTTTCATATCTACCTCACTCGGAGGTTAACGACATATATTCATTTTCCACACTTCATATACAAAGATAACACAAAATTCATGATTGGAAAAAGATATCCCATATAAATGAAGGGAAATGATGAGTACTTACTGTTATATTACAACCCATATCAGTTTTGACAAGCGCCATGGCTCCTCCAAAATTGTCTGGTAAAAAAAGTTTTAAGTAAGCTATTAAATTCTGAAAAGCACTTTCAGCATGAACGAGAAAAGCATGTCATGCAAACATTTGGATATGCAGTGTCACATACTCACATCAACAATATTGGGAGGTGTCGGGCTAAGGTTGAGTTGACTTTATTAGTAATATTCTTCCTGTCTCACAGTAGAAATCTGTAAAGGTTACATCTAATTTATGCCATAATATTTTGTACAACAAATATGCTATTCAATTTATCATTTAGCACCGACAATAAGAAGTCATCAGATCACAGAGCCATAGCTACGGACTTCTTAAGTATATGGAAATAACTTACAAATGTCCAAGAAAGGCTTGGAAAGCATTTCGCCTTTATTCCTTCCAAAGCAGGAGTAAGCATGGTTCCTTCCAACTTAAGAATTGAGATTACTGCAACAACATATGGAATTATATCAGATTCATCGTTTAAACTAGTTACCCTATTACTGTAGACAACTAAGTAGGCCACCTTTTAACTTCGTATAAAAATTAATCTACATTTAAACAAATTTTAATGCACAAAATAGTATCATTTCAAACCATAGTGTACTGATTTCCTAAGCATGCCACCTTTTTTAAATTCCTATGAATTTTAGATGCACATTAGACCATTTAAATGCAAAAAATAGTGTTATTTCACACAATAGAGTGTTGATTACCTAAGCATGTCGGCTTTACTAACTTCATATAAAACGAATGCACAATTATACCATTTTTAATGCACAAAATGGTGTTATTCCAAACAATAGCACACAGATTACCTAAGCATGTCACTTTTACTAGCGTCGTATGAAAACTAACACACATTTTTATACGCAAGAGCTCACTCAAACATAGTTGAGGAATGCTGCTTCCAAATGCAACACGAACAGGAAAACATTTGAAAAGAGGTAATAAGTTTAGACAAATTAATGTACAAAACCATTTTTAATGCATAAAACCATGTCTTTTCAAACATTAGCATGCTCGTTAACTAAGTAGGTCACCTTTACTAACTTCCTATTAAAATTAATGTACATTTAGACAAATTTTAATGCCCAAATAGTGTTATTTCAAACAATAGTTTATTAAAAACGGATGTCACCTTTTCTAAATTCGTATGAAAATAGATGCACAATAGACCATTTGAATGGATGAAATAGTGTTAATTCATGCAATAGAGTGAGGATTACCTAAGCATGTCACCTTTACTAACTTCATATGAAAATGAATGTACAATAACCATTTTTAATGCACAAAATGGTGTTATTCCAAAGAATGGCGCACAGATTGCCAAAGCACCTCACTTTTGCTAGCATCGTATGAAACCTAACACACATTTAGCGGATTATTAATGTACAAAACAATATAATTTTACAAAACTCATGATTATCCCAACACATCACTCTTTTACTAACCTCCTGCAAAATTGATGCACATTTAAACCATTTTTTAATGCACAAAATAGTGTTATTCCACATAACTCATGATCATCCAATACTATAATCAGTTTTTTATGTTTGACTAATCAGATTATGCTTCTATGTATAAAATTATTAGATTTAGACAATGAGTTTCATAGCTACAACAAAAAAGGTTATGCATATCTTTTTCACCTAAATAAAAACTTCCTGAACCTAATATGAGGCTTTTACCCACATCTCACAAGATCAATGCAAATCTTTTTTGACATCCTTTTTTTTCACATCTTTTGTATTATACTGTTATGTAATCAAAGGTTGCCAAGAAAACATCAAAGAATCGAGTAAATTACATAATGACTTTCAAAACACACATCCAAAGATAATCTAGTGAGTGAACCATAAGAGTTGTTAACATTAGCACGCACCAGATTCCTTAAAGATTTTTGAAACTCCCGAAGACTTCTACAAGCAATGGATGCACATTTAGACCGCATTACACTTTTACTATCTTCCTACAAAATTGATGCACATTTAGACCGTTTTTAGTATAAGTAAAAGCATCTCAAATTAAGCAATGCCAAACAGCCCTGTAACAAAATGTGTCAAAAACTATTGGAGATAGATGCCAATAAGGAGTTACATTTTGTCGCATGCTAGTAATAAGCTAATGTTTGGAATTTGATCGTGTTTACCTGAGTCATGTTGGGAGAAAAAACCACAACGATGTTTCTTGCATTAATTTTATAGGACTTTTCATGTTCAACAACATCAGACATAAATGAAGTTTCAGTTGGTTTGAGGTGTCGTACAAGCTGAGCACAGTCCTCTTTCGTGTTGCAATTTAGTACCTCTTCAAGAGCAACCCGTCAAGCACACCACATGGCAGCTCTTTAAACCAGGATTTAATCAAACCAACCAAACAATGAACCTCAATGTCTTAAGGTACCATTCCTTGGTTTAGCTGGTCACGTACCTCCTCTTCTTTGTTGTTCTCATCATTTATACGAAAGATCCCTTCTACCTATAAAACCAATTTTTAGCATAAATATCCCATCAGATTTCACAATGATAACTCAACATTTTAATACACATTCGGCCCTTATTTAATGCACAAAACACTGCTATTTTAACAATAATGTGTTAAGTACCTTAGCATATTACTTTTAATAACTCCCTACAATACAACGTTAAAATAATGCACATTTTGCCCACTTTTTAATGCACAAAACGGTGATATTTTACACAGCTCACTATTATCAATATTCATTGTACTTTTACTACCTTCGACGAATATTAACGCACACTTAGCCCATTTTTAAGGCTCAAAATGATATTTTCACACAACTCAAGTTTATCAAAACATATGTAATCATATATACCTACTTCCTACAAAATTTAATGCATATTTTGCCCAGTTTTTAATACACATTTTTAGTAATTTCTTATGAAAACTAATGCATATTTATCTTGTTTTTAATTCACAAAACAGTGATATTTCGCACAACTCTGGATTATCCAAACGTATCACGTATTTTTACTAACATTCTATATAAACTAATGCACATTCAACCATTTTTTATGCAATAAACATGTGCATTTAGATCTAATGAACATATTAACAAAAATACATATTAACAATGCAATTTTTGGTTAAAAAAATCATTACCCGTGAAATTGTAGCTTCGATTGAACACGATTTTGTGCATAAAATCACCGATTGAAGCTTGATCAATTTATAATCATTATCTACATCTTTGATTTACACAGATTTGATGTACTTTTGAAATCAGAGTTTGATCGTGATGTTTTCAACAGCGATTTCTTCTGTAAATAAACGATTGAAGCTTCTCGTAGCCTTAGATCATGGTTTTCATTGACGATTTTTGATGAATTTTTGAAGGATTAACAGGAAGATGAGAGTGAAGTTGTTTTAGAGAGAGAGAAAGTTGTTTTAGAGAGAGAGAGAGAGAGAGAGAGAGAAAGTTGTTGAAGAAGGCCAGGATTGATTGTGATATGTACTAGAAAGTGTTTATGTATTTTGACGAAAAGACCTTTCTGCCCTTCGGACTTAATTAAGATCATAGTTTAATCTCATCCGTTAATTTTTAAATCAATGATTAAAAATTCTTCTTATTCTTTTTATGAAGAAACCCCTTTTTATTTTAACTATCCCCTATATATATATATATATATATATATATATATATATATATATATATATATATATATATATATATATATATATATATATATATATTATAAGCTGAAAAACAATAATGGAAATTTAAATGATTAATAGAATGAAACCAATAATAGAAAATTAAAGCTGATTAATAGAAACTAAAAGGAATTTAAAACAATAAGCTATGAAATAAACTAAATTATATTAATAGTGAAAAGTTGAGTACAATGCTTTTGAAATTTAAAACTACAATAGAACAATGAAACAGAGACTAAATATAACTAAAAACTCTACACAAACTACACACCTCATGACTAAGGAGGGGGGTATATATAGTTGAAGCAGGGAGCTCTTGGATCCTTCTAGCACATACAGCTCATCAATCTGTGTGAGATTTGTGCTTCTTTGATGTAATATCGTCCCTTAGATGAACCTTAGCCTCCAATCTTCAATATGAGCCATTTGATCATTATTTCCCAATCATTTGACGCGTCAAATCACACGGATCACTGACATGGCAGGCCTGCCATGTCAGGGTCTTCTAGAATCCTTCATAAATTGACCCAATTGCCCTTAATCACAGTGAATTGGATTTTTACGAGCGTGAATAGTAACTAGGGTTCTAGTATTTCTGGGTAAGTATAAAATTTGGGGGGCGGGTAAACGGTTGGGGGTGTTTTATTATTTTGGGTGAGTTGACCGGGTTATGGTATTGGTTTGACCGGGTTATGAGTAGGTGGACTGGGTAAAGGTTGGGGTGGGATTATGTTGGGCTTTTGTGTTGCTTTGGGCTTGGGTATTTGTTGGATTAATATTATAGTTGGATCTAGTTAGGATAGTAATAACTTAAGGACCTTTCATGTAATTATGCATTCCATAGGGACCAAATCTGTAAATTTCCCAATGTTACTTCCAAGGGTTTATTTTGACTTTTCTGAATTCTTGGAGGACCACTATTTGCCTTTTCTTGAAATATTATTCCAAGGACCATTTTTGTACTTTCCAGGAAGATGGGGGACTAAATTTGATAATCTTTCCAAACTTTGATCAAGGACTAAATTTGCACTTTGATGAATCTCTGAGGACTACTTATGACAATTTGAGCTTTCTTTGATCATTTTGTCCCCGGCTCCGGCTTTTTACCTTTTCCCAATCTCGTGCTCGTTTTTGTCAGTTTTGGCTTTATTTTTGTTCATTTTTCACATATCTGTACCTGCACATACACAAATACAAAAACATACATTCTCTTGGAATATTTGGTTAGTATTTGTTGTATTTGGTCTGTTTTAAGGCTAAAAAGGATGTGTGAAAAAGCACACATCAAAATCCCCCAGACTAAGGTATTGTTGTATCCTCACGTAATGTCATCACCTCACACTTAAGAGATAAATAATTTCAAAACCTCTCTTTACTGACGTTGTAAGGTAGCAATGATGTTCAAAAGAGATATCAAAATCATTTATTCTCAAAAACGCTCCATTTTCTGATTTTCATGAATAACAACTACTACTACTCTTTTTGTACTTTTCATTTTTATATAGGTGACGGTTTGCCTTGACTTTCATTATCAATTCTTATCTGTTGATAACTTTCAGGGTCAACGAGTAGAAACACTTCTCACAGAGAAGACACCATACGGATAAAAATCGTCATTCTTGATTTTTCACAAGTTCCCAAACTAAGCGTAAAATCGAGATCATTGTTTATCCACAAGTTAGGTGCTAACACTACCCACAAAAGTTAATTGTGTCATTACCTCTTGTTCCCAGTTCCTAAGTTTTGTATCTCAAGATTTTAATTTGTGAGAAATGAATTGCTTCATGTTTTCTCGTTTTGATATTTGTTAGTCCGATAAGAGCACAAAATTTGAACGCTAAGTAGTTTCCAAACTTTCCCTCGAAAACCCCTTCATACAGAAATCGGGTCCACATGAAGGTCTCTGATTTAACACGATTTGTGGAGGCCCCCCTTTTTATTTACGACCGAGACATCCCATGTCTGAGACCCGAAACGGAAGCTTTTTATTAGGGAAACCCCCGGAGTCGAAGCTTAGCATTTTTGCATAATTATAAGCACTGTAATAATACTTGGTCCTTAGTCCTTTATTTCAATTACAACAACAGTTTATGAGCCACCAAGATGTAAGAGCTTTATTATGACCTTGGATTTATATCCGCTGCTTTTTATAGCTTTGGATTCCTCTGCCTTTTTATTTGGCTTTGGACTATTATTATTGATATTCATAATCATATGCCAAACCCCGAGTCCTACGGCCTTTACTAAGATCACAACATCGGCTGCGAACCGGCAAGATGCAATAGTCTATTTCACCTTAACACTGGCAGTACCCCTATGTGTACCAAACCCCCATATGCAGAGATTTTGTTGGGAACGAGAAAAAACTAAGTATTGCCCAAACCCCATACACTTAATTAATCCTAGAGATATATTTTTATTGGTGTGCAATCTTGTGGGAACAAGGAGGCCACAAGTACCTTTTGTGGGCTCTAAAGAGATCCAACTACTCCACGTTTAGCACGAAACTTCTAAATAAACTCTATCATTCCTTGATCTCCGCAAATTTAAATCCCAAGTAATGAGATCCGCGGATGCTTAGCCATAATATTTTGATTATATTGGTTAAGGGAGACGAGCTAGGGCTCAACACGCTCGGTCAAGTCGAAACATTTATTTCTACTCTCACCGGTAGGAAAGTCAAAACAAGGTGTCAAAACTTATTATTCATACCATATATATCATTTTTTTTTGCATATAAAAAGGTGACAAAATTTTAAAATTTTGGTGGAAAACGGAGTTGCGTAAGTTAACAGCTCAAACGATGGTGCCAGGTCAAATCGAATCGAAGATTCACCCCTCCAGACTAAAGTGAAACATTGTCCTCAATGTTTTAATGGTACGGGTAGTCTATTAAGTATGCCAAGAGATAAATGTTAGTCGATAAGATTTTGGATATGGTGAATTTCCGAAAGAGCAGCGAAGGATGAGACTCGATGGAGAGAATGACAAATCACGAGTACGAGAGTCCTCAAACTTCGGGGAAATTCCTGAACATTCACAAACAACCACGAAAACCCGAGTTTGGAAAGGGTCGCCCCCCTCACATCACGTTACTTAAAGAAAATAAGAAAATAAAGAAAATGAAATGGATAAGCATGGGGTGCCACCCACGAAGCGCATGTTTTTTATTACCGAGTCACATGAGCATGACTCGATCCCCGAATTTAGTTATCCTTAGGGAAAGTTTGGAGATCCGGGACAACCATGGGTGGTATGTCCCCTCAGAAGTAATGTTTGAGACGATGACCATTCACCTTAAAGTTGGGACCATTAGATTGAGCAAGCTCGATGGTTCCACAAGGAAATACTTGGGTAATGGTGAATGGTCTAGACCAACGGGTTTTTAACTTGCCCGAGAAAATCTTTAATCGAGAATTGAAAAGAAGGACTCGGTCACCAACATTGAAGACGCGATCTTTAATTTTAGCATCATGAATCTTCTTTGTCTTCTCTTTGTAGATCAAAGAATTCTCATAGGCTTGATCACGAAGCTCGACTAATTCATTCAATTGAACTTTACGATGATCACCCGCGGTTTGTAGGTCAAAATTAGCATGTTTCAAGGCCCAGTAGGCCTTGTGCTCAAGTTCAAAGGGCAAATGGCAGGCCTTCCCGTAAACCAGCTTGTAAGGAGTGCACCCAATGGGTGTTTTGTAAGCGGTACGGAAAGCCCATAGTGCATCATCTAACTTATTAGCCCATGAAGTACGATGTTCACCTACGATCCTTTCTAAAATTCGTTTTAAGCCACGATTGGAGACCTCAACTTGTCCACTTGTCTGTGGATGATATGTCGTAGAAAGACGATGTGTGACACCATATTTGAGCATAACTTTAAAGAATTGGTCATTACAGAAATGGTTCCCACGATCACTTATAATAGCACGAGGTGCACC
The DNA here is from genome assembly GCA_030686995.1 of Artemisia argyi. Lineage (NCBI taxonomy): Eukaryota > Viridiplantae > Streptophyta > Magnoliopsida > Asterales > Asteraceae > Artemisia > Artemisia argyi. Next base: position 142,568,600 of record CM060689.1, read on the forward strand.
AAATCGGGCGAAGAGACTTTTGAGAAATTTTACTACAACTCGGGCGTCATTGGTGGGTAGTGCCTTCGCTTCAACCCATTTCGACAAGTAATCGATGGCCACGAGTATATATTTGTTACCACGAGAAGACGGGAATGGACCCATGAAATCGATACCCCAAACATCAAAAATTTCACAGACTTGGATAGCATTTTGAGGCATCTCGTCTCTCTGAGAAATTTTTCCTTGACGCTGGCAAGAATCACATGATTTAACTAATTCATGGGCATCCTGGTAAATCGTCGGCCAATAGAAGCCAGAATCAAATACTTTCTTAGCGGTAAAATTGGCACCATGATGTCCCCCCGTGGGTCCATTGTGGCATGCCATAAGAATTTCAGCGGCTTTTTTGCCGTGAACGCACCGCCAGATCACTTGATCCGCACATATTTTAAACAAGTAGGAGTCGTCCCAGAAATAATGCTTAACATCTTTGAAGAATTTCTTCTTTTGCTGGAACGACATCCCTTTACAGATAAAATTCCCCGCATGGTAATTCGCAAAGTCGGCAAACCATGGGGTAGTAGGATCACAATGTGATAAACTCCCCAGTGTCTCGAGAGGAAATGTTTCGTTAATTTCCTTTTTCTCAAAAACACTTTGATGGGGATTCTCTAAACGTGATAGGTGATCAGCAGCAAGGTTCTCAGCTCCCTTTTTGTCTCGAATTTCAACATTGAATTCTTGAAGGAGTAGAACCCACCGCATTAAGCGTGGCTTAGCATCTTGCTTTGCCATTAGGTATTTGAGAGCCGAATGATCCGTATACACTATGCATTTCTTTAAGAGCAAATAAGGTCAAAACGTTTCAAAAGCATAAATGACGGCTAACATTTCTTTCTCAGTAGTCGTATAATGGTATTGAGCATCGGTCATTGTTTTACTAGCATAGTGTATCGGCTGAAAATGTTTAGACTTGCGTTACCCCAGGATTACACCAATAGCATAATCGCTCGCATCGCACATTAGCTCAAAAGGCAAGTCCCAATCGAGGGCAACTAAGATAGGAGCCTCCGTTAACTTCTTTTAAAGTATGTTAAATGCTTCGATGCATTCATTTGAGAAGATAAACGGAGCATATTTTTCAAGCAAGTGGGTCAGGGGCTGGGCAACTATAGAAAAGTCTTGAATGAAACGTCCGTAAAAGCCGGCATGACCGAGAAAACTTCTAATTCCTTTAACGGTGGTGGGATGAGGTAATTTTGCAATCACGTCGACTTTAGCTCTATCGACCTCAATCCTGGGTTTTGATATCTTATGGCCAAGGACAATGCCCTCTTTAACCATGAAATGGCACTTCTGCCAATTTAGAACCAAGTGGGAGAGGCAAGAAGTGAAAGAATCTCCATAAACTGAGAAATCGTCCATGAAAACTTCCATGGTTTTCTCAATCATATCCGAGAATATAGACATCATACACCTTTGGAACGTGCCTGGAGCATTGCATAAGCCGAAAGGCATACGACGATAGGCAAACGTTTCATAAGGGCAAGTAAACGTTGTCTTTTCCTGGTCCGGAGGGTCAATCGGTATTTGAAAATAACCAGAAAAACCATCAAGTAAATAATAGAACTCATTTCCCGATAGACGTTCTAGCATTTGATCCATAAATGGAAGTGGGAAATGGTCCTTACGAGTTGCATCATTCAATTTACGATAATCAATACAAACTCTCCATCCGATAACAAGACGTGTCGGAATCAATTCGTTGTCTTCATTAGTCACTATGGTCATTCCACCTTTCTTCGGTACGCAGTGGACCGGGCTAACCTAGGAGCTATCAGAGATTGGATAAATCACTCTGGCATCGAGGAGTTTGATAACTTCCTTTTTGATAACCTCATGAATTTTCGGGTTAACCCGTCGTTGTTGCTGAACAGATGGTTTGTAATTGTCTTCAAGTAAAATCTTATACGTGCAAAAACGAGGGTCGATACCCTTGATATCGGAAATTTGCCAAGCGATGGCACATTTATGCTTCTTCAGCACATCTAAGAGATGGTTCTTCTCCTCATCTTTAAGTTCTTTTGAAATTATGACGGGAAGTTTGTTGGTTCCTTCTAAAAATGCGTATTCGAGATGAGGAGGTAAATCCTTGAGCTCGGGCTCCGGAGGATTCTCAGTAGACGGCTTAACTTCTTTAACATCGGCCATTTTAAGGTCCATCGGAGGGAGGGACGGGTTTGGGTCTTCATTTAACATTTTTTCAATCAAAAGAACATCCCCCTCCGGGTCACAATCGGAATGATCAATTTCCGGTGAAATCGAATCATTAGAAAGAAAGGCCTCGATATCTTCCAATATGAAATCACTTCCCTCAAACGGAGTAAGGGAAGGGGAAGGATCGGAAATAATCGATTCAGAAGAAGGAGTGGGATTGCCACTCGAAGCATTTTCGATAAAACCAAGTAACTCTTAAGCATACTCCTCCGTAACTTCGCCAATAACATCAACTCGGTTAACGGAATATTTGTCATAATCGGAGGTGTACCTTGTGGTTTGATCCAAATTAAATGTTATGGCTTCGGTACCAACACGTAGGGTAATTTCTTCATCGTAAACATCAATTAAAGCATGACCGGTCCTTAGGAAACCTCTCCCGAGAATGAGGGGTACCCGCGGATCAGCATCAAAATCAACAATGACAAAATCAGCAGGGAAATTAAATTTTCCCACATTGACGAAGACATCCTCGGCTATTCCCATCGGGCGGGAAGTAGTTCAGTCGCAAGCTCGAGGGTCATACAAGTCGGAGTTAAATCGGATAAAGACAACTTTTTCCAGATGGATAACGGCATTAGGTTAATGCTAGCACCAAGATCGGCCAAGGCAAAGCATTGAACCATCCCAGGAAAATTGCAAGGAATGAGAAATCGACCGGGGTCTTCAAGCTTTTCGGGAAGCTTTTTGAGGATAACCGCTGAGCAATTCTCATTCATCTGGGTTCTTGACATTTCAAACAATTTTTCTTTGTTATTCAACAGACCTTTCAACATTGAAGAAAATTTTGGCATTAAAAGTATAGCATCCGCGAGAGTTATGTCAAAATGTTATTCTTGAAAAACTTGGTAAAACTTTTCCATCTGAATTTTATCTTTCTCACGGTGCTTTTGTTCGTTTAAGCATGACGGATAAAGCAAATTTGTTTTAACGGGAATTTCTTTCTCAGTTTCATTAACAACTTTATCTTTTCCTTTGGACGTTGGGATCACCGGAGGTTGGATGTTTTCGGTCCTTCCATTATTACTAGGAATTCCCGTATCCGTTGTCGCCTCGGTTTCACGGGCGACTACCTTAGGAGACGAAGAAGAAAGGGTAGTCGGAGCCGTTGGTCCATCGATTATAACACCACTCCTAGTTGTGATCGCCTTTGCATCAACCCTTGGGTTAGCGATCGTGTTGTTTGGAAGATTATCCGAGCCCGAGGGTCGATCATTTAAAGACTTCTTAATCTCAGTGATTTCCTTAGTCAGTAATTCCTGATTTTTAATTAAATTCTGATTTTGCAGCATCAATTGTTTAATCAATTCATCTGAAGTTGGCTGATTCTGATTCACAACTGGATTTTGAAAATTTTGACCACGATTATTGTTATTGAAACCTTGATTTTGAAAATTCTGATTTCCATGATTGTAATTCCCATGATTAGCATTTTGAAAATTTCCATAATTTCCTTGAAAATTCCCTTGATTAGGGCCTTGATTATAATTTCCCCAATTTTGATTTTGAAAAGCATGACTTTGATTTTGAAAACCGTTGTTCATCCGATTTTGATTAGCATTTTGATTCTGGTTAAATTGATGATTTCGGTTTTGCATATTTTGATTCACTTGATTGACTTGATTAACTGGATTGACTTGATTCGGTTGAGTGAAACCGAGTGGTCCAACATAATGGTTTGAACTGTAGTTGAGAAGATTTCGATCTCCTTGAAGAGGTGGGTAACCGTTGCCACCCATATTTGCAGCATAAGCATAAGAACCGGTTGACAGACATTCGTAATAAGGATGTGGACCACCACAAGTTACACAACCTTGATTGACAACATTCACTTGATGATTTGGTTTTTCAAAAGACATAGCATCGACTTTTTTAGTAAGAGCTACTAACATACTCATCACTTCATCATTCGTTTTATTATTAGTGTTAGAAACTTGAGGTTTATTTCTCGACATTCTCACACGAGCTTTATTCTCGATTATCATGAAAGCATCGTTCGTGTTTCAAGCCAACAAGTTCCCACCCGCAGCAGAATTGAGTGAGTCTTGGTCAGCATGACATAACTCATTGTAGAAAGTATCAATCTGCTGAAGGGATGTGAACCCATGGTTCGGACATTTTTCCATCAAATCTTTGAATCGATCCCAAGCTTCGCTGAACGACTCATCAAAAGCTTGTTGGAATCGAAAGATTTGGGAACGAAGATTAGACATTTTAGAAGGAGGATAGAAGTAATTCACAAACTTGGAAGCAAGATCGTTTCAAGTGTGAATCGAATTCGGCGGTTCCTTTTCCAGCCAAGTCCGGGCTGCCCCTTTAAGGGAGAAAGGAAATAACTTCAATTTCACCACATCGTGAGGAACTTGATTCATTCGATTAGTCTCAGCGATGTCGGCGAAATTTCTTATGTAAGCATATGGGTCTTCGTGTTCAAACCCGTGAAAGGATATACTCGTGATAAGATTGAGCAATCCGTGATTAATCTCAAAATTAGCATTGATTTCGGGTATTACGATGGCTCTCCTCACACCATTGAATGGTGATTGGAGTTGTTCCTCCATCGGACGTGGATCGAAAGCCGGTTGTGGTCCCCTCGGAGGGATCACATTGTTTTGAGCACCACCCATCGGCGGGGGTCCTAAGTGTTGCTCGTTCGGGTTCATTTCCTCTGTATTAGGAAAAAGAACTCGGTGTGTATGACGAAACAAACTTTCCGGATTTGAAAGCGGTGAAACAAGTCGTTTAGAAGTTGAACGTGTGTTCATACACCACAAAAAATCTCAAATTTGCAAAATAAAAGGAAAATCAAATTGAAAATGAAAATCTTTTTGTATTTTTATTTTTATAAAGCAAAATTCAAAAACTTAAACTTTTGTTTTTTTCTTTTTCAAACGTTACGTTAATTGTAAACCGTTTCCTTTAAACCTACTCGCGACGGAACGGGAGAGAAGAGTGTTTCTCTCTCCAGCTTGCAATTTAATGTCAAAGCTTACCGTATTTTCTGCTTATTCGGTCGTAGAATCCAAAGTAATCCGATTAGCAACTAATTTCACGCGTTGTTATATTGGGAAACTTATTTGGTTTACAACGCCCTCCCTTCTACGGGAGAGTCGAGGCTGTAAATTTATTATTTTTTTTTGTATTTTTGAAAACACTTTAGGAAAAGTGTTTTTGATTTTTCAATTTTTTTTTTTGGTTTTTATAGAAAATATATACAAGGAAGGTTTTCAAATCACAATTTCAAAAAACGAAAATGAAAAATTCACTTCAACATTCCCCGAAAGCAGCGCCAAAATTGATTCGTTGAAAATCAAGTTATATATATATATATAAGTATTACTCAAGAGATCCACAAAGAAATATGGATAACCCGAGGTCGTAGTCCGTGTGAAGGGTGAATGGAATTTTCAATTCCCGATTTGTGAAACGTGTCGTGAAAGTGGTAAAAAGTGATTTTGATGAGATTATACTAATGAAATAACAAATGAAGCTCAAATAATCACTTAAGCACGTATTTCAAATAAGGAAACTAAAAACGTAACGAAAAATCGAAAACGTAAATTAAATGCGAATTTTAAGCTACACTACTCCTACGAATTTGAAAATAATTTTGAAAAGTTAAAAATGATAAAAGAAAATTTTAAGAAAAAGGAAAATATTTTTTTGGCTTTTCATTTATTTTTTTATGAATTAAAAACTAATTAACTAATTAAAAATTAAAAGAAAATGCAAATAAGGTGAGAAAAATGAAAAATAAATGTTGAAAATTATAAAATAACTAAAAAGTAATTTTAGAACTAAAAACTAATTTTTTTTTGCTGTTTATGTAATTTTTGGAAATTAAAACCTATTAAATCTAATTAAAAATGCAAATTAAATTCAAAATAAATGGGAAAAATGCAAATTAAATTTCTAAAATTCAAAAATAATTGAAAATAAATTTTAAAAATATTTTTGGATTTTTCTTGGCTTTTTCTGATTTTTTTGGATTTTTTAGTAATTAAAAAGTATTAAAAATTGAATAAAAATGAAAATAAAATAAGAAAAATAGCAAATCAACTTGGAAAAATATGAAAAATTCAGGGAAATTCTAAAATAATATTCTAAACTTAGGAAAAATTTGAAAAGTTGAAAAAAAACCTTTAGAAATACTACTTCCTTTGAAACAGCTTATTTGAAAATGCTTATTGATAAGCAGGGATTGACCAACATTGACCCAAACTTAACCAAGTGTACTTTAGACCAAATTAAGCTCAAATGATAAGTTATAGACCAAATAAAGATCATAAACAAAGGTTATAGCTCAAACAGGTGAAATAAGCACAAGTGATATAAGCCAATAAACAAACAGTGCAAGCAAAGGGTAAACTCTCAATGGAAACAACATCTTTAAGCACTAATGAGTTCAAATGATCAATAAAACTCAGCTTAGAATCACTTATACACAATAGCAGCCCTATGAGTTATGACAGAATCCTGTTTCAAACCTCACTCTTTGATAAGCAAACAAGCAATTGAAATAAGCTTAGGAAAGTGAGCCAGAGGGGGCAAATGATTACCTACACTACTGAGATGCTATATCTATCAACAAAACAGATTCTAAACCCAATATAGTTACCTAACAAAAGTCTAGGAAGATGGTTAAAAACTGATGTGCAGGGCAATTTTTGTATAATCAGGCAACTTCAATAAGACTTTCTAATAAGTAAATTAGATCCAAACCTCAAATTTCTTTTTGAAATTGTTTCTTAAGCTGTAATACTCCTAAAAATAACAAGCCAATTTTATTTCCAATGAGAATTGAGACCTATGGATCTCTACAAAAACCTGACCAATTTCCTGAATTTGAAATTTTGACTTGAAGCAAACTTTGACCAATATGAGTTTTGATTATCAAATTTTAACTGAAAATGGTGAATTATGCTAATGGATGGTTCAAATAAGTTATAACTACTAATTATGCAACTGTTATGATGAAATTATACAACTTATATCTAACTGCTATGCAAATAAAAGTGATTTTGACTTAAACTAAATAACTACTTATTTTTATGATATACCTAACCTAAATGCAACCTAATTGAGACACCTAAACCAAATAACAACCCTGAAACAGTTATTAAACCAGCAAACCAAATTAATCCAAACACCCCTTAATGTTATGACTGCCTGACTTAAAGCCTCTCAGAATCAATCCATTGCAACCTAAACTTAAACCTTGTACTGATATAATATCCAAATACACTAAATCAAAACAGAAAACTCAGATCTCAGATGAATTACCAAAAATCTCAGAAGCAATTCAAACACACAACAGATAAATGAAACAGTATGTATCTATGATAAAACAGTGACAAAGAAATCAAACAAATATAATAAGCAGAAACTAAAGCCAATAAGCAATCCTAATTATAACTAATCTAGTAATGCAACAATTAAAATAAATGAAGAGCTTACAATTCAAATCCCCCTCAACATGAAAAGAGGGGGTTCACTAAGCTTGCCTATCTCTATGACAGGCCAAATGGACTACTGTTTTGGCTGCCAAATCTCCAATAAGCTCAGCTTATTACAATAAGCTCTCAACAGTTGACACTTTGACTCTTGTATATTTTTGAAATCAATGACAAAGTAAGCTTACAACAGCTATTTTGAAACTGATACAAGCTTTAATAAAACAGTAAGGAACTTTAATGAAACCAATAATAGAAAATTAAAGCTGATTAGTAGAAACTAAAAGGAATTTAAAACAATAAGCTATGAAATAAACTAAATTATATTAATAGTGAAAAGTTGAGTGCAATGCTTTTGAAATGTAAAACTACAATAGAACAATGAAACAAAGACTAAATATAACTAAAAACTCTACACAAACTACACAACTCATGACTGAGGAGGGGGTATATATAGTTGAAGCAGGGAGCTCTTGGATCCTTCTAGCACATACAGCTCATCAATCCGCGTGAGATTTGTGTTTCTTTGATGTAGTATCGTCCCTTACATGAACCTTAGCCTCCAATCTTCAATATGAGTCGTTTGATCATTATTTCCCAATCATTTGACGCGTCAAATCACACGGATTACTGACATGGCTGGCCTGCCATGTCAGGGTCTTCTAGAATCCTTCATAAATTGACCCAATTGCCCTTAATCACAGTGAATTGGATTTTTATGAGCGTTAATAGTAACTAAGGTTCTAGTATTTCTGGGTAAGTATAAAATTTGGGGGGCGGGTAAACGGTTGGGGGTGTTTTATTATTTTGGGGAAGTTGACCGGGTTATGGTATTAGTTTGACCGGGTTATGAGTGGGTGGACTGGGTAAAGGTTGGGGTGGGATTATGTTGGGCTTTTGTGTTGCTTTGGGCTTGGGTATTTGTTGGATAATATTATTGTTGGATCCGGTTAGGATAGTAATAACATAAGGACCTTTCAGTTAATTATGCATTCCATAGGAACCAAATCTGTAAATTTCCCAATGTTACTTCCAAGGGTTTATTTTGACTTTTCTGAATTCTTAGAGGACCACTATTTGCCTTTTCCTGAAATATTATTCCAAGGACCATTTTTGTACTTTCCAGGAAAATGAGGGACTAAATTTGACAATCTTTCCAAACTGTTGGGATCATACTTTTGTATTCAGTCAAGTCTCGGTCATTACCTTCTGTTATAGGTTGCTTAGTTATTTATTTCATTATGTTTTATGTTACGAAGCTTAAGTATTAAAGTCCAATGGGCTTGAAAGCCCACGTTTAAGTAAGATGAGGGAGGAAGGGAATGTTACCCTACTCCTCCTTTATAAATACCAAGCTTATGTAAACATTTTATTTGTTGGTTATTTGAATATCTTAGTGAAACTCTTGTTATTACAATCTTCATAATCTTATAATCAACCATCTCTCATTCTCATCTTATTTCTCATACTTGTGTTTACAAAATGGTGACCTAACACAAACTATGATCAAGGACTAAATTTGCACTTTAATGAATCTCTGAGGACTACTTATGACAATTTGAGCTTTCTTTGATCATTTTGCTTCCCCGACTCCGACTTTTTACCTTTTCCAATCTCGTGCTCGTTTTTGTCAGTTTTGGCTTTATTTTTGTTCATTTTTCACATATCCGTACCTACACATACACAAATACAAAAACATACATTCTCTTGGCATATTTGGTTAGTATTTGTTGTATTTGGTCTGTTTTAAGGCTAAAAAGGATGTGTGAAAAAGCACACATCAATGCACAATTATCAGGAGTGTAGTATGTTTCACTAAGCTCATGAATCACACCTTAATGATCCGGGTCATGTGGGCTGCAGACCCAACATGAGGGGATAGAAGGATAACTTGCCGAAGTTATTCCTTGAGTTGATTCAAATGTAGTACTTATTGGTACCACCTAGTGGGGTGTTAATACCAACGGGAGTTGTCAAACTAAAATAGATCTATCAACTATATTCGCGTTCGCGTGGGTAAAATATCCCAAACGATTAGATTCTTGAATTTTGGTTATGTAGTGGTGGCTGTTAGTTTACTCGTGCAACAACCAAAGAAAAAGACTTGTTTTCCTATATCTATTGGGGTAGGGTTTTGGTTTCTAATCCTAATGATCTAAGGTTTTCTATTCCTAAGTTTATGTTTTCTAGGGTTATCCTAATGTTATTTCTAACCTCAAGTATGGAAATCCTAACTAAGGTTTTAGGTTTACTAAAGGGGATTGGGGAAAACTAGCTATGGAATCATAGTAATCTAGAGGAATAAGGGGTAGGAATATGCTTTTATATGAGGATCATATAATTGCATATGGGATAGTTAGGGGCAGAATCTCTAACTAGAATGAAGATAGCTTAGGAAAGCTAAGGAAAGAAGTGAAGGTTTAGAGATCGGAGGAGAAAGAATTCAGATCTCTATGGTGAAGAATGAGGATTCTCACCATCTGTAAGAGAAAAAAGTGTTGAAAAGGTTAGAGGAAGGGAAATTTAAAACAGGTTAGAGATTCTATATACCTAAGACATCGGGGTAGGTTTCCTAAGATCCTAAGGGTAAGGGTTAAGAGTAGGTTATAACAAGTACCCAACTTGTTATGTTTTATGGGTTATACCTAATTTTCCTAAGGGTTAAGGGTGTCCTAAGGTGAAAGGCATTCCTAATCTAGTTATCTAATCTATCCTAGGTAGTTTCTAAATCCTAACTTGTTTTATTTATTTTCTATTCTACTTATCCTATAGGCTCTAACTATTCTAAGGCATATCTCCTAGGGTTATTTATCTACTTAGGGTTTTCTAAAGTTTCCTAATTTCCTAATTCCATGAGTTAGTGTTTTCTAAGTTTTCCTCATCTATCTTTTCTAAAGTGCAAATCCTAAAGCGGACAAAGGCTATTTTATGGTGATGTTTGATTTGGTTTTTCTGTATTTTAGCTATTTTAAAACGGTTTTCTTGTAAAGTCTTTCTTAAACTACTATAGTCAGGTTGATTATCTAAGTTATTATTATTATGACCTTTTTCTATCTTCTCAAGGAGATCAAGAAAAAATTCATCTAAGTTATTTAAAATCTCCTCTAATTGGTTTTCCTCATCTTCTAGAGTTAACCTAGAGGGTTTTTCTCCAATTTCATCTTTCCAAGATGGAGTTGGAGGGTTTATTAAGTAAGGGGTAGGGTTTAAGGTATAAGGTTGCCTAAAGTCATATCTAGGGTAATAGGTAGGGATAGGTTGTTTAGGTATATATGGTTCTCTTGGAAGAAAGAAACCATGGGGTTCTGTTCTAGAGGTAGGAAAAAGTGGATGTATAATAGGGTTTAGTGGAGGTAGGGGTGATGTCTTAACATAGAAATCTCTTATGTGTTTTAAATGAGGGTTATCTGAAGAAGGGGTATATCCTAAGGGTGAAGGTTTATCTAAACTATTCCTAGAGTCTTCTAAGTTATAGGGTTTAGGTGAATAATCTAGTACATTCAGAGAGGAAAGATCATTCTCCGGATGTAGACTAGATGAGATAGGGGTAGAATAGTGGGGAGTAAACATAACTATATAATAAAGAAAATGCTGTAAATCATTTAGCAGTTAAGTAGGAAATTATTATACTTACCTTAGCACGTATGGTTATGGAGGATAGCAGAGGTACTGAGGACTTTCTCGAGTTTAGGAAAAATAGTTGTAGTTTAGGTTTTGACCTTGTTCTCTACAACTGAAGCTCTGATGCCAATCTGTAACACCCTCATTTTTCACTAATCGCAGCGGATAAAGTGTTTGGGGTATTACTTCAAAGAATTACAGATACAGTAATAGAAAAGGACTCGAAAAGAGACATTTTGGAAATTTAGTTATCATTCATAATTATCAGAGTTTTAATTATAAAAGATATACTTTTATTTTTGATGAGGTCCCAAAAATCTAAGAGTTAGGTTGTGTTTGAATAATAACCATGAAAAGTCCTCCGAGTTCAGTACCTCCTTCTACCAAGGATCCATAGAAGTAATATACCTAGAATACATGCTTAAAAGGTTAACACTAGGTGTTGAGTGAGAATCATAGGTTTAGGGGTTAGTGAATACAAGTTCCCTGTGTTCAGTTGTTACACCCATCTGGGAAAATGCAAGTTTTGTGATAATTGTGATGCATGCACAATTATCAGGAGTGTAGTATGTTGCACTAAGCTCATGAATCACACCTTAACGATCCGGGTCATGTGGGCTACAGACCCAACATGAGGGGATAGAAGGATAACTTGCCAAAGTTATTCCTTGAGTGGATTCAAATATAGTACTTATTGGTACCACCTAGTGGGGTGTTAATACCAACGGGAGTTGTCAAACTCCAATAGATCTATCAACTATATTCGCGTTCACGTGGGTAAAATATCCCAAACAATTAGATTCATGAATTTTGGTTATGTAGTGGTGGCTGTTAGTTTACTCATGCAACAACCAAAGAAAAAGACTTGTATTCGGTTTTAAGTAAAGCCTTTAGCATGTGTCCCCTTCACAGGGTTTATAAAGTATTTAGAGTGAAAGCATTTTAAAAAGAGTATGAGGCTATGAACTCACAGAATTTAAAAAGATGTGAGGCTACAAAACTCACTGGGTTTAGAGAAATCTAAGTGATGCAAATAGTGACTCGGAAACTAGACCGCCTTACTCATGTATCCTAGTGTGTTGTTGGTTTTGTATGTATATCAAGCTTTAGTTATCATGTTTATGTTTCTCAAGTTATTGTTTTAAGGCTTGTTAATGTTTTATATATAACATAACACCGTTCAGGCCATTGTAATTCAGAAGTATATGACTCCTCACATGAAGCTCCCTACTATTGTATTATGTTATCAACATAATACCGTTCGAGCCATCATAATTCAGAAGTTAATACTCCTCACACAAAGCTCCCTATTATTGAGTTATGTTGTTATTAGGGTTTAGTTATAATCATATCACCGTTCGGGCCATCATATCTCAGAAGTATATGCAATAATCGTTCGAGGAGTCAGGGCACTTTAATTCGTAAACCCAACAAACTCGTCAAAAACTAAATATCCACATAGTACTCCTCGCATGAAGCTCCCTAGTATTGTGTTATGCTTCTAACTTTATTTAGGTTTTTATATGATATTTTCACTTTTTACCCTTATAATATTTATATTTACGTTTTCTATCCTAAATTTATATTACTTATACTAATAATTATCTATACTTGACACAACTAGTCCCTAGACTTCTATATTTTAAGTAACTAACTTAAGACTCTTAAGTTTTTGTTGACATAAATAATGCCTAAAAACATTATTAACATGTTATCAATATCTCTATGTTTTAATTATCACAAAATATAAACTCATAGAACTAAAACTTGTGACATAAACAAGTATTTAGTGATTAATATTTCTCTTTACATCCAAATCACTTAAGGTATGAATAAACAAAAGTGTTTAGTGCATTTTATGATCAAAGGAAAGTTTAATTAAGCATTACAAAGTTTATTTAATTATATAAACATATTATATATTTTTGAAAAACACTTTTGGTAATAAAGAAAAATGTTTTATTCATACTAAATATAACAATTCAAATTTTTAACCAAAATCAGTTAGTTTTTCACCAAATAAACTTTCCCCACTAAAAGACAAAGAATCTGGCCATTTCAGCTGGGCGGCCCCCTTAATTACAAAGGGCGGTCCCCTTAATTTTAAGGGGGCCGGTCATGATTTAAGGGGACCGGCCACGCTCCTCTGTCAGAATCTGTTGCCTATAAATACCACATTAAACCTGGATTTTTTCCTCACTTTTTGCACTACTAAACTTTCTGATCTAGATCCAAATCTCCATTCTTTTATCCTTTGATCATAAGCATATAAATTCTTTGTTTCAAAGTGATCCAACCTTCATCCTCTCAAGTGAAAAAGAAGAATACTTCTATCCCTCAAGACAAGAAGTATTACAACTTGTTGTGATCTCCACATCCAAGTTGTTGGTGCATCATCAAAGATCATTTACATTATTCTTTATGAAGATTGTTGTGAATATTTGATTGTAGTTAGTTATATTAGATATAGATTGTGTGATTAGTTAGTAGCTTGGTGTGAAGAAGATAAGCTAGGTACTAGATTGGTGTGAAGAAGATAGGTGTGGAGTAGTTAGTTGTGAAGTAGATTGATTTGAAGAAGTTGTGTAGAAGTTGTGACTTAGGTGTGACGAAGTTGTGGTGTGTAGATTGGTGTGTAGATTGGTGTGTGTATTGGTGTGTACGGTTTTCTCCGCCATAAGGGAGCTTGTTGATATAGTGAAGAAAACTCTCCAGTTAGGTGCTCGGGGAGTGGAGTAGGGCAAGGAAGGTGTCCTTGTAGCCGAACCACTATAAATCTCTTGTCTCGCGGTTCGATCTTTCCATCTCTTACTTATTTCATTACTTATCTTTATAATATATTGTGTAGTATTAATTGTTTATATTGTACAAGACTTGAGATCACATATTATCGAATCTAAGTTTTTAAAAGCTAAACAAAACTCTAAAACTAATTTTATAACGAAGTAAAAAGACGTAAAACTATTCAACCCCCTTCTAGTTTTCCACAATTGGTATCAAGAGTCACGTCTAGCAAGACTTTTAAAATATATTGTATTTTAAAACTTGTAACGATCTATGGAATCTGAAAAATATTTAGAAGGGCAATCTATGCAAAGACCACCACTATTTGAAAGTGATGGATTTTTATATTGGAAAAATAGATTCGAAACGTATGTGAAATCAAAAGATCTTGATCTTTGGCATATTATTACCTTTGGTGATTTTCCTCCTATTCAATATAATGTTGAAACTAAAATGAATGAAATTGTATCTTTTGAAAAACAAAATGATGATTTGAAAAAGAAATTAGCAAAAAAATAATGAGGCTAAAATGGTAATTTATAATGCATTACCACGCAAAGAATATGAAAGAATTTTTATGTGTAAAACCGCCAAAGAAATTTGGGATTCTTTACTAATTACTCACCAAGGTAATAGCCAAGTCAAAGATAATATAATAGATCTTCTTGTACAACAATATGAACAATTTACGATTCCGGAAGAGGAATCAATTGATAATGCTTTTGCTAAGTTTAACACTATCATCACAAGTTTAAAAGCACTTGATGAGACATTTTCTAGTAAAAATTGTGTTAGGAAATTTCTTAGGGCATTGCATCCAAAATGGCGAGCTAAGGTCACGGTAATCGAAGAATCAAAGAACTTGATGACGTTATCACTAGATGAACTAATTGGCAACTTGAAGGTTCATGAAGAAATCATAAGAAGAGATTCGGAAATAGTCAAAGTCAAGAAAGAACAAACCAAATCAATTGCTCTAAAAGCCAAACAGGAACCTAGTGATGATGATGATTCAAGTGACGAAAGTGAAGATGAAGAATATGCAATGGCCGTAAGAGAATTCAAGAAGTTCTTCAAGAGACGAGGAAGATTCACTAGATCATCACAAGACGAAAGAAAAGCATTCCAAAGGAATAGAAGTGACAGCTACGGGAAGAAAAAATGCTTTAGATGTGGAAGTCCAAATCATCTCATTGGCGAATGTCTAAAGCCACCGGGTTATGAAAGTCAAGGTGCTTTTGTTAGTGGAACATGGAGTAATAGTGACAAAGAAGAAGTTGAAAAGCCAAGAGACGAAAAGTGTTTTATGGCAAAAGAAACCGACGAAATATGTTTAGGAATTGACTTGGAACCTGACGAATGGATCAAAGATAGCGGATGTTCGAGGCACATGACGGGGAATCGCAATCTATTCTCTACATACAAGGCATACAATGGAGGTAACGTTATTTTCGGTAGTGACTTACATGGAAAAATCATTGGCAAAGGTACGATCTCTCAAGACTCACTTACTATTGAAAATGTAGAGCATGTAGATAAATTAACATATAACTTGCTTAGTGTAGGACAAATATGTGATAATAAATGTAGAGTCACATTTACCGAAGATGATAGCGAAATAGTTAAGGATGGAAAAATTATAGGTAGAGGAATTAGAAAAGGTGGCATATATGTTATGAAACTAGGAAACAAACCTGAGGATAGGATATGCCTAACGACCCTAGATGAAAACTCTACACTATGGCATAGGAGATTAGGACATGCTAATATGCAACAAATACAATCTTTGGCCTCTAAGGAATTAGTTAGAAATTTGCCTAATCTAAAATATGACAAGCATTTTTGTGATACATGTAAAATTGGAAAACAATCTCATGCTAGTCACAAAGCCAAGAATATAGTATCCACTACTAGATGCCTAGAATTATTACATATGGATCTTTTTGGTCCATCCGCTGTGTGGAGCTATGGAGGAAACAAATATACCTTAGTGATAGTAGATGACTACTCACGATACACGTGGACTAGGTTTTTAAGTGACAAGACCCAAGCCTTTGAAAAATTCGAAATATTTAGTAGAATGATTCAAAATAAATTAGGATGCTCAATAGTTGCCATTAGGACGGACCATGGTAGGGAATTTGATAACGAAGTACAATTCGGAAAATATTGCGAGTTAAATGGAATATCTCACAATTTCTCCGCTCCTCGTACTCCTCAATCAAATGGCGTAGTAGAAAGAAAAAATAGGTCACTACAAGAAATGAGTAGAACTATGTTAAATGAACAATCTATCCCACAAAAATTTTGGTGTCACGCCGTAGATACATCAACTTATATTTTAAATAGGTTATCAATTAGAAGGATTCTAGGAAAAACTCCTTATGAGTTATTAAGAGGTAGAAAACCAAACTTAAGCTACTTTAAGGTATTTTGAAGTAAATGCTATATTCTAAACACTAAGGACTATCTCACTAAGTTTGATCCAAAATCATATGAAGGAATATTTTTAGGATACTCACAAAATAGCAAAGCATATATAATACTTAACAAACACTCCATGAAAGTAGAGGAATCACTAAATGTAACATTTTATGAAACACCACCACCTCCTAAAACATTACCTTTAGAAGATGATGATTTAGTCGAAGATGAAGCTATTGAGGTTAGTAAAACAAAACCCATAGGAAATGATAATGAAGACATTCACTTAGAAAATAACGAAACTGTTAATATTAAAGAATCTAGATCACATCCATTGGATAATATAATAGGACATCTTAACCAAAGAACCCTTAGATTACAAGCCCAAGATAAAAACAATTTCTTTTGTTTCCTCTCAGCAATAGAACCTAAGAATATTAGCGAGGCTTTAAAGGATGAAAGTTAGGTTATAGCTATGCAAGAAGAATTAAATCAATTTAAGGCGAATGATGTTTGGGAATTAGTTCCAAATCCAAAAGATATGACCATCATAGGAACCAAATGGGTATATAGGAATAAGTTAGACGAGAATGGAATAGTTACTAGGAATAAAGCTAGGTTAGTTGCCCAAGGTTATAATCAACAAGAAGGAATTGACTATGACGAAACTTATGCCCCCGTAGCTAGACTAGAATCGATTAGGATATTACTTGCCTATGCTTGCGCCCTAGATTTTAAGTTATTCCAAATGGATGTGAAAAGTGCATTCCTTAACGGTTTTATCAATGAGGAGGTATATGTGGCACAACCTCCAGGATTCATTGACTTCGCAAAACCTGATTATGTTTATAAGTTAAAGAAAGCTTTGTATGGATTCAAACAAGCTCCCAAAGCTTGGCATGATCGATTAAAAGCTTTTCTTATTAAACATGATTATTCCATGGGAATGGTAGATAACACTCTTTTCACTAAAAGGAAAGACCAAAATCTCATCATTGTCCAAATATATGTTGATGACATTATATTTGGATCGACTTGTCAAGACATGTGTGATGAGTTTGCCAAAATCATGCATGATGAGTTTGAGATGAGTATGATGGGTGAACTTAACTTCTTCCTAGGATTACAAATAAAATAATTAGAAGATGGAATATTCTTTAACCAATCTAAGTACATTAAGGAAATGCTTAAGAAGTTTGGCCTAGAAGACTCAAAACCCATGAAAACTCCCATGTCTACGGAGGTAAAGCTCACAAAGGATGATGAAGGTGAGTCCGTAGATAACACCAAGTATAGAGGAATGATAGGTAGTTTACTATACTTGACGGCAAGTAGACCCGACATCATGTTTAGTGTCTGCCTTTGTGCCCGTTTTCAAGAGGATCCCAAAACCTCTCACCTAGAAGCGGTTAAGCGTATCTTCCGATACGTTAAAGGCACTATACACTTAGGATTAAAGTATCCTAAGGAATCCGGCATAGAAACCATTGTCTATGCGGATTCGGATCATGCGGGAGACTACGTAGATAGAAAGAGCACTAGCGGTATTTGCACGTTTATGGGATGTTGTCTAATGTCTTAGTTTTCGAAGAAGCAAACCGCTCTTGCTATTTCTACCACCGAAGCCGAATATGTAAGCGCCAGAAAGGCATGTCAACAAGCACTATGGATGAAACAAGCTCTCGTAGACTATGGCATTAGGTTAGAAAATGTCCCCATTATGTGCGATAACAAAGGTGCGATAGATTTAAGTAAAAATCCGGTGCAACACTCTAGGACTAAACACATAGAAATACGTCACCATTTTCTTAGGGATAATGTACAAAAAGGAAATATATCTATAGAAAAGGTTGCATCGGAAGACAACATTTCGGATATATTCACAAAACCTCTTAAACGTGAATTATTCAACCACTTGCGTTTAGGATTAGGAATGATGGAACAAGTTGACTAAATTATATTGAATTATCTCAAATTTATACTTGCATGAAATTCATTTTTCTTCCATTTCACCTATTCTGAGTCTAGGAATCTATTTCGCACAAAACTAAAGATTGAGAAAAGCTATTTTCTTTGCATAAACCGTTTTGTAAAACTCAATCAATTTTCTCTAAAAATTATTCTCAAAATCTAGGAAACCCATGAAAATCATTTTCCTTGCATTGTTGACTAATCCTAAAAACAATTCTATTTCAAAATCATGCATAAATTCTCACATAAATTGTCAAGATATATAATCTAATATATGTCTTTGACATTCATGATCGAGCAAAAATTGAATCAAGGAGATTATTTGGATTGTTTCTTAGGATCGTTATTTCTTTTTGCTTCTAGGAGTCGAAACAATCACAACTCCACATTTGTTGCATATAGACACTCACTAGGACAAATTCATTAATAATGGTGTCATCTTGATCCATCATTAGTTGTTCACTCACTAATTATCCTTGCCTTTAATCTAAGATAGATGCCTTAGGAAGCTTAATTGTGCTTACCTTTATTTGCCTCCTCTTGCTTATTATATGTTGATTATTTGCTCTTGTGTTTATGTGTTTTTACATGCATGCTATATCTTGATTAGATTAGACTCTATATTGCCTAAGAGAATTGAACTTGCTTGAATTCTAATCCAAACACATAACCTTTCTGCAAATTTTCTGCCAAAAACCCAATTCTGGCAACCTGGAAATCACCAGATGGGCGGCCCCCTTAATTTTGTAAGGCGGCCCCCTTAATCATTAAGGGGACCGCCCCCTAATTAAGGGGACCGGCCATCTGATGGTCGGGTTTATAGAATCTTTTCTGCTTTTTAGCCCATTTCAACCTACATTTCCTATTTTTCACCAACACATTTTGTCCTAATCCCCCAAACAAACCTTATCCATCCTTAAACACACAAATCTTACACTATAAATATCCCCAATCCTCAAAACTCTCCATTCATCCCATCATGAACTCTCCAAACAAACCAAAATCAAAAGCCTCAGGCTAGCAAGGATGACGGAAAAACCCGTTTGGCGAAGAAAAAGCCCTCGAAACAAATCCATCATCATAAATGAAGTTGGAAATCATTCCTCACCCTCAACTTCTTACTTCCCAAACTTTGCATCAAACCAACAAGGTCATTCATTTGATCCACTTTACAAACCATACAACATTGGCCAAACATCTTCCTTCAAGCCAAACTACACCTCTCAACCTCCAACAACTTATAATGATCCATGCAAGTTTGATCAACCATCAAACTACAATTCCAACTACACAAACCCAACTCATCCATACCAAACCTATGATCCCCTCCACATTGCCACGGAAAAACAAAAGTTCCATGATGAAATAAACCAAATCCATGATCTTAGTGATCTCCTTGCTATGCATCTTGCACAACGCAACAAAGGGCAACCTCCATCATCACCCTATGCAAATTGCCTCCCTCACTCTCTCAACTTGGATCAAGTTACAAACCACACTCACTTTTGCCCTTGTTGCATATTCCTTCAAAAACAAATCCTCTTCTTGAGTGAAGATATTTCTTGGATTGAATATCTTCTCACTCGCAATCATCCAATACCACCCTTAACACGATACAACATTGTGAGATCCACTTCTTCCGTTCCACACTCCAGTCCATATCCCTCTCAATCAAACATCTAAGCTTTATGCTTATGTTTCTCTTCAAGCAAATAAAACAATCAACCATGGGTTGCAAGCAAGTCCAAGTGCTCTCTTAGGCAAAATAGGACTATGTCTTTTCTTTTGTGTTATTTTTATCAATATGCTTCAAGCATATTGAATATTGTAATGCTTATCATTTCTATAATGCTTGAATGAATCTATGTTTAGTTGCATAATTGTTGCCTTGCATATATGTGTATCTTGCTCTCTTCAAATATTTTTGTAGCAAAGATCTCCATAGCTCGTTCCCTTGGTGCTCTCAAATGAGGGGGAGCATACATCAAGGGGGAGCATTCTACCCGTTTAAACTTCCCTCGCGAAGCTTACTCGGCTTAACCTTTTTAATTAATACAAAAAGGGGGAGAAGAGAAATGTAAATTATATAATACTTGTCTAAAAACAAGTTTTAGATATATTGAGTTTAAGGTTTTGTAATAATCAAAAAGGGGGAGATTGTTGACATAAATAATGCCTAAAAACATTATTAACATGTTATCAATATCTCTATGTTTTAATTATCACAAAATATAAACTCATAGAACTAAAACTTGTGACATAAACAAGTATTTAGTGATTAATATTTCTCTTTACATCCAAATCACTTAAGGTATGAATAAACAAAGTGTTTAGTGCAATTTATGATCAAAGGGGTATTTAATTAACTAAGGCAAAGTTTATTTAATTATATAAACATATTATATATTTTTGAAAAACACTTTTGGTAATAAAGAAAAATGTTTTATTCATACTAAATATATGAATTCAAAATTTTAACCAAAATCAGTTAGCTTTTCACCAAATAAACTTTCCCCACTAAAAGACAAAGAATCTGGCCGTTTCAGCTGGGCGGCCCCCTTAATTACAAAGGGCGGTCCCCTTAATTTTAAGGGGGCCGGCCATGATTTAAGGGGACCGGCCACGCTCCTCTGTCAGAATCTGTTGCCTATAAATACCACATTAAACCTGGATTTTTTCCTCACCTTTTGCACTACTAAACTTTCTGATCTAGATCCAAATCTCCATTCTTTTATCCTTTGATCATAAGCATATAAATTCTTTGTTTCAAAGTGATCCAACCTTCATCCTCTCAAGTGCAAAAGAAGAATACTTCTATCCCTCAAGACAAGAAGTATTACAACTTGTTGTGATCTCCACATCCAAGTTGTTGGTGCATCATCAAAGATCATTTACATTATTTTTTGTGAAGATTGTTGTGAATATTTGATTGTAGTTAGTTGTGTTAGATATAGATTGTGTGATTAGTTAGTAGCTTGGTGTGAAGAAGATAAGCTAGGTACTAGATTGGTGTGAAGAAGATAGGTGTGGAGTAGTTAGTTGTGAAGTAGATTGATTTGAAGAAGTTGTGTAGAAGTTGTGACTTAGGTGTGACGAAGTTGTGGTGTGAAAAGTGGTGTGTAGATTGGTGTGTATATTGGTGTGTACGGTTTTCTCCGCCATAAGGGAGCTTGTTGATATAGTGAAGAAAACTCTCGAGTTAGGTGCTCGGGGAGTGGAGTAGGGCAAGGAAGGTATCCTTGTAGCCGAACCACTATAAAACTCTTGTCTCGCTGTTCGATCTTTCCATCTCTTACTTATTTCATTACTTATCTTTATAATATATTGTGTAGTATTAATTGTTTATATTGTACAAGACTTGAGATCACATATTATCGAATCTAAGTTTTTAAAAGCTAAACAAAACTCTAAAACTAATTTTATAACGAAGTAAAAAGACGTAAAACTGTTCAACCCCCCTTCTAGTTTTCCACAGTTTTCTATATTTACTGATCACGTATAGTCTATATTCGGGTCACGGACCCAAATGATAGACATTACTAAGGCCCAAACCCAACAGTGATTTGGGCTAGTAGAATAACGGCTTGGGCGCACGAAAGCCCAAGCCCAAAGTTATTTGTGGTTATGATATGGATATCTCTTATTTAAGGGATATATATCCAAACCGGATATACACCGAAAAGTGAGGCACACGTATCCAATAAGGATCTCGTACCTATATAAACAATATCACAATTCTCGTTAAAGGTACGACTCACAACCCTAATTCATATACATAACCCTAAAACCGATTACTTACTCTCACGCCGGAGGATAATCGTGGGAGACAATCCCACGATAAGCCTAACGGTGTTTGTTTGCTTTCTTAGTGCATAGGTCTCAAGCATTAAGGTCTAATTGGTACGAGAGCAGGAACCCAAATAAGAAATGCCCAACTTTTGTATCAACAAGTGGCTTCATCCGTGGGACCCTACACTAAGAACTAGAATGACGAAGAACAAAAACTCAAGCCAACGGACTCCACAGTTGGAAAAAACACGTGGTGACCCCCAGAGAAAGAACCCTCAAGACTCGACCTCTAGGCAGGCCTCTGGAACAACTAGTGCGCCTGGTCACCAAGAAACGGGACCAACCCTACCTCTCCCAGCGGTAGAATTGCCTACAAGGATTACTCAAACCACCACGGTGGTTCCAAGCGTTGAAGAACTTCAGTGCACCTTCTTCAATACTCCCCACCAAACGGCACCAATAGTGGACAACACTATGCCATCGGACGCACCTAACCGAGATTGGGCGCCTAATGTGGAGACAGAAATTCTTGCAGTGGAAGAGGATGCACCTGAGCTTACGTTAAGTAATTTTGTATCCCAAAATTATGAAACCCTAACTGCCCTCATGCAAGAAGAAGCAAGGAGAAGGTCAAGTGTGAGCCTGCAAGCCCGGCTCAATTTTGGTCCTGAGCGCGAATCACCCCCACCACGCTATCATAACGAGGTGCGCGAGAAGGGTACACGTCGACCCCCAGTGTTCACTAGGGTTGGAAGAAAAACTGTGGAAGATGAAACATCTGGCTCGCAGTACTCAGAAGAATATGAAAATGATGGAATGCGCACCAATGTCCACTCTAGACTTGGTAACCGCAGCATACAAGACAGACTTGGGCGACAACGCTCACCGAGCAATAGTTCTTTAAGATCTGGTAGCAGAAGAATCCAGGATAGATTGGGAAGACGGGCACCCCCAAGTGAAAGTCCTCCAAGTTCAGATTCTGAGGAGAAACGACGCAAACATTGTATAAGAGACAACTATTCCTCGAGTGACTCCTCGGACAACGAGGACAAAGAGACAGAACATTGGAAGTCCAGAGGAAGACGTCGCGAGGAAGAGGACGAAGACATATCTCTTCCTTGGCGCCGTCAGAAAGTTGATGCATTCACACGACGCATCAGTGATTACTCCGATCATAAGAAAAGGTGCATGCCCACCAACATTAAAACATATGATGGAACGGGTGATCCTGATGACTACCTAAAAATTTTCGAATCCGCTGCTACTATCAAAAATTGGCCACAACCAGTGTGGTGTCATATGTTTAACTCGACATTAGTGGGGAGTGCGCGAACTTGGTTTAGCAACCTTCCACGAAGGAGCATAGACGGGTTTGAAGAGTTGCGAAAAGCATTCCGCTTAAACTTCACCAAGAGAAAGAAGTGCGCTAAGAACCCTGTTGAACTGGCCAGAGTAAAATAGCGCCAGGGGGAATCAACCAGTGCTTACGTGGAGCGCTTCAAGGATGAGTGTATACACGTCAAGGCGTGTCCTGAAGTGCTAAAAATTTCAGGGTTCATGAATGGGATTAATAACCCAGAACTCATTAGGAAATTAAAGGACAAGGTTCCCCAAACCTTCGATGAACTAATGAAGCGCACAAGATCTTTCATCTAAGGATAAGCAGCCGCTGCAGATAGTAAAAAAGGCTACTCAAATTATAGGCAGCAAGAACAGCCTAGGAGACAATCCAATGATCAGAGCAACAATCGCAGCAAGAATTATCGCAGTCAGGGAAGTGGACGAGATAATGACAAGTATATCCCCCTCACAAACACTCCGAGGGAAATATTTGTAACAGAAGGCGCAAAATTCCCAAAACCCCCACCAATGCGCACTCCAGAGGACAAGCGTATAGGGAACGGATACTGCGAATACCATGGACAAAAGGGCCATACCACCAACGAGTGTGTCCAGCTACGACAACTAATTGACAAATTAGTAAAGTAGGGTAGGATGGATCACCTCGTTAAGAATATTAAAGAAGGGAAGGATAAACAGAAGAATGGAGGTAAAAAAGAACCTTCCAAAAATAAGGCTGACATTATTTACATGATACAGTCATGGCAGCGCAAAACGAAGCAAAGGGTCAGTCAAAAATTCTCTTCAGGGAATGAGATATCTTTCCCCACTCTAGCTGCGGACAACGCAGTAGTAGAACCACTAACCATTGAGATACATACTGGGGGACACGATATTCGCCGAATGTATATTGATGGAGGCGCATCCGCAGACATTCTGTATGAGCACTGCTTCAAAAGGCTGCGACCTGAGATACAAAGTCAGTTAATACCGGCCATGACGTCGCTGACTGGCTTCACAGGAGAAAAGATATGGCCTATGGGGAAATTACGCTTACTTGTAGTTGTGGGCGATGAACAACACTCTACAACAACATGGATAAACTTCATGATAATAAAGTCTCCTTCACCATACAACGGCATCATTAGGAGACCTGGAATATCATCCATGCGCGCTGTACCATCCACAGCACATGGGATGCTCAAATTTCTGGTAGAAGGAGGGATTGTCACCCTCTACAATACCACGGTGCCGCCTAAAGAATGCAACGCGGTAACCAGTGAGGTGGAGAATTTTCCAGAACAGCGCGCAGCTAAAATACCAAACCTAAAGGTTGCCATTCACCCTGATTACCCAGATCAACAAATATCCATTGGAGGGTCTCTATCTGACAAAGGTAAAGCAGCTGTGTGCGCACTCCTGCAAAAGAACCTAGATATCTTTGCATGGGAACCAAAACACATGACTGGAGTGCCACGCTCTATTACAGAGCACAAGCTACAAATCCGACAAGGATATCCTCCAATACGACAGAAAAAGCACGGCCAAGCTCCAGATCGCACAAAAGCCATCCTGGAAGAAGTATACAAACTTGTAGATGCAGGTATTATGTGCAAAGTCTACTATCATGACTGGCTCTCTAATCCAGTAATGGTAAAGAAAAGTGATGGCAGTTGGAGAATGTGCGTGGATTTCACTGACCTCAATAAAGCATGTCCACAGGACTGCTACCCGCTGCCAGAAATAGACTTGAAGGTAGAATCCCTGTGTGGATATCCCTTTAAGTGCTTCCTAGATGCATACAAAGGATATCATCAAATTATGATGGCTGAAGAGGATGAAGAGAAAACAGCCTTCCACACAAGTCAAGGGGTCTTTTGCTATAAAAAAAATGCCCTTTGGCCTAAAGAACGCGGGAGCAACATACCAGCGATTGGTGGACACAGCATTTGAGAAGCAAGTAGGTCGCAACCTGGAAGTTTACGTTGACGAACTTGTCATAAAAAGTCACACAGAGGAAGAATTGGTGCGCGACATTGAGGAAACGTTCAAAACATTGAGAAAAATAAACATAAAGTTAAACCCCAAGAAGTGCACCTTTGGCGCGACAGAAGGCATATTCCTTGGGTATTTAATAGAACCTGATGGCATTAAGCCTTGCCCAGAAAAGACAAAAGCGGTCATTGATCTCCCTTCTCCGCGCACATTGAAAGAAGTCCGGTCATTAAATGGAAAGCTAGCTAGACTAAAGCGATTTTTATCCAAATCAGCGGACAAGTCACTCCACCTTTTCAAAATGCTCACAAAGTGTACAAAAAAGGGAGAATTTCGTTGGACTGAGGAGGCGGAGGAAGCCTTCCAACAACTAAAACAGCATCTTGCATCACTTCCCAAACTTGTCGCACCGCGACTAGGGGAAGAGTTGATCATGTACTTATCTGCAACCCATGGAGCAGTTAGCGCAATACTATTGACAGATAGGAACTCCGTTCAAACGCCCATATACTTTGCAAGCAAGGCACTGAAAAAGACAGAGACTAACTACAGCGCTATGGAAAAGCTAGTCCTAGCTCTAGTATTCGCAGCTAAAAGACTGCGCAGATACTTTCAGGCACACCCAATAGCTGTAATCACGGACCAGCCCATCAAACAAGTTATCTCTAAACCTGACGCATCAGGACGGCTTCAAAAGTAGAGTGTGTTGTTGAGTATAACATCTCGTATAGACCATGCACTACAATCAAGGGGCAGATAGCCGACTTTATTGGTGAGAAGCCAGATACCGATACTCCACCTTCAGCAGGCAAGACAGAGTTACAAGAACAATGGGTTCTATTCACAGATGGATCCTCATGCGTGGATGGATCAGGCGTAGGCCTTATCCTCACTAATCCAGAAGGAGTAGAATTCACCTATGCACTGCGCTTCGAATTCACAGCCACAAACAATGAGGCAGAATACGAAGCCCTACTCGCTGGACTGCGTATTGCAATACAAATGGGTGTACGCAACCTAGGGGCAAATTTGGATTCCAGGCTAGTAGCTAACCACGTGCTAGGTGAATACGAAGCCAAGGATGAACACATGATCCAATACCTTGAGAAAACCAAGTCTTTATTTCAGAGCTTTGATAGGTTTACAATCAAACAAGTACCTAGAGGAGAAAACAGGAAAGCTGACGCGCTTAGCAAGATCGCATCTACAAGCTTTGCGCATCTACCAAAACAGGTATTGGTGGAAACTCTAAAAAACAAATCAATCTTGGAGATGGAAGTATCCACGGTGATAGCAGTATAGGATCCTACGTGGATGACACCTATCATTGAATTTATAAGCAAAGGAATCTTACCACAAGATCAGAAGGACGCTCGAAGGGTGCGACGCACAGCGCAGAGATTTGAACTTCGAGATGGCGTCCTATACCGACGTTCATTCCTACAACCTTGGCTCCGATGTGTTGGACCTCTTCAAGCAGATTATGTACTCCGAGAAATTCACGCTGGATCATGTAGCATGCACTCAGGACCATGGCCTGTAGTGGCGCACGCCCTGCAATCAGGATACTATTGGCCTACTATGCACCGCGATGCACGGGACATGATAAAGAAATGCAGCGATCGCCAAGTCCACAGGCCAATTCCACGCCGACCACAACAAGAGTTAACTCCCATCACCTCACCATGGCCATTCTACAAATGGGGCATTGACATCGCAGGCCCTTTCCCAGTTGCAGCGGGAGGGCTAAAATTTCTCATCGTAGCCATAAACTATTTTACCAAGTGGATTGAAGCAAAAGCAGTGGTGAGCATCACCGGCAACCAGGTAAAACGCTTCGTGTGGGACAACATTGTGTATCATTTCGGACTACCTGGGGAAATTATTTCAGACAACGGAAAACAATTCTGTGATAACCCATTTAAAGATTGGTGGATGCAATTAAACATCACACAACACTTTGCTTCAGTGAAACACCCAAAACCAATGGCTTGTTTGAACGCGCGAATCGCAGTCTAGGCGAAGGAATAAAAGCGCGCCTTGATAGACATAAAGGAAAATGGGTGGACGAATTGGCACATGTTTTATGGGCGCACCGCACGACAATCAAAACCAGTACTGGAGACAGACCATTCTCTCTTGTCTATGGGACAGAAGCCGTCATACCAGCCGAAATTGGAATGCCAACTATACGTACAGCGGAAATAAACATCACAACAAACGACGAGGAGCGGCGCATAGACCTGGACTTGCTGGAAGAAAGGCGTGAACGCGCAGCTATATGCGAAGCAAAAGCCAAAACAAAGATGAAGAAGTATTATGATGCAAAGGTCAAACATACTTCTTTTACGCTAGGAGACTTTGTATACCGCGCTAATGATGCCAGCCACACAGAAGACACGGGCAAGCTTGGACCCAAATGGGAAGGACCCTATGAGGTCACGGATACACTAGGTAATGGTGCATACAAGCTGCGCGATATGGAAGGCCACGAGCTGGCACGCACTTGGAATATCTGCAATCTCAAGAGATGCTATCTTTAGGAAAGGCTACGGCCCAAACACAAACAACCTTGCACTTTAGTACGTGCCCAATAAATGTCTGTCTTTGAATTTTCTTTTTTTTAGGAATTGTCTTTTATCTTCCAAAAACTTGCAAGTATTATTAATAAAACGTTGTGGTTTCTAGCTAACTCCATAACACACTTAACTTTATTGCGCACATTTTTATTATGTTTCAACATTGTTATTTTATATTTTGCCTACATGGCGTGCATGCACTTATTAAGACATACGATGGCAGAAAGGATGAGTAAACCTACAAACTAACTCGTTGAGTAAGAGGGTTGCAAACCCATCAACACTGGGTCACGCATCCTTGCTAAGTGCCTTACCTTCAAGACATTGAAGTAAGTTTACATGCGCATTCCACGAAGGATGCGCAATATAACATACATTGTACATGCTTAACAATCCACGAGCCAAGACTCTTGGTTATTTTGATATACTCTTTGCAAAACAACGCAAGTTTATATTTAAATTTATGATTTTTTTAAGTCACGTACTTAATCTAAATCACTTTAAGTATGTCGCATTTTCAATTTGACTCTTGGATGATCTTTTACAAAAAAAAAACAATCTAAGTACAAATAACAAGACGTACGAAATAAAATAAACGTTATTATTAGTAAGAACTACGAGTTTATACAAGTTATAATTACAAAACTACACATCTAAATGCTATGAGCACGCCTGTGACTTGAGCTACTAGCTGTGGATGCCAACTCCCCAGCCTCACTTAGCCTTCTTAACAGGCTGTTGTCTTCTTGAGACACCGTTGGTACGCTAACAGGGATCCCATCAGACCTGGGAAGATGGGCTGCGCCAACACCACATAGGATGGCCTTTCCCTTCACGCCCTTCTTACGAGCAGCTCTTGTCTCATGTGTCTCTAGGCACTTCTTCAACGGTATCTCCTTCTCAAGAGCGAAAGGATTAAGCATGTGTCGAGGGCGGGCAAAAACAGGCACCATCAGCTGCAATTCGTCCGGCTTCAAAAAGAAGTCAGGGTGCGCCTCTGCATCCTCAGCAATGTGCTTAGCCAGAGTTAGGCCCTGCATGATCATGCTAATAGGATAGTCCTGATCACGCTCCAAGCGGGCAATCTGAGGAAAGTCGAAGACCTTCATCTTCTCCATGGCCATCACTAGCTCATCAAAAGCATCCGCGCTATACCCAGGAACCTCTGCAGGTGGTGCAGTCAGCATCTTGCTCTCATACAGCTCCTCCACAGCCTGGGCCTTGCCGCATGCCACAGCACACTCCACGACCTTCCCAAAGGCGTCTACGACCTCCTGGGACTCCAATGTGCCCATAGCATCTAGGCGCAAACCATGGCTGATCAACCACCTACATAAGCAACAACGGATGCGTTAGAAGGTAAAAAGAGCATCAATACATATAGTAAATAAAAATTTCAGAATAGACAACACATACCTGCGCTCAGCAATCGTAGACATGAGATGAGGATATAACTCCTCATCGTACTCTATACTTAGCTTGTGCAGCTTGCCCTCCTGCACCTTCAGAGCATTCTCCACTTGCGCGCGAAGTTCATTAATATGGCCGAAGTGCTCGGCCTTCTTCTCTTCAAGGTACTTTAAACCCCAAGATAAGTTAGACCTGAACTGATGCATCTCCCCGCACTCGTGCTTCAGCTCAGCCATCAAGGACCCCTTCTCATCAGCAACCTTCCTAGCATGTGCAGTGGTAGACTCTACCTCTGCTCGCGCATCAGCTAACTGCGCCCTGAGAAAGGCAATCTCCTCATCCTTCTGCGCGAGACTGCTACATTCTCCAAGATACCGCGCCTTAAGCTGAGTAACTAACTCAGCCTGACGCTCAGCAACAGCTCCCAGCTCCTCCATCAGCTGTTGCGCAGACACCCCTTCATCAACTTTCACCGGCTCCTCCACATGAGTATGAGCCGCGTGAGGTGGCACTGACCCCTCCACGGACGCTGCATCACCCCCTGCAGCGTCGTCACTACAAGCAAACATAAACAAAGTTAGGGAATGACGCTGTGCAAAAACATATATAAATATAAATCCTCAGCTTACTTACATAAAGGGAGAAGTCTGAGCATTCTTCTGCGCAGCAATAGACAAAGATGTCTCCTCGTCTGTGGACTCATCTACACTAATGATATGACATCTACGCTTGGAGGTCCCTTCCCCATCACCAACAACAGCCTTGCGCTTCACACCCTGACGCTCCTCTTTAGAGTCCGTGTCCACTTTGAGAATACCAGCACTCATGGACGACTCAACACGCGCAATCTCAGAAGTCACCACTACCTGCGCAGGCACTGTCTGAACCAGGGTCGCACTTACCGCAGGCTGTGATGCATCAGAAGGCTCCTCTCGCGCAATCTCCAGCAAGCGCCCAACAGTAGCCTCCAGAATAGGCACCTCACCTTCCCTCAAGGGGTGCACACCAACAGTTACCTGCGTTGGCTTTGTCAGCTTCACTAAGGCGAATAGATCCATCTCTGCGCAACATATAAACACACAAAAAGGAGGAACAAGTTAGTGAATAAAATCATTGTATAGAAAGAGGCTTACATTATAAACGCAAGGACAAGTAAAGGACGAGCACCCACCCCGGCCGCTTGCATCCAAAAACGTAGGTACTTCACCACTTCCTCCGAAGTAGTTGCGGCTCATCCCCATGTGCACCAAGAACTCCTCGGGGTAAGAATTTATTGGGATGCGGTTATCATTAATAACCTCTGCATCTTCCACACTGTACGTCCCGGGATCCAGGCGCTCATCCTTTGGAAGCTCCCCTTGAGCAAAAAACTCAGAGAGCATGGGGAATACACAGCTATCAACCCAGAAGAACCTCTCTCTCCAACCCCTCAAGGCGTCTACCTTCTCAGTATAACACTGATAACCCCCTGGACGCTTGGAAAATGTCACCCACCCGTTCGACCACGACGTGTGGTAAAACGTGCAGAAGAGGTTGATAGTGGGATTTATCGCGAGTAAGCGACAATTTATTTCGAAATTTATTACTTTCGGTGCACCTATGCAGTGCAGCTGAGAAATATGGAGCTGATAAAAATTGAGCACGTTGCTCAGAACAAGAGATATGGGCACGCACTGGTTTACAAATTCAAAGAAGCGCGTGTATACCCTTATTTTCCCCTCAGGGAAATCCGCTATACATGTGTCCGCATCCGGTACTTCCGGATGCATCGCAAGCGGAATAAAGTAGTCAGAGGTGCACTGATGATGAGGCCAAAAATGATCCGTTTTTAGGGGGTCATTTAAGCCCGGAATTGAATTTATTTGATCAAATATTACCCTAAATCGTTCCTTTTCTGATTTTAGGTACTTTTGGAGTGAATTCTGGAAAAGGAAGCATTTTAGACGTTTTTGGAGCATAAAAGTGAAGAAAATGGCAGAGTCTTAATTTTCCTTGCTGGGAACAGTACCTGACGGCGTCATAAGCTTCTTAATGACGGCGTCAAGAGGAAAAACAAGAGGTGGAGAGGGTGGAGTCCATGACGGTCCAGAATTTATTTGCACTAGGGCATGACAGCGTCACCATAAGCCGTCATGGTCCCTTAACACGTGACGGCCCAGAGATAAATCACTCTTGACGGCGTCATATTTGGATCTAGGTAATCCGATTTTATTATAGGCGGCGGGTTGAAGGCGTCAGAATTTTCTTCTTGATGCCGTCACCTTGAAAAATCTATATATAGTTTTGTAATTTTCATTCATTAGGAGAGGACAATTTTAGGGACGACTTGGATAAACCGTAGCACGATTTTAACAGTATTTTCAAGGGTTTTCACCCCTTGAATCCTTTCATGTTCAATTAAGATAAGTATCCTTTCAATTCATTCAATATGTCTATGTGTTGTTTGAATATATCTTACGCTTGTCTTAATTTTAACATGCTAGGCTAGATCTCTTGTGTGTTTGCTTAGATGTAGTGAAACCTAGATGTTAATTATGGGTTGATTGCTTGTTTATAGTTGTTACGGATGAATGATTTCGATGTTAGGCTTAAGAAAACTGGCAGACTTCCATAGTGTAACTTGCTTGAACGTCTTAAGAAACATGAACCAGTGCGTACTAGGTTTTTATGGTTGTATTTAATGCATGAGCGAATTCTAGTGATCCCATGTTAGGAGCTTCTTGCAGGCTCGACATAGGAGTGAAGTAGGAGCTTATAGAGATGGGGAAGTACGTACGCCACCCCACGATTGGTATTAAGGAATATAACCCGTCATCCACGCAACTGTAATAAACTATCAGCCTGTAAAAGATATCTAGGGAGTAATGAAATCTAAGTAAATACAATTTTCCCATTTATTGTTCACTCCACATTAGTTTAATTAGCTTTATTTACATTTTGTTATTTTATTTTGATTGCATCTTAGTTATTGGGTTAGTTGACTAGCAACTAATTCCGCCCGAGATTTTTAATTGCTTTTTGTGGAAAACTAGAAGGGGGGTTGAATAGTTTTCCCCTCTTTTTCGTTTATTTCAAAATGTTGATTCCAATTTATTCAATTGTTTGTTTGAAAAACCTTCAATTAGAGTTTAGTATGAAAACAACATAAAATCAATATGATCAATTATATATATGAGTTTTTGGATTAGTTTTCCAAACTAAGTTTTATGAATGGAGCTTTGGTTGATCTTTATGTGAATACGTTTTCCTTTTAAAATCTTAAAACGTTTTGTATCAAATTATCTATCAAGTTAAACTCAATATAAGAAGTGTGAATAATAATCTATTAGACCATATCATATAATTATACACACATTCGCAATATTAACTTGTAACTATAACACAATTAATCATCATGACAATATAAGCAACTATCAACACATATTTGCAAGCATAGATATAAAGCGATAAGTGTAAGAATAAATGTAAAGAGATACGAGAAAGAAAATGCAAACCGGACACGATGATTTATAGTGGCTTCACGACCTTACGACTTCTTCATGGCTTCACGACCTCACGACTTCTTCACTACTTCACAACTTCTTCAATACACCACTACACATTCACACATCTACTTCTTCACAACTACATGACTTCTTCTCACTACTACTTCTTCCCACTACTTCTTACTCACTTATAAACTCACTACTAAGTAAGATCATCTTGATCTACTTATGACATATACATAACTCACAACTTCACATAAACACTAACTAGATCCTAATACATCTTTAGCTTTATGATAGGGAGAATTCTTCTCTTGCACTTTGAGTGGTGAAGGATTGGATCACTTGAAACAAAGACTTATAATCTTATGATCAAAGGATTTAGAAGGATGTTTTAAAGGGATTGGGACTGAAAATGTTTGTGCAAAAGGTGAGGAAAAATTGCAGAAATGAACCAGTATTTATAAGTAAAAATTTCTGACAACTAGAGCGTGCCGGTCCCCTTAATTATATGGCCGGTCCCCTTAATTATTAAGGGGGGCGCCCTACTGAAACGGTCAGAAATCTTTTTCTTTTCTGGTGAAAGTTTATTTGGTGAAAAACTAACTGATTTTGGTTAAAAATTTGAATTCATATATTTGTTATGAATTAAACATTTTCCTTTAATTACCAAAATTGTTTTTCAAAAATATATAACATGTTTATATCATTTTATGAACTTGGTAATGTTTAAATAAAATCCCTTTGATCATAAAATGTATTAGACATTTGTTTGTACATACCTTAAGTGATTGTTGAAGCATACTCGAGACGTTCAGATGTCGAGGCTTATAGACGTATGAATGCAAAGATGAATTGTGATCACAAGTAATTTAAGCACTTTACGTTATATGTTGTAACTTACATATTTGTCATCATCAAAACATGAAGAGAATGTTTAGATTAAATATCATAATATTCATGCCAACACTTTTCATAAAATATAAAAATACAAAAAGAATCATCCCTCATCTCTAGACCTAGTTTTTAGGCTTTCTAATCCTAGCGACAATATTCCTGAATTGAACGATCAATCCCCCGGTACTTGTCACTATACTATACTACAACGATCAGGTACACTGCCTGGTGGGGGTTATAGGTAAAGCCTGGTGCAATTCCCACGCATCAAGTTTTTGGCGCTGCAGCCCGGGGAATAGTTATTGTCTAGGTTAGAATTTCTTTTTATTAGGTCTACTTGCTAGATTCCTTTCTAGTAAGATTTTATTTTTATTTTTAGGTTTTCTTTAGTCTATCTATTTCTTCGTGTCTTTGTTCGTAACTTTTACCATCCGACATCATGGAAGGTGGTAACATCTTTGAACCCATCAACCCACCACAACAAAACCACCCACAAAACCCACCACTAGTAAACCAACCTCTTAGGCCCCGAACCCTAGGAGAGTATTCCCGACCTAGCAACCAAGGTTATCGAAACACTATTGAGCTCACCCAAGGAGCCAATGTGTCTCCCTTGCGATCCGACACCATCCGGTTGGTGCAAAGCGGATGTGCATTCCATGGATTTCGTTCCGAAGATCCTAATCAACATCTCAAGGACTTCCTTAAAATCGTAGATTCTATAGACCTTGATGTTACAACTAGAGAGTCGACCTGATTACGCCTAATAAAAAGAAATTCTAACCTAGACAATAACTATTCCCCGGGCTGCGGCGCCAAAAACTTGATGCGTGGGAATTGCACCAGGCTTTACCTCTCGAGGGATCTCGAGAAGCTTACAACCCCCACCAGGCAGTGTACCTGATCATTGTAGTATAGTATAGTGACAAGTACCGGGGGATTGATTGTTCAACTCAGGAATAGTGTCACTAGGATTAGAAAGCCTAAAAACTAGGTCTAGAGGTGAGGGATGATTCTTTTTGTATTTTTATATTTTATGAAAGCAAGTAAAAATCTCGGGTTTTGGAAGAGTGTGCGGAATTAGTTGCTAGTCAACTAACCCAATAACTAAGATTGCAATCAAAATAAAATAACAAAAATGAAAATAAAGCTAATTACTAATATGGTGTGAACAATAGATGGGAGAATTGTGTTTACTTAGATTTCACTACTCCCTAGATATCTTTTACAGGTTAATTGTTTGTTACAGTTGCATGGATGACGGGTTATATTCCTTAATACCAATCGTGGGGTGGCGTACGTACTTCCCCATCTCTATAAGCTCCTACTTCACTCCTATGTCAAGCCTGCAAGAAGCTCCTAACATGGGATCACTAGAATTCGCTCATGCATTAAATACAACCATAAAAACCTTAGTACGCATTGGTTCATGTTTCTTAAGACGTTCAAGCATGTCACACAATGGAAGTCTGCCAGTTTTCTTAAGCCTAACATCGAAATCATTCATCCATTACAACTATAAACAAGCAATCAACCTATAATCAACATCTAGGTTTCATTACATCTAAGAAAACACACAAGAGATCTAGCCTAGCATGTTAAAATCAAGACAAGCGTAAGATATATTCAAACAACACATAGACATATTGAATGAATTGAAAGGATACTTATCTCAATTGAACATGAAGGGTTTCAAGGGGTGAAAACCATTGAAAATACTATTCAAAACGAGCTAGGGTTTATTCAAATCGACCCTAAAATTCTCCTCTCTCTAGAATGAAAATTACAAAGAATATATATAGATTTCCTAAGGTGACGGCGTCAAGAAGAAAGTTCTGACGCCGTCAACCCGCCGCCAAAAATATAATCGGATTGCCTAGATCTAGATCTGACGCCGTCATGTGTATTGTTGTTCTGGGCCGTCACCACTTTTACTCTTGACGGCCTTGATTTGACGCCGTCACGTTTCCACTGGACCGTCACCATTTTTGCTCTTGACGCCGTCATCAAATTGCTCTTGACGCCGTCAGGTACTGTTCCCACCAAGGAAAATCAAGACTTTGCTGTTTTCTTCACTTTTATGCTCCAAAAACGTCCAAAATGCTTCCTTTTGCAGAATTCACTCCCAAAGTACCTAAAATCACAAAAGGAACAATTTAGGGTAATATTTGATCAAATAAATCCAAATTCCGGCTTAAATGACCCCCTAAAAACGGATCATTTTTCGCCTCATCATATATCCTTACACTTGAGATTTGCTTGCCCTCAAGCAAATGCGATTTTTTTCTTATCAAAATACAAGTTAGGGGTCATTTAACACTAATATAAAAGTAATTACAACAAATAATCGTTCCACTAAAGACCAAAGACAAGCACGGAGGTCATATACTAGCACATCACAAATAGTGATTAGATACTCACATCTCTCGGGTGTAATAAAGTATATATCACAATATGGAAATGGAAAACATCTCTCACTACCTGTCATAGCAAAATAGATTACCATAGGCTTGGGAAAGGATCAAACCTCCAACACATGGCGTAAGCACCTAGGATAAACTATCAAAGAGGTCTTTTAAAGGGTTATAACGTTAGGTGTAGGGACATGGAATACACGGTTTTGTTGGATATAGGCAATCTTTACTGGTGGCGAGTTAATCATCTTGGTTAATTACATGTACAATATGGCGTTGCTGAGCCAACACTAGACTCGACTTAAGCTAATAAATCAAAAATAACAAAAACATAGAATGAAACGGGCTGGTAGTCCGTATGTTTTTTCTCTTTTCTTTTTCTTCTTTTTTTCTCTTTTTTTTCTATGTGTATATATATATATATATATATATATATATATATATATATATATATATATATATATTTGCATACACTCTTACCCTACCATCCAAAATAATACATCATAGGGAATGAAAATTCCCCTTACACTTGAATTTTTACATACTTGACAATAAACTAATCTAATGACTCGAATCAAGATAATCAAAACACTTGGAGTACTTTTAAGATTAACGCACATATGGGGTAATAATATGATGTTCTTCCCCATTACTCCATAACATTAGTACTTTACCCATGAGTCTCAATCGTCCCAAAACAGTATGTACAAGGATATGACTCGACTTAGCAACCATGTAATCAATTAGATAATTAACTAAGGGTTTAAACAAATAACAATAATGCACTAAAGATGAGTGCATACACGGAAGGCTAAGGCGATTTGGGTGTACATTTAAGGGGGTGAAAAAATTCTTCCGTTAAGTAAGATGCTTGAAGGTAGAAACGAAAAGATACGCTCGGAGGGGTGTACTAGGGGTTTCGTGTACTAAAAATGAGTACAACGCTAATGGTGTGGGAAAAATTAGTTGACTTTACTAGCCAAGTAATATGACTTAAATGGTCAAGTAATTATAATACGGGTTTAATACAAGGGTGATCCTAATGCCTCTTATCATGTAGTAAATCCTACTACACGAATGTAGTCTCACTAGCGGTTTCGGGATGCATCACTAACGCAAGTTCTAGAATCTAAATGTTACCGGTACACTTTTAAGCACTAATAGTAAATGCTTTTCCTATCAAATCTAAAGGCGAACCTCACATATTTGGGTGGAAAAGTTTTCTGAATGATACAGTTTTGTGCTAGTCATACGACTCCTGTCCATGAGACGCTTGCTAAGGCTAAAGTTTCACTCCTAAATGTTGTAAAAAATTTTAAATTTGGCGCTAAAATTACACTAACAAGTATTTCTCAAAGTTTTATTACACACCTACCATCAAACAAACAAACTCAAGTGAAAGTGTATATTATAAGGTATCATCATTTTACCCTCCCCTTACACTTAGGATGAACATTGTCCCCAATCTTCAATTAAAGAATGTAAAAGTAAAACAGGTAAAAGAATGAAATCAAATTCTCCCCTGATTCGCTCGGTATGGATAGTGTGTTA
Source organism: Artemisia argyi (assembly GCA_030686995.1). Taxonomy (NCBI): domain Eukaryota; kingdom Viridiplantae; phylum Streptophyta; class Magnoliopsida; order Asterales; family Asteraceae; genus Artemisia; species Artemisia argyi. The sequence goes on from CM060689.1 coordinate 142,606,573, forward strand.
ACAAGGTTAGATCTTCCTCCAAGAAAATGAACAATCAAAGTTTCCCTTCTAGAAATATAAATCATCTTCTTGTCATACATAACCTGTTAAACCTGAGAAAACAAACAAGGCAACCTCGTGTAAAATCGGCGGCAATCTATATATGATAACAAATCCTAGAAAGCAAAGTAAGATATATTGCTTGTGGAATGAATGTTTGCAGATTTCCTGGAGTTTATAAAACTAAAGATTCAACAAAAATTTTAAGACTTCGTTAGAAAAACAAAACTAGCAAAATTTCCAGATTTTTACACATGACGCCGTCAGGAATTTCTTCCTGACGCCGTCAGAAGTGACCTGCAGAAATTCTTATGTTAAGTTTCCGGAAAATTTCTGGAAAACTTTGTCCTACTTCCTGGAAAATCCTGCAAAACATCATTATGACTCGATACAAGCATTTGACTCTAACAAATACGAATATACATGTTCATTTAATATTGTGAAGAATCATGATTGATTTTGTTTCTTAAAAACATATTTGGGGTTTCCCCTTACACTTATTTTTTGCGAAATACCTTTGAATGAAGTTAAGACTATGCCAAACGACAAAATAAAGTATTTTCACCATTTAGTTTTGAAACATGATCTACCAACAATAAAAATAAAGCATGCATACGGAAACAAATAACAATCAAACAAATAAAAATCACACAAAGCATGGGTTGCCTCCCAAGAAGCGCTTTTCTTTATTTACGAGTCTTGTAGCTAGACTCAAGGTCATGGGCTACTACATGACCTCATCTCTCGAGATGATGTACCCCATATAGTTACGATCATTACTATCGTGGTGGTGGTGTTTCAATCTGTCGATACTCGCAGTCACCTCTCCTCCTCCTTTACTTCTCAAGTTAACCATCCCATCTTGGCTTATGCCCTCAATTGTGAAAGGTCCATACCACCAGTGACTCAGTTTATCGGGAGGTATTGTTACCTCTAAGTGTCTTAAGAGTACTAGGTCCCCTTTTTCGAATGGTACATAGTTCCTCGTTGATTGACCATGTTCAAACTCGACATGAACTTTGTTGCTTTTGCTTTTGCTTTTGCTTTTGCTTCTGCTTCCTTCATATTTAGTTTCCTTGTAACTTTTGATTCTCGACTCCCATGCAAGTATCTTCTCCTAAACATGAATAGGCGATGTGTCAATATTGTTTTTGAGCCTTCTCCTCATCAAACTTTCTTGCGCATATCGCGGGGTCATGGGAAAGCTAATCTTTCTTTTTCCTGATTTAAGCTCAATTTTTGATGATGCGAAAAATGAACCACTTTTAGGGGGTCATTTAAGCCCAGAATTGAACTTATTTGATCAAATATTGCCCTAAATCGTTCCTTTTGTGATTTTAGGTACTTTGGGAGTGAAATCTGGAAAAGGAAGCAATTCGGACGTTTTTGGAGCATAAAAGTGAAGAAAACACCAAAGTCTTAATTTTCCTTGCTGGGAACAGTAAGTGACGGCGTCAAGAAGGAATCCTTGACGGCGTCAAGAGCAAATTTCCATGACGATCTAGTACAGATTTGAAGGTGTCACGAAGTAGGGCGTCAAGAGTAAAAGTCATGACGGCCTAGAAATGCACAACACATGACGGCGTCAAAAGTAGATCAAGGCAGTCCGAGAAGAGTTTTGGCGGTGAGGTGACGGCGTCACAAGATTGGTCTTGACGCCGTCAGACCCTATTTCCTATATATAGTTTTCTAATTTTCACACATTAAAGGGAGAAGTTTTGGAGAAACCCTAAGTACGAACTTGGTGCGAATTTTACAGGTTTTTCAAGGGTTCTAAGCCCTTGATACCTTTCATGTGTAATTGAGATAAGTGTTCTTTTAATTCAATCAATATGTCTATGTGTTGGTTGTCTATATCTTGTTCTTGTCTTAATTCCATCATGCTAGGCTAGATCTATCTTGTGTTTGCTTGGATCTAATGAAACCTAGATGTTAATTATGTGTTGATTACTTGTTTATAATTGTTTTGGATGAATGAATTTGATGTTAGGCTTAAGAAAACTGGCAGATCTCCAAATGGTAACATGTTTGAACGTCTTAGGAAACATGAACCGATGTGCACTAGGTCTTTATTGGTTGTATTTAATGCATGAGCCACTGTTTATAATCCCTATGGTTGTGCTGGGCATGGCATAGGAAGAGATAAGAGCTCATAGAATTGGGGAGTTAAGTGCGCCACCCTATGAATGGTATTAAGGAATACAATCCGTCATCCATGCAACTATAACAAGTAATTAACGTGTAAAAGATGTCTAGGGAGTAGTGAAATCTAAGTAAACACATTTTCTCCACTTATTGCTCACAACCTTAGTATAATTTAGTTTATTTTCATTTCTAGTATTTTATTTTGATTGCATCTTTAGTATTGGGTTAGTTGATTAGCAACTAATTCCGCCCCAAATCCTTCAAACCCGAGATTTTTACTTGTTTTCTAAAAAATATAAAAATACAAAAATAATCATCCCTCACCTTTAGAACTAGTATTTAGGTTTTCTAATCCTAGCGACACTATTCCTAGCTGAACAATCAATCCCCCGGTACTTGTCACTATACTATACTACAACGATCAGGTACACTGCCTGGTGGGGGTTGTAAGCTTCTCAAGATCCCTTGAGAGGTAAAGCCTGGTGCGATTCCCACGTATCAAGTTTTTTGGCGCCGCAGCCCGGGGAATATTTATTGTCTAGGTTAGAATTTCTTTTTATTAGGTCTACTTGCTAGATTCCTTTCTAGTAAGATTTTATTTTTATTTTTAGGTTCTCTTTAGTCTATCTTTTCTTTGTGTCTTTGTTTGTAAAAACCTTTCCATTGACTATTCCGTTAGCCATTATGGAGAACGTGAATCCACCATACTATAAACCACGAAATTCACCCACTCCAAATGACATCTTGATGTTTAAACAACATGAGGATGAACCTATCTATGATGCATGGGCTCGTTTTAAATATTTACTCCGAAAAGTCCCTCATCATAATTTTGATCTGTGGTCCCAAATTGAAATATTTTACCATCGTGTCGACCACTATACCAAAATAAACATTGACCATACTGCACATGGGGACCTTTGGGTATTAAGTGCTGATGAAGCATGGGAAACCATAGAGAATTGTGCCATACTTGCCAAAAAAATGGACAACCCAACAAACGTTGTTACGGATCAATTGATAGCAAGTTTAAGGGAACAAGCAAGAAGACTGTTTGGGGATAAAACTATAGATGAGATAACTGGGCATACGGGGTGGTATGATTTCACCACAATACAAGCTGAACACATAGGTGATATTGATGTGATGGAAGAGATAGTAGAAAACCCAAGCCCAATAAGTACCCCACAAGTCCTACCATCACTTGAGGAATACACACCACCCGTGACTTACCCGGAAGAAGTAGAAAAGACTATAGGAGCCCCAATAGAGGTAGAACCTTTGTACCAAACACCACTAGAGGATATAGGTTTGAATACTTGTAGTGATAACCTTACTCTTAGTTCTAGGGAATTACCTAGTGTTGATGAACCGGAACCTCAATCTTCACACAACTCTCCATCCTTAGATATACATCTAGGAGACAAAAGAGGAGCCGACCCACCCATCAACCCATGTAGTCCGGGTAGTCTTAGGATAAAGGTAATGGACTCTAAGCCTTGTAGAGAGGAAGCCAATATAGGAGTGGAAAATGGCCTTACATGCTTACATCACCCATTTATGATTGATCACAAGAAACATTATGGGTTTAAACCGGGTTTATTAGGTCAAGATGGATCCCCAACTAGTAGTCTCTTGAAGATGATAGAAAATGATCCCTTTCTAGGAGAAAATCTTAATCCACCCATTAACCCGATTGAATTTGTTAAGGTTATGATGATAGGAGCACACCCCTTTGAGCATATAATTCATCCACCACTCTTACCTCATATGGCATCGCTACTTTCACCCGCACTTAATCCTAAGTGTAGGGAAAACATCCCCTATTTCTGTTAAATAAGGGTAGAGTCAGGCTCGTGACTCGAACAAAAACAAGCGCTTCTTGGGAGGCAACCCAAGCCCATTTTATTTGTTTTATTTATTTGATTGTTTGTTTTATTTTATTTGCTTCCGTATGCATGCGTTATTTTTATTGTTGGTAGATCATGTTTCTAAATTAAATAGTGGAAATACTTTACTTTGTTGTTTTGGCCTAGTCTTAACTCCACCTAAAAGTATTTTTGCAAAAGATAAGTGTACGGGGAAACCCCAAATATGTTTTCAAGAAACAAACCGATCATGATTCTCCACAATATTAAATGAACATGTGTATTCGTACTTGTTAGAGTCAAATGCTTGTATCGAGTCATAATGATGTTTTGCAGGATTTTTCAGGAAGTAGGACCAAGTTTTTCCAGAAATTTTCCGGAAACTTAACATAAGAATTTCTGCAGGTCACTTCTGACGGCGTCAAGAGTCAACTCTTGACGGCGTCAAGTGTAAAAATCTGGAAATTTTACCAGTTTTGTTTTTCTAATTGAGTCTTATGGTTTTTGTGAATTATTAAGTTTTATAATCTCCAGGAAATCTGCAAACTTCATTCCACAAGCATTATATCTTATCTTGTTTTCTTGGACTTAGTAACTTATATAGGATGCCGTCGATTTTACGCGAGGTTGTCTTGTCTATTTTCTAAGGTTTTACAGGTTATGTATGACAAGAAGATGATTTATTTTTCTGGAAGGGAAGCTTTGATTGTTCATTTTCTTGGAAGAAGATTTAACCTGGTCACCTTATTATCCATACCGAGCGAATCAGGGGAGTATTTGATTTCATTCTTTTTACTTTTTTTTTCACTTTTACATTCTTTACTTGAACATTGGGGACAATGTTCATCTTAAGTAAGGGGAGGGTAAAAAGATGATACCTTACATATGCACTTTCGCTTGAGTTTGTTTTGTTTAATGGTAGATGTGTAATAAAACTATGAGAAATACTTGTTAGTGTAATTTTAGCACCAAATTTAAAAATTTTTACAACATTTAGGAGTGAAACTTTAGCCATAGCAAGCGTCTCATGGATAGGAGATTGTATGACTAGCACATAACCGTATATTCAGAAAAATTTCCCACCCAAATATGTGAGGTTCGCCTTTAGATTTGATAGGAAAAGCATTTACTATTAGTGCTTATGAGTGTATCGGTAGCATTTAGATTCTAGAACTTGCGTTAGTGATGCATCCCGAGACCGCTAGTGAGACTACATTCGTGTGGTAGGATTTACTACATGATAAGAGGCATTAGGATCACCCTTGTGTTAAACCCGTATTATAATTACTTGACCATTTAAGTCATATTACTTGGCTAGTTAAGTCAACTAATTTTTCCCACACCCTTAGCGTTGTACTCATTTTTAGTACACGAAACCCCTAGTACACCCCTCCGAGCCTATCTTTTCGTTTCTAACTTTAAGCATTTTACTTAAAGGAAGAATTTGTTACACCCCACTTAAATGTACAACCAAATCGCCTTAGCCTTCCATGTATGCACTCATTTTTAGTGCATTATTGTTATTTGTTAACCCTAAGTTAACTATCTAATTGATTACATGGTTGCTAAGTCGAGTCATATCCTTGTACATATTGTTTTGGGACGATTGGGACTCATGGGTAAAGTACTTATTTTATGGAGTAATGGGGACGAACATCATTTATTACCCCCATATGTACGTTAATCTTAAAAGTGCTCCAAATGTTTCGATTATCTTGATTCGAGTCATTAGATTAGTTTATTGTAAAGTATGTAAAAATTCAAGTGTAAGGAGAATGCTCAACCCCTATGATGTATTATTTTGGATGGTAGGGTAAGAGTGTATGCAAAAAAAAAATAAAAAAAAATAAAAAAAAAATCGGAAAAATCAAGAAAAAGAAAAAAATAGAAAAAGAAAAAGAGAAAAAACATACGGACTACCATCCCTTTTCATTCTATGTTCATTTTATGTTTTTGTTATTTCTCATTTATTAGCTTAAGTCGAGTCTAGTCTTGGCTTAGCAACGCCACATTGTACATGTAATTAACCAAGATTGTTAACTCGCCACCAGTAAAAACTTCCTTTATCCAACAAAACCGTGTATTTCATATCCCTACACCTAACGTTACAACCCTTTAAAAGACCTCTTTGATAGTTTATCCTAGGTGCTTACGCCATGTGGTGGAGGTTTGATCCTTTCCCAAGCCTATGGTAATCTATTTTGCTATGACAGGTAGTGAGAGATATCTTCCGTTTCCATATTGTAATTTTTACTTTATTACACCCGAGAGATGTGAGTATCTAAACACTATTTGTGAGGTGCTAGTATATGAACTCTGTGCTTGTCTATTGGTCTTTAGTGGAACGATTATTTGTTGTAATTACTTTTATGTTAGTGTTAAATGACCCCTAACTTGTATTTTGACTAGAATAAAAGCGCATTTGCTTGAGGACAAGCAAATCTCAAGTGTAAGGGTATATGATGAGGCGAAAAATGAACCAGTTTTAGGGGGTCATTTAAGCCCGGAATTGAACTTATTTGATCAAATATTGCCCTAAATCGTTCCTTTTGTGATTTTAGGTACTTTGGGAGTGAAATCTGAAAAAGGAAGCAATTCGGACGTTTTTGGAGCATAAAAGTGAAGAAAACGCCAAAGTCTTAATTTTTCTTGCTGGGAACAGTAAGTGACGGCGTCAAGAAGGAATCCTTGACGGCGTCAAGAGCAAATTTCCATGACGATCCAGTACAGATTTGACGGCGTCACGAAGAAGGGCGTCAAGAGTAAAAGTCATGACGGCTTGGAAATGCACAACACATGACGGCGTCAAAAGTAGATCAAGGCAGTCCGAGAAGAGTTTTGGCGGCGAGGTGACGGCGTCACAAGATTGGTCTTGACGCCGTCAGACCCTATTTCCTATATATAGTTTTCTAATTTTCACACATTAAAGGGAGAAGTTTTGGAGAAACCCTAAGTACGAACTTGGTGCGAATTTTACAGGTTTTTCAAGGGTTCTAAGCCCTTGATACCTTTCATGTGTAATTGAGATAAGAGTTCTTTTAATTCAATCAATATGTCTATGTGTTGGTTATCTATATCTGGCTCTTGTCTTAATTCCATCATGCTAGGCTAGATCTATCTTGTGTTTGCTTGGATCTAATGAAACCTAGATGTTAATTATGTGTTAATTACTTGTTTATAATTGTTTTGGATGAATGAATTTGATGTTAGGCTTAAGAAAACTGGCAGATCTCCAAATGGTAACATGCTTGAACGTCTTAGGAAACATGAACCGATGTGCACTAGGTCTTTATTGGTTGTATTTAATGCATGAGCCACTATTTATAATCCCTATGGTTGTGCTGGGCATGGCATAGGAGGAGATAAGAGCTCATAGAATTGGGGAGTTAAGTGCGCCACCCTATGAATGGTATTAAGGAATACAATTTGTCATCCATGCAACTATAACAAGTAATTAACGTGTAAAAGATGTCTAGGGAGTAGTGAAATCTAAGTAAACACATTTTCTCCACTTATTGCTCACAACCTTAGTATAATTTAGTTTATTTTCATTTCTAGTATTTTATTTTGATTGCATCTTTAGTATTGGGTTAATTGATTAGCAACTAATTCCGCCCCAAATCCTTCAAACCCGAGATTTTTACTTGCTTTCTAAAAAATATAAAAATACAAAAATAATCATCCCTCACCTTTAGAACTAGTATTTAGGTTTTCTAATCCTAGCGACACTATTCCTAGCTGAACGATCAATCCCCCGGTACTTGTCACTATACTATACTACAACGATCAGGTACACTGCCTGGTGGAGGTTGTAAGCTTCTCAAGATCCCTTGAGAGGTAAAGCCTGGTGCGATTCCCACGTATCAATTTTCCTATTTTCATACCTAATGACAGCTCTTGCGGTGGTAAGAAATGGTGCCCCAAGGATTATTGGCATGCATCCACTCCCTTTATCATCTATGATCATGAAATCAACGGGATACATGAATCCCGCGACATTGACCAGCACATCTTTCGCGATTCCCAGGGGGTACACGTAAGAGTGTCCAGCGAAGGATAACCTAACACGAGTGGTGGCTGGCATTTTTGACGTTAGTTGGATTTAGATAGTTAGGGGCATAAGATTTACTTCCAATCATTGGTCGGCGAAAGCGTTTAGACATTTCAAATTCCCGATGCTGACTGGTATCTCGAAGTTCCCACACGCCATCTGCTTAGTAGCTACTTTTTGTACCAGTAGTTTCTCAAATATCGGTCCCCCAGGTAATGTATCATACTCATCTTTTCCCTCTTCCTCCTTCTCTGAACCCTGTTTGGAGGATTGGTTACGCCCGTCACCCTTTATCCAATTTGTTATGGTGCTTTCATTTATATCATGTTTCAGGTAGTAACTTAAGGGTTGAGATTGTGGCGGTTCTTCTGTGGTTTGTTCCCTAGGGGTTTCTACTTTCTCATTATTCGTATGGACAATTGTGATGGAATTAACAAACCGGGTAGTGGGGGTGACGCTCTCTTTCCTCAGTAACATCCTTTCATGGGTTTTCTGGTTGGCATACTCCTCAACTAGGCTCATTATCTCATTCATTTTCTCTTGTATCTCCTCCTTTTGTTTATAAATTGCTTCCTCGAATCTAGCAAGCCGCTCAGAATGGGTTGCCATATATTCCCTCATTCTGGCTTCAAATTCCGGGCTAAGTTTCTCAGGAGGAGAATAAGGTGGGGCATAGTTTTGAAAGGTCTCAACATTCTCTCTAGAGGGTGACTCTGATAATGGTGTTGAAGTCATTTTCGAGACAGAATTGACAGCAGCCCGTCTAGGACTTAAGGGTCTCTTTTGCCTTTCCTCCAAATAGTCAACTTTTGCCTCAAGTTTGTAAAGGAGTTCATCAGAGATTTGATTAGTCCCTCCAGGTGTCGAGATTGCGTTGATGGTCTCTTTTATAGTGTGATTAAACTCCCATAACTCTTGATTATCGGTGGCAAGTTCGTCAATAATTGCCCAAGACTCCTCGGCGTTCTTATCACGCAATCTACCTCCTGCGGCTCGATTGATGGTACGTTTAGTGTGATAGAAGATTTGAACTAATAACCAAATATTTATACCCTGATAAGGGACTTTGTGGAGTAGATCCTTGAAACGAGCCCACGCTTCGTAGAAAGTTTCACCCTGATGTTGTTCAAACATCAAGATGTCATTTCTAAGCATCGCAGTCTTCCCCGGTGGGAAGAATTGAGCAAGGAAACGAGTGGTGAGATGATACGTGGGAATCGCACCAGGCTTTACCTCTCAAGGGATCTTGAGAAGCTTACAACCCCCACCAGGCAGTGTACCTGATCGTTGTAGTATAGTATAGTGACAAGTACCGGAGGATTGATCGTTCAGCTAGGAATAGTGTCGCTAGGATTAGAAAACCTAAATACTAGTTCTAAAGATGAGGGATGATTATTTTTGTATTTTTATATTTTTTAGAAAGCAAGGAAAAATCTCGGGTTTGAAGGATTTGGACGGAATTAGTTGCTAGTCAACTAACCCAATGCTAAAGATGCAATCAAAATAAAATACTAGAAATGAAAATAAACTAAATTAACTAAGGTTGTGAGCAATAAGTGGAGAAAATGTGTTTACTTAGATTTCACTACTCCCTAGACATCTTTTACATGTTAATTACTTGTTATAGTTGCGTGGATGACGGATTGTATTCCTTAATACCATTCATGGGGTGGCGCACTTAACTCCCCAATCCTATGAGCTCTTATATCCTCCTATGCCATGCCCAGCACAACCATAGGGATTATAAACAGTGGCTCATGCATTAAATACAACCAATAAAACCTAGTGCACATCAGTTCATGTTTCCTAAGACGTTCAAGCATGTTACCATTTGGAGATCTGCCAGTTTTCTTAAGCCTAACATCGAATTCATTCATCCAATACAATTATAAACAAGTAATCAACACATAACTAACATCTAGGTTTCATTAGATCCAAGCAAACACAAGATAGATCTAGCCTATCATGATGGAATTAAGACAAGAACAAGATATAGACAACCAACACATAGACATATTGATTGAATTAAAAGAATACTTATCTCAATTACACATGAAAGGTATCAAGGGCTTAGAACCCTTGAAAAACCTGTAAAATTCGCACCAAGTTCGTACTTAGGGTTTCTCCAAAACTTCTCTCTTTTTAATGTGAAAATTAGAAAACTATATATAGGAAATAGGGTCTGACGGCGTCAAGACAAATCTTGTGACGCCATCACCTCGCCGCCAAAATACTTCTCGGACTGCCTTGATCTACTTTTGACGCCGTCATGTGTTATGCATTTCCAGGCCGTCATGAATTTTATTCTTGACGCCCTACTTCGTGACGCCGTCAAATCTGTACTGGGTCGTCATGGAAATTACACTTGACGCCGTCAGAAATTCCTTCTTGACACCGTCACCTACTGTTCCCAGCAAGGAAAATTAAGACTTTGGCGTTTTCTTCACTTTTATGCTCCAAAAACGTCCGAATTGCTTCCTTTTCCAGATTTCTCTCCCAAAGTACCTAAAATCACAAAAGGAATGATTTAGGGCAATATTTGATCAAATAAATTCTATTCCGGGCTTAAATGACCCCCTAAAAGTGGTTCATTTTTTGCCTCATCATATACCCTTACACTTGAGATTTGCTTGTCCTCAAGCAAATGCGCTTTTATTCTAATCAAAATACAAGTTAGAGGTCATTTAAAACTAATATAAAAGTAATTACAACAAATAATCGTTCCACTAAAGACCAATAGACAAGCACGGAGGTCATACACTAGCACCTCACAAATAGTGTTTAGATACTCACATCTCTCGGGTGTAATAAAGTATAAATTATAATATAGAAACAGACGATATCTCTCACTACCTGTCATAGCAAAATAGATTACCATAGGTTTGGGAAAGGATCAAACCTCCACCACATGACGTAAGCACCTAGGATAAACTATCAAAGAGGTCTTTTAAAGGGTTGTAACGTTAGGTGTAGGGATATGAAATACACGGTTTTGTTGGATAAAGGAAATTTTACTGGTGGCAAGTTAACAATCTTGGTTAATTACATGTACAATATGGCGTTGCTAAGCCATGACTAGACTCGACTTAAGCTAAAAAATGAAAAATAACAAAAATATAAAATGAACATAGAATAAAAACGGGATGGTAGTCCGTATGTTTTTTTCTTTTTTTCTTTTTCTATTTTTTTTTTCTTTTTCTTGATTTTTCGATTTTTTTTTTTTTTTTTTTTTTTTTTTTTTTTTTTGCATACACTCTTACCTTACCATCCAAAATAATATATCATAGGGAATAAACTTTCCCCTTACACTTGAATCTTTACATACTTTACAATAAACTAATATAATGACTCGAATTAAGAAAATCAAAACACTTGGAGTACTTTTAAGATTAACGTACATATGGGGGTAATAAATGATGTTCTTCCCCATTACTCCATAAAATAAGTACTTTACCCATGAGTCCCAATCGTCCTAAAACAATATGTACAAGGATATGACTCGACTTAGCAACCATGTAATCAATTAGATAGTTAACTTAGGGTTTAACAAATAACACTAATGCACTAAAAATGAGCGCATACACGGAAGGCTAAGGCGATTTGGTTGTACATTTAAGTGGGGTGTAACAAATTCTTCCTTTAAGTAGGATGCTTAAAGTTAGAAATGAAAAGATAGGCTCGGAGGGGTGTACTAGGGGTTTCTTTTACTAAAAATGAGTACAACGCTAAGGTGTGGGAGAAATTAGTTGACTTAATTAGCCAAGTAATATGACTTAAATGGTCAAGTAATTATAATACGGGTTTAACACAAGGGTAATCCTAATGCCTCTTATCATGTAGTAAATCCTACCACACGAATGTAGTATCACTAGCGGTCTCGGGATGCATCACTAACGCAAGTTCTAAAATCTAAATGCTACCGGTACACTCATAAGCACTAATAGTAAATGCTTTTCCTATCAAATCTAAAGGCGAACCTCACATATTTGGATGGAAAATTTTTCTGAATATACGGTTATGTGCTAGTCATACAATCTCTTATCCATGAGACGCTTGCTATGGCTAAAGTTTCACTCCTAAATGTTGTAAAAAAATTTAAATTTGGCGCTAAAATTGTACTAACAAGTATTTCTCATAGTTTTATTACACATCTACTATTAAACAAAACAAACTCAAGCGAAAGTGTACATGTAAGGTATCATCATTTTACCCTCCCCTTACACTTAAGATGAACATTGTCCCCAATGTTCAAGTAAAGAATGTAAACGTTAAAAAGTAAAAAGAATGAAATCAAATACTCCCCTGATTCGCTCGGTATGGATAATAAGGTGGCCAGGTTAAATCTTCCTCCAAGAAAATGACCAATAAAAGCTTCCCTTCCAGAATATAAATCATCTTCTTGTCATACATAACCTATAAATCCTGAGAAAATAGACAAAACAACCTCGCGTAAAATCGGCGGCATCCTATATAAGTTACTAAATCCTAGAAAACAAGATAAGATATAATGCTTGTGGAATGAAGTTTGCAGATTTTCTGGAGATTATAAAACTTAATAATTCACAAAAACAATAAGACTCCGTTAGAAAAACAAAACCGGTAAAATTTCCAGATTTTTACATGTGACGCCGTCAAGAATTAATTCTTGACGCCGTCAGAAGTGACCTGCAGAAATTCTTATGTTAAGTTTCCGGAAAATTTCTGGAAAAACTTGGTCCTACTTCCTGGAAAATCCTGCAAAACTTCATTATGACTCAATACAAGCATTTGACTCTAACAAATACGAATATACATGTTCATTTAATATTGTGGAGAATCATGATCGGTTTGTTTCTTAAAAACATATTTGGGGTTTCCCCTTACACTTATCTTTTGCAAAAATACTTTTAGGTGGAGTTAAGACTAGGCCAAAACAACAAAGTAAAGTATTTCCACTATTTAGTTTAGAAACATGATCTACCAACAATAAAAATAAAGCATGCATACGGAAGCAAATAACAAACAAACAAAATAAAATCACACAAAACATGGGTTGCCTCCCAAGAAGCGCTTTTCTTTATTTACGAGTCTTGTAGCTAGACTCAAGGCCATGGGTTACTACGTGACCTCGTCGTTGGTTCCACTCTCTAGGTCGTCTTCTAAACCAGTTTTGTATTCCGGACCTAGTTGTAAGCATTCTTTGTAGAAACCAAGCATCCTATTCTTTACATACTCTATTCCTCTACGTCTATCCTCCTCATTCCTATAATAAGCTGCTTGCTTGAGTTCTTTTTTGAAATTAGAGAGAAGGCGGTACTGCTCAATCTTGTAGGGCATTTGATAGACAACCTCATCATTCTCTTCCTTGAATCTAACTATCCCTAAAGTCGGATCATAACTCATCCTAGTGGCCTCAACAAATGGTTTTCCAAATATTATTTGGCTTAGGCAAGCATCTATCACCGGACGAGTGTCTTCAACTATCATAAAATCGATCTCATAGGTGAGATTCCCTATAATCACATGCAATCCCTTCACTCTTCCTGCAAAATTACTTATCAGATTCTTATTAGGCATCATCCTAAAATTAAGTTGCTTCTTCATCACCCAATTGTAATAAGTCCTAGTCATGATGTTCACGGGGGATCTAGGGTCGATGTAAGCTGTCCATATATGCATGTGCCCGATATTGCATGGTATGTTAATGTTAGATGGGTCTCCCATTTTGATAAGGGGGTGCCAAGGATATATGGTCTCTCGGGACTATCGAATAAATCCTTATGGTATTCCCGTTCTTCCTCGGTGGGCAACTTATCAAAGTACTTTTCTTTAGGCTCTACCTCCTCTAATTCCTCTCTCCTATTAACCTCAACTTCCCTACTCTCATCCTTAGTCTCGGCTTCTACTCTATCTTCATCCTTGTCACTCTCTTCTATCTCCTTATCTATTGGCTTAATGGTGACAACATTGACAAAGTGGACATGTTTGGATGATGAGGGGTCCTTAATTTGGATTCCGTTATTGGTGTCCCTAGTGTCCTTCCTAGGTGTGACTAACGCTTGGTTGTTGAGGGATTTCAACAAGTTGTCAATCTTGTTGGTCATCTCCATTTGTTGTTGGTTGAATTCGGTTTCAACCCTAGCTATGCGAGCTTCCTGAGATGCCATGAACTTAGACATCAATCCTTCAAGATTGTTGGTACTACCATAGTTGTTAGAAGGATTGTTGTTGAAAGTACGGTTGGATGGTGGACCGTTTGGTTGGTAACGATTAGGCGGATTGGAAGAATTGGGTTGATTTTGTTTCCACCTAAGGTTTGGGTGATTTTTCTAAGAGGGGTTGTATGAATCACCGTAAGGGTTTGGCTCGGGCTTGAAAGTGTACCACTTATCTCCCGCTTCGTCGGTACGCGTGGATGCGTAGTCCGCAAAAGCTGTTCCGGGGAGTTCCACACAATCACGAGTGTTGTGAGGACCACTACATAATTCGCATGAAAAAGTGATTTTGTTCACTTGGCTTGAAGGTTTAGGAGCTTCGTAAGATTTCATGAGAAACTTGACTTGGTCCTCAAGTTCCATGATCCTACGGTCGGGAGTGCTAGAATTGTTCGAAGGCAAAGATATTGCCTTGACCGTTTTGTTCAAATCACGGGGATCATTCCAACTTTCGTTGTCATAAAGAGCAAGATCTTCTATGAGTTCCCATGATTGTTCCGCACTTAGATCACGTAGCTTACCACCGGCCGATTGGTCAATGGCTCGCCTCGTGGAGATATCGATATGGTCATAAAAAATTTGGACTTGGAGCCAAAGATCTATGCCATGATGAGGGACTTTTTGGAGTAAGTCCTTGAAACGAGTCCATGCTTCATAAAGAGATTCATTTTGACGTTGTTGGAACATCAAGATGTCATTTCTAAGCTTAGTAGTTCTCCCCGGTGGGAAAAATTGAGCAAGGAAACGAGTGGTGAGATCATCCCATGTGGTGATGGATCTCGCGGGTAAACGCTCAAGCCATTGACTAGCTTGATCCCGTAGAGAGAATTAAAATAGGCGTAATCGGGTTGTCTCTCTAGTTTCAACACCTAGGTCTATGGAATCTACGATTTTGAGGAAGTCCTTAAGATGTTGGTTTGGATCTTCGGAACGAAGTCCATGGAATGCACATCCGCTTTGCACCAACCGGATGGTGTCGGATCGCAAGGGAGTCACATTGGCTCCGGTGAGCTCAATGGTGTTTCGGTAGCCTTGGTGGCTAGGTCGGGAATACTCTCCTAAGGTTCGGGGCCTAAGAGGTTCTAGTGGTGGGTTTTGTTGTGGTGGGATGACGGGTTCAAGGATGTTCCCATCGTCCATGATGTCGGGTGGTGAAGAGTTACGAACAAAAACACAAAGAAATAAGATAGACTAAAGAAATCTAAAAATAAAAATAAAATCTTACTATAAAGGAATCTAGCAAGTAGAGCTAATAAAAAGAGATTATAACCTAGACAATAACTATTCCCCGGGCTGCGGCGCCAAAAACTTGATACGTGGGAATCGCACCAGGCTTTACCTCTCAAGGGATCTTGAGAAGCTTACAACCCCCACCAGGCAGTGTACCTGATCGTTGTAGTATAGTATAGTGACAAGTACAGGGGGATTGATCGTTCAGCTAGGAATAGTGTCGCTAGGATTAGAAAACCTAAATACTAGTTCTAAAGATGAGGGATGATTATTTTTGTATTTTTATATTTTTTAGAAAGCAAGTAAAAATCTCGGGTTTGAAGAATTTGGGCGGAATTAGTTGCTAGTCAACTAACCCAATGCTAAAGATGCAATCAAAATAAAATACTAAAAATGAAAATAAACTAAATTAACTAAGGTTGTGAGCAATAAGTGGAGAAAATGTGTTTACTTAGATTTCACTACTCCCTAGACATCTTTTACATGTTAATTACTTGTTATAGTTGCGTGGATGACGGATTGTATTCCTTAATACCATTCATGGGGTGGCGCACTTAACTCCCCAATCCTATGAGCTCTTATCTCCTCCTATGCCATGCCCAGCACAACCATAGGGATTATAAACAGTGGCTCATGCATTAAATACAACCAATAAAACCTAGGGCACATCAGTTCATGTTTCCTAAGACGTTCAAGCATGTTACCATTTGGAGATCTGCCAGTTTTCTTAAGCCTAACATCGAATTCATTCATCCAATACAATTATAAACAAGTAATCAACACATAATTAACATCTAGGTTTCATTAGATCCAAGCAAACACAAGATAGATCTAGCCTAGCATGATGGAATTAAGACAAGAACAAGATATAGACAACCAACACATAGACATATTGATTGAATTAAAAGAATACTTATCTCAATTACACATGAAAGGTATCAAGGGCTTAGAACCCTTGAAACACCTGTAAAATTCGCACCAAGTTCGTACTTAGGGTTTCTCCAAAACTTCTCTATTTTTAATGTGAAAATTAGAAAACTATATATAGGAAATAGGGTCTGACGGCGTCAAGACAAATCTTGTGACGCCGTCACCTCGCCGCCAAAATACTTCTCGGACTGCCTTGATCTACTTTTGACGCCGTCATGTGTTATGCATTTCCAGGCCGTCATGAATTTTACTCTTGACGCCCTACTTCGTGACGCCGTCAAATCTGTACTGGGTCGTCATGGAAATTACTCTTGACGCCGTCAGAAATTCCTTCTTGACGCCGTCATCTACTGTTCCCAGCAAGGAAAATTAAGACTTTGGCGTTTTCTTCACTTTTATGCTCCAAAAACGTCCGAATTGCTTCCTTTTCCAGATTTCTCTCCCAAAGTACGTAAAATCACAAAAGGAACGATTTAGGGCAATATTTGATCAAATAAATTCAATTTCGGGCTTAAATGACCCCCTAAAAGTGGTTTATTTTTCGCCTCATCATGAGATCATCCCATGAGGTGATGGATCCCGCGGGGAAACGTTCAAGCCATTGGCTAGCTTGATCACGTAGAGAGAATTGGAATAGGCGTAATCGGGTTGACTCTCTAGTTGTAACATCAAGGTCTATAGAATCTACGATTTTAAGGAAGTCCTTGAGATGTTGATTAGGATCTTCGGAACGAAGTCCATGAAATGCACATCCGCTTTGCCCCAACCGGATGGTGTCTGATCGCAAGGGAGACACATTGCCTCCTTGGGTGAGCTCAATAGTGTTTTGATAGCCTTGGTGTCTAGGTCGGGAATACTCTCCTAGGGTTCGGGGCCTAAGAGGTTGGTTTGCTAGTGGTGGGTTTTGTTGTGGTGGGTTGATGGGTTCAAAGATGTTACCACCTTCCATGATGTCGAATGGTAATGGTTACGAACAAAGACACGAAGAAATAGATAGAGTAAAGAAAACCTAAAAATAAATTAAAATCTTACTAGAAAGGAATCTAGCAAGTAGACCTAATAAAAAGAAATTCTAACCTAGACAATAACTATTCCCCGGGCTGCGGCGCCAAAAACTTGATGCGTGGGAATTGCACCAGGCTTTACCTCTCGAGGGATCTCGAGAAGCTTACAACCCCCACCAGGCAGTGTACCTGATCGTTATAGTATAGTATAGTGACAAGTACCGGGGGATTGATCGTTCAACTCAGGATAGTGTCGCTAGGATTAGAAAGCCTAAAAACTAGGTCTGGAGGTGAGGGATGATTCTTTTTGTATTTTTATATTTTATGAAAGCAAGTAAAAATCTCGGGTTTTGGAAGAGTGGGCGGAATTAGTTGCTAGTCAACTAACCCAATAACTAAGATTGCAATCAAAATAAAATAACAAAAATGAAAATAAAGCTAATTACTAATATGGTGTGAACAATAGATGGGAGAATTGTGTTTACTTAGATTTCACTACTCCCTAGATATCTTTTACAGGTTAATTGTTTGTTACAGTTGCGTGGATGACGGGTTATATTCCTTAATACCAATCGTGGGGTGGCGTACATACTTCCCCATCTCTATAAGCTCCTACTTCACTCCTATGTCGAGCCTGCAAGAAGCTCCTAACATGGGATCACTAGAATTCGCTCATGCATTAAATACAACCCTAAAAAGCTTAGTACGCATTGGTTCATGTTTCTTAAGACGTTCAAGCATGTCACATAATGGAAGTCTGCCAGTTTTCTTAAGCCTAACATCGAAAGCATTCATCCATTACAACTATAAACACGCAATCAACCTATAATCAACATCTAGGTTTCATTACATCTAAGCAAACACACAAGAGATCTAGCCTAGCATGTTAAAATCAAGACAAACGTAAGATATATTCAAACAACACATAGACATATTGAATGAATTGAAAGGATACTTATCTCAATTGAACATGAAGGGTTTCAAGGGGTGAAAACCCTTGAAAATACTGTTAAAAACGAGCTAGGGTTTATTCAAGTCGACCCTAAAATTCTCCTCTCTCTAGAATGAAAATTACAAAGACTACATATAGATTTCCTAAGGTGACGGCGTCAAGAAGAAAGTTTTGACGCCGTCAACCCGCCGCCAAAAATATAATCGGATTGCCTAGATCCAGATCTGACGCCGTCATGTGTATTGCTGTTCTGGGTCGTCACCACTTTTACTCTTGACGGCCTTGATTTGACACCGTCACGTTTCCACTGGACCGTCACCATTTTTGCTCTTGACGCCGTCATCAAATTGCTCTTGACGCCGTCAGGTACTGTTCCCAGCAAGGAAAATCAAGACTTTGTCGTTTTCTTCACTTTTATGCTCCAAAACGTCCAAAATACTTCTGTTTCCAGAATTCACTCCCAAAGTACCTAAAATCACAAAAGGAACGATTTAGGGCAATACTTGATCAAATAAATTCAAATTCCGGCTTAAATGACCCCCTAAAAATGGATCACTTTTTGCCTCATCGGATTTTTTCTTAAGGGAGAAAATGGCCTTTTCACTGTGTCTAAAACAGTGACATGAGGAGCCCCTTATATAGGGTTTCCTCTTGTATCAGATGCATAACACGTGGATCCCATTATCTCAATCGTGTGGTGGAATTCAAACCGGTACATGCACTTTTTCACGATTTCCGAAGGACACGTGGGATACTTTAAAACTAGATACACCGTATCGCTTTTTTGGCAGGAAATACTAGGAACTTCCCCGCCACGCTTACCGCTAATATTTCTAAGTCTAGCATCCGCGTTTGATAACCACGCATACTAGACTGGGGGGACATGATTATGTATAGTCCATATTCGGGTCACGGACCCAAATGATAGACATTACTAAGGCCCAAACCCGCCACGAGTGGGCCATCACAACAATGATTTGGGCTAGTAGAATAACGGCTTGGGCACACGAAATCCCAAGCCCAAAGTTATTTATTGTTATGATATGGATATCTCTTATTTAAGGGATATATATCCAAACCGGATATACACCGAAAAGTGAGGCACACGTATCCAATAAGGATCCCATCCCTATATAAACAATATCACAATTCTCGTTAAAGGTACGACTCACAACCCTAATTCATATACATAACCCTAAAACCAATTACTTACTCTCACGCCGGAGGATAATCGTGGGAAACAATCCCACGATAAGCCTAACGGTGTTTGTTTGCTTTCTTAGTGCGCAGGTCTCAAGCATTAAGGTCTAATTGGTACGAGAGCAGGAACCCAAATAAGGAACGCCCAACTTTTGTATCAACATTTACCATTTAGACCTTTAACTTTATAATATTTACTTTTTAGTCCTTTTTAGTTTATATTTATTTTAATATCTATCCTAGGGTTTTAATATTATGCAAAACTAGTCCTTACACTTATAACTTCTAGGAAATGTCAAAAACAGTCCCTAGAGTTTATAATTTCATGAATTTACGATATATACCCTTATGCATGTAAAGTTTTGCAAAACTAGTCCTAATATGCGTGTAACTTATATTTTATCTAGCAACTAAGTTTTCTAGCTTTTGTTTTACTTATTTTAGCATATCTAGGTTATCTATAACTAGTGTATGACCTAAAGTAATGACTTATAGCATGCATGCAAGTATATAACTCGATCTAGGGTTTTAAAATGTAAACTAGTAAATGAAATGGTTCAAGGCTCAAGCAAGGGTTCCTAGGGTATCTAAGGCATCCTAAATCTATCCTAAGACTATATTAAAGCTAAATAGACTAATATGTAAGACTTACTTGGGTAGGGGAGGGTTTACATGGGTTTTAGGGTTTTCTAGGGCTCGCTCGACTTCAAACCACAACACAACACAACCAAGGCTTAGCTACTCAACTCCTAGGGCTTCTATGGACTTATTACTACTGAAATAATGTAAGGTGAAGAGAAGAAAGGGTGTGAAGAAGAATGGAGGGGAGGAGGGGGTATTTATACCCGCGTAGGCGGTTT
Source organism: Artemisia argyi (assembly GCA_030686995.1). NCBI lineage: Eukaryota > Viridiplantae > Streptophyta > Magnoliopsida > Asterales > Asteraceae > Artemisia > Artemisia argyi. The sequence goes on from CM060689.1 coordinate 142,627,046, forward strand.
GGGGTGAAAACGGGGTGTAGGTGTCATGCAGGGGGGGGGGGGGTGAGCAAGCAAGGCTAGAGGGGGGTTGTGGCAGGTCTAGTGGTGACAAGGAGAAGCTAGGAGGTAGCTAGGGGCTGAGCTAGGACGGTTGTGGTGGTAAGAAGGCCGAGAGAGGCGGTTTAGTGAAGTAGCTTACAAGGAGGTGATGCACCTACTAGCTTGGGTGCTTGTAAGCTGCTTAGGGTGTTTAGGGATGGTTTAGGGTAATTAGTGATGGTTTAGTTGTGGATTAGTGGTGGCTTAGGGTGGATTAATGGTGATTAGTGGTGGATTAGTCAAGTAGGTGATGAACCTACTTGTGTGGGTGCTTAGAGGTGTTAGGGTGTGTGCTTGGGTATGACTAAGGTGTTAGGTTGCTAGGTTGAAGTGTTTGAGGTGCTTATGTTTAGGTTTTACTTGTTTTAGTTAAGTTTAAACCTAGTTCTACTTATTAAGTGTTTAAGGTTTTACCTAAGGTTTAGTGCCTAAGTTAAGTTCCTAAGTGTGTTTAGTGACTAATCCTAACACCTAATGGGTATATTCTAAGTGAGGGTAACTTATGGGAAAGGTTTGGGAAGGTTTGACCTAGTTTTGTAACCTAAATGACCTAAGTATGTTTAGTGAGAGACTAGGCTTTATCCTATGGTTTAGTGCCTAGACTAGTGTCCTATGAGTATCTTATAACTATTCCTAAGTTCTAAGATGCTTATACTAAGTGGTAGTGACCTATGGGGAATTTTTGGGATGGTTTAGACCTAATTCTAGTTAACTATGACCTAGTTATGGTTTAGGGCTTATGGGGTTTGTATCTAAGTTTTAAAAGGTTTATTCTATAGCCTAATGGTCCTAATATATCCTAATATTCCTAAGGAAACTCATACTCAAGCCTTGGACACATTCATACTAGTGAAACTAAGCATATAGGTTCAAATAAGCACATAATCCTACTTAAGTTTTAGTTAGTGTTTATTAGGGTTTTGTGTTATGTTTAGTGTTTTAGATTGGTGAATTACTTATTATGGTGTTGTTATGATTTTATGCTTGACATACCTGGGGTTTATAGGATGTGAGTGTTGAGTTATTTTGCTTGTGTAAATACGTGAGCAGGTCTAGTGAGTCATGCAAGTAATAATGTATATAAAAAGCAAAAATTTACCTGTGAGATGCCTACTATAGGTATTTGTAATAGGAATGATAGTAATGGGTGTTTGTGGGTTGTTATAGTCTTACCCCTTAGAGAAAATCTCGTCCCGAGATTTTGACGAGTATACGAGTAGGGGAGAGAATAAGTCGAGAAAATAGAGGAAGAAGAGAATTATCTTCCGATACCGAGGAAAATGTTGTGAAAAGAAAGAAGATTTTGCACAAGCGGAGTAGGAATTGCTTGTAGAGATACCAGATACTTGGGTTTTTATATCCCATTATTTGCAAATAAAGGCGTCCCAATATTTGAAAACAAGAGCGTATAAATTCTTAACCTATTTGATTTATAACTTTCTCATTAAAATGTAGGAACAACCTAATTCATTTTAAGAGGATAGTCATCATAAATCATCCTTAAGTAGTATCGATGGAAATTGAAGAGAGTTTTGCCATGTTTTAGGATATATGGTAAGGGAATATTTTAGAGACAAGTTTCAACCGAGATAACAACTAGTTTTCATCATGGTGAAGACAAGTTCTAGATATGGTAAAGGAATATTCTAGTCAAGGTAGAGACAAGTTCTAGTCATGAAAGAGACAAGTTCTAGTTATGATAGAGACAAGTTCTAAAGTTCTCCGGTTTAGCAACTTGTCACATGGTAGGTTCCTATGTTAAGACTAGAATGACGGACGTAGAAGATGTCATTTTTTTGCAATTTCTTGCAAAGCGATATTTAATATCATAGTCGAACGTAATGAGGATTAAAGTTCGATGTAGATATTCTTACAAGCTCTAACTAATAGAAACTTGCGGTATGATGAGAAATACAAGTTCTAATTAATAGAACATTGCAGGATGAGGTAGGGAGAGAATATAGAGAGAAGAAAATAGAGTGTAAAATGACGGAGAAATAAAAATGAAGGGAAATGGTGTGAAGGATGTATTGGAGTGGAGTGGAGTGAGAAAGGAAAAAAGATGAAATGGCAAAGTAGGAGAAATGGAAAAGGAAAAGGAGTTTGGAGTAGGTGGAGTGGGGAAAAGTATAGGAGTGGGGAAAATGGAAAAGTATGGTTTCAATTTGTGGAGTGGGAAAAAAGGCGGGAAAATGTGATTTTAAACGGAAGAGTAGGAAGAAGTGGGAGGAAAAGATTTAAACGGTAGAAAGAGAGAAATGAAAAGATGAGATTAAATGTAAGAGTAAGAATATAGGGTACCTGAAGGAGAATACCCTAACGGAGTTTTAGATTTACTAGATTTCTTCCTAGAGTTTTGTTTTCCCCCTAAGGTTCTTCTAGTTTTTCCTAACTAATCCTAATTTCTAAAGGTGAGGTGTTTGGTTCCATTGAGGTAGAGGGTTCTAAAGAGGGATTAGGTTTAAGTGTTTTCTTTCCTAAGGGTTGACTAGGTATATCCTTATTCTTAGGTGTAGTTTCAGGTTTTTTTTTTCTTTTGTTTTAGGTTGTCTATTATTACCATTATTACTATTATTATGAGTATTACTATTCCTAGGAATTTGAAACCAGCTAGGGCACTATCCATAGTATCTCCTAAGTGAAATTTCCTAATAGGTATTCTAAAAATTGTCAAATCCTAAGGTATAATCTAAAATCCTCAAGTGTGTAAGTATGGGTATCCTAAGGGCTAGGTATGATAATCTATGACCTAAATCTATTTATTCCTATAGGGTAAATGTGTCTATCCTAAACTAGGGGTCTAAAGGCTTAGGGTGAGGGTTATCTAATCCTAGGTTTTTCTTAATCTATATTCTAATCCTAATGTTTTCCTATATCTATTGGGGTAGGGGTTTTGGTTTCTAATCCTAATGATCTAAGGTTTTCTATTCCTAAGTTTATGTTTTCTAGGGTTATCCTAATGTTATTTCTAACCTCAAGTATGGAAATCCTAACTAAGGTTTTGGGGTTTACTAAAGGGGATTGGGGAAAACTAGCTCGGGAATCATAGTAATCTAGAGGAATAAGAGGTAGGAATATGCTTATATATGAGGATCATATAATTGCATCTGGGATAGTTAGGGGTAGAATCTCTAACTAGAAAGAAGATAGCTTAAGAAAGCTGAGGAAAGAAGTGAAGGTTTAGAGATCGGAGGAGAAAGAATTTAGATCTCTATGGTGAAGAATGAGGATTCTCACCATCAGCAAGGGGAAAAAGTGTTGAAAAGGTTAGAGTAAGGGAAATTTAAAATAGGTTAGAGATTCTATATACCTAAGACATCGGGGTAGGTTTCCTAAGATCCTAAGGGTAAGGGTTAAGGGTAGGTTATAACAAGTACCCAACTTGTTATGTTTTATGGGTTATACCTAATTTTCCTAAGGGTTAAGGGTGTCCTAAGGTGAAAGGCATTCCTAAGTCTAGTTATCTAATATATCCTAGGTAGTTTCTAAATCCTAACTTGTTTTATTTATTTTCTATTCTACTTATACTATAGGCTCTAACTATTCTAAGGCATATCTCCTGGGGTTATTTATCTACTTAGCGTTTTCTAAAGTTTTCTAATTTCCTAATTTCATGAGTTAGTGTTTTCTAAGTTTTCCTCATCATTATCTATTATCTTTTCTAAAGTGCAAATCCTAAAGCGGGCAAAGGCTATTTTCTGGTGATGTTTCATTTGGTTTTTCTGTATTTTAGCTATTTTAAAACAGTTTTCTTGTAAAGTCTTTCTTAAACTACTATAGTCAGGTTGATTATCTAAGTTATTATTATTATGACCTTTTTCTATCTTCTCAAGGAGATCAAGAAAAATTTCATCTAAGTTATTTAAAATCTCCTCTAATTGGTTTTCCTCATCTTCTAGAGTTAACCTAGAGAGTTTTTCTCCATTTTCATCTTTCCAAGATGGAATGGGAGGGTTTATTAAGTAAGGGGTAGGGTTTAAGGTATAGGGTTGCCTAAGGTCATATCTAGGGTAATAGGTAGGGATAGGGTGTTTAGGTATATATGGTTCTCTTGGAAGAAAGAAACCATGGGGTTCAGTTCTAGAGGTAGAAAAAAGTGGATGTATAATAAGGTTTAGGGGAGGTAGGGATGATGTCTTAGCAAAGAAATCTCTTATGTGTTTTAAATGAGGGTTATCTAAAGAAGGGGTATATCCTAAGGGTTAAGGTTTATCTAAACTATTCTTAGAGTCTTCTAAGTTATAGGGTTCAGGGAAATAATCTAGTACATTCGGAGAGGAAAGATCATTCTCCGGATGTAGACTAGATGAGATAGGGGTAGAGTAGTAGGGAGTAGACATAACTATATAATAAAGAAAATGCTGTAAATCATTTAGCAGTTAAGCAGGCAATTATTATACTTACCTTAGCACGTATGGTTATGGAGGATGGCAGAGGTATTGAGGACTTTCTCGAGTTTAGGAAAAATAGTTGTAGTTTAGGTTTTGACCTTGTTCTCTACAACTGAAGCTCTGATGCCAATCTGTAACACCCTCATTTTTCACTGATCGCAGCGGATAAAGTGTTTGGGGTATTACTTCATAGAATTACAGATACAGTAATAGAAAAGGACTCGAAAAGAGACGTTTTGGAAATTTAGTTATCATTCATAATTATCAGAGTTTTAATTATAAAAGATATACTTTTATTTTTGATGAGGTCCCAAAAATCTAAGAGTTAGGTTGTGTTTGAATAATAACCATGAAAAGTCCTCCGAGTTCAGTACCTCCTTCTACCATGGATCCATAGAAGTAATATACCTAGAATACATGCTTAAAAGGTTAACACTAGGTTTTGAGTGAGAATCATAGGTTTAGGGGTTAGTGAATACATGTTCCCTGTGTTCAGTTGTTACACCCATCTGGAAAAATGCAAGTTTTGTGATAATTGTGATGCATGCACAATTATCAGGAGTGTAGTATGTTGCACTAACCTCATGAATCACACCTTAACGATCCGGGTCATGTGGGCTGCAGACCCAACATGAGGGGATAGAAGGATAACTTGCCAAAGTTATTCCTTGAGTGGATTCAAATATAGTACTTATTGGTACCACCTAGTGGGGTGTTAATACCAACGGGAGTTGTCAAACTCCAATAGATCTATCAACTATATTCTCGTTCGCGTGGGTAAAATATCCCAAACGATTAGATTCATGAATTTTGGTTATGTAGTGGTGGCTGTTAGTTTACTCGTGCAACAACCAAAGAAAAAGACTTGTATTCGGTTTTAAGTAAAGCATTTAGCATGTATCCCCCCTCACATGGTTTATAAAGTATTTAGAGTGAAAGCATTTTAAAAAGAGTATGAGCCTATGAACTCACATAATTTAAAAAGAAGTGAGGCTTCAAAACTCACCTGGGTTTAGAGAAATCTAAGTGATGCAAATAGTGACTCGGAAACTAGACCGCCTTACTCACGTATCCTAGTGTGCTGTTGGTTTTGTATGTATGTCAAGCTTTAGTTATCATGTTTATGTTTCTCAAGTTATTGTTTTTAGGTTTGTTAATGTTTTATATATAACATAACACCGTTCAGGCCATTGTAATTCAGAAGTATATGACTCCTCACATGAAGCTCTCTACTATTGTATTATGTTATCAACATAATACCGTTCGGGCCATCATAATTCAGAAGTTAATACTCCTCACACAAAGCTCCCTATTATTGAGTTATGTTATTATTAGGGTTTAGTTATAATCATATCACCGTTCAGGCCATCATATCTCAGAAGTAAGTATATGCACTAATCGTTCGAGGAGTCAGGGCACTTTAATTCGTAAACCCAACAAACTCGTCAAAAACGAAATATCCACATACTACTCCTCGCATGAAGCTCCCTAGTATTATGTTATGCTTCTAACTTTATTTAGGTTTTATACTTATATGATATTTTTACTTTTTACCCTTATAGTATTTATATTTACGTTTTATATCCTAAATTTATATTACTTATATTACTTATACTAATAATTATCTATACTTGACACAACTAGTCCCTAGACTTCTATATTTTAAGTAACTAACTTAAGACTCTTAAGGTTTCTATATTTACCATTTAGACCTTTAACTTTATAATATTTACGTTTTTAGTCCTTTTTAGTTTATATTTATTTTAATATCTATCCTAGGGTTTTAATATTATGCAAAACTAGTCCTTACACTTATAACTTCTAGGAAATGTCAAAAACAGTCCCTAGACTTTATAATTTCAGGAATTTATGATATATACCCATATGCATGTAAAGTTTTGCAAAACTAGTCTTAATATGCATGTAACTTATATTTTATCTAGCAACTAAGTTTTCTAGCTTATGTTTTACTTATTTTAGCTTATCTAGGTTATCTATAACTAGTGTATGACCTAAAGTAATGACTTATAGCATGCATGCAAGTATATGACTCGATCTAGGGTTTTAAAACGTAAACTAGTAAATGAAATGGTTCAAGGCTCATGCAAGGGTTCCTAAGGTATCTGAGGCATCCTAAATCTATCCTAAGACTAAATTAAAGCTAAATAGACTAATATGTAAGACTTACTTGGCTAGGGGAGGGTTTACGTGGGTTTTAGGGTTTTCTAGGGCTCACTCAACTTCAAACCACAACACAACACAACCAAGGCTTAGCTACTCGACTCCTAAGGCTTATAAGGACTTATTACTACTGAACTAATATAAGGTGAAGAGAATAAAGGGTGTGAAGAAGAATGTAGGGGGAGGGGGTATTTATACCCGCGTAGAGGCGGTTTGGGGTGAAAATGGGGTATAGGTGTTGTGCAAGGGGAGGGGTGAAATAGCAAGGATAGAGGGGGGTTGTGGCAGGTCTAGTGGTGACGAGGAGAATCTAGGAGGTAGCTAGGGGGCTGAGCTAGGACGGTTGTGGTGGTAAGAAGGCCGAGAGAGGCGGTTTGGTGGAGTAGCTTACAAGGAGGTGATGCACCTACTAGCTTTGGTGCTTGGAGGTTCTTGTAAGCTGCTTAGGGTGTTTAGGGTGGTTTAGTGGTGGATTAGTGGTGGTTTAGGGTGGATTAGTGGTGATTAGTGGTGGATTAGTCAAGTAGGTGATGCACCTACTTGTGTGGGTGCTTAGAGGTGTTAGGGTGTATGCTTGGGTATGACTAAGGTGTTAGGGTGCTATGTTGAAGTGTTTGAGGTGCTTATGTTTAGGTTTTACTTGTTTTAGTTAAGTTTAAACCTAGTTCTACTTATTAATTGTTTAAGGTTTTACCTAAGGTTTAGTGCCTAAGTTAAGTTCCTAAGTGTGTTTAATGACTAATCCTAATACCTAATGGGTTTATACTAAGTGAGGGTAACTTATGGGAAAGGTTTGGGAAGGTTTGACCTAGTTTTGTAACCTAAATGACCTAAGTGTGTTTAGTGAGAGACTAGGGTTTATCCTATGGTTTAGTGCCTAGACTAGTGTCCTATGAGTGTCTAATAACTATTCCTAAGTTCTAAGAGGCTTATACTAAGTGGTAGTGACCTATGAGGAAGTTTTGGGATGATTTAGACCTAATTCTAGTTAACTATGACCTAGTTATGGTTTAGGGATTATGGGGTTTGTATCTAAGTTCTAAAGGGTTTATTGTATAGCCTAATGGTCCTAATATATCCTAATATTCCTAAGGAAACTCATACTAAAGCCTTGGATACATTCATACTAGTTAAACTAAGCATATGGGTTCAAATAAGCACATAATCCTACTTAAGTTTTAGTTAGTGTTTATTAGGGTTTTGTGTTATGTTTAGTGTTTTAGATTGGTGAATTACTTATTATGGTGTTGTTATGATTTTATGCTTGACATACCTGGGGTTTATAGGATGTGAGTGTTGAATTATTTGGCTTGTGTAGATACATGAGCAGGTCTAGTGAGTCATGCAAGTAATAATGTATATAAAAATCAAAAATTTACCTGTGAAATACCTACTATAGGTATTTGTAATGGGAATGATAGTAATGGGTGTTTGTGGGTTGTTATAGTCTTACCCCCTTAGAGAAAATCTCGTCCCGAGATTTTGACGATTATAAGAGTAGGGGAGAGAATAAGTCGAGAAAATAGAGGAAGAAGAGAATTATCTTCTGATACCGAGGAAAATGTTGTGAAAAGAAAGAAGATTTTGCACAAGCGGATTAGGAATTGCTTTTACACATACCAGATACTTAGGTTTTTATATCTAAAATGCATTATAGGTAGTTTAGAATTAGATCAAAATAAATAGGTAGCTGTAAGCAGTAGCATCGAGCAGTGGTAGTGAGCTATGAGCTGTAGTCACAGCTCACTACTCACCGCTCATAGCTTCTTAAAGAAGCATTGAAAAAATAATCTTTCTTAAAAAATCGCAAAGCTCACTGCTCTTCTGCCAAACAAAATACTACAAATCAAAAAGCTCATTGCTCAGCGCTCATCACCCCCAAAATAAACACAACTTAAAGGTAGATGGGGTAAAGTGAAATATATGAATAGTCAATGGTCCTGAAATGTAACTTATCTTTGAGAAAACGAGAGTTAAACATCTCAGTCCTTATCATTCTCATTTACCAGAACAAACAAACACATTCCAGCATAGCTAAAGGGTACTACCTTAAACCGATCCGTACAGTTGCGCAAAAATGTCGAAAACGATGATGATGAGATCTATCTACCGTTCGATCTCACGCCGATCGTTAGCCACCGCCGCCGTAGCTACCAACCCCCTCCGTGGGGTCCACCACTCTCCCGCTTCAATCATTTCCAGTAACCATTCTTTTTATTAGTACTATTATTTATAATTGTCATCTTTATATGCCTATAATTATTTAAAGGTTTTATAACTGTATGGCTTTATTGGATATTGATATCTTACGAGGCATGATTTGGAAAATTATGTTTATGTTTAGAGGCGAATCCGAGATTTAAATTGCGCGAAACTTAGAGGGTGTTTGGGATTGCTTATTTTTATGCTTATGCTTATGCTTCTGCATGTAAATAGGTACTTTGAGGGTATTTGTTTCAGCTATAGAAATTTTCATAAGCTCATTGTTGGGGGTGTTTGTTTAAGCTTATTTGTGGGCTTACGAGCTTATTTGATTTCGGCTTATATTTCGTAACCCCAAATTTCCCGGCTTATTTTGAGACTAACGAGCTTATTTGATAAAATAAGCTTCTTATATAAGGCCACAAGTCTTGAAAAAGCCGGAAAATTCATGCTTATAAAATATAAGCCAAAATCAAATAAGCTCGTAAGCCCACAAATAAACTTAAGCAAACACCCGTGTCTTATCTTCTATACTTATTATTATATAATGCATTTGGGACTATTCTATAATTAGAAAGGCTTAAAATTCAGACTTTTACTTGCTTATTATGAAAGGATTTCAAAATTAATTTGTTAGAAAACAGGTTGGTTAAGAAGTTGGTTAGGAAGCAAGTTGGTTAGAAAGTTTGTTAGGAAGCAGGTTGTTGTTCAAACTAAAATTATTTGGCTTAACCATCTCTACCATCTATACTTATAAAGCATAAAAACAACTAAATGTGTAACCGAATAACGCAAAATATAGTCATAGGTAACCGCCGCCGCATTGCGCGGGTACCGTTCTAGTGAACTTAAATAAACTGTAAGGTACTGATGAATTCATAAGCCAACAACAATAAGCTTATGGGCTTATCAAACTTTTGATATGACCCATTATCATTATTAATTAGTATTTCTTTATTATTAATTAAGTTAGTTTCCTTTTATTATGTTTCTTGGTGAGAAAGCTAGGGTATTAGGGTAAGTCTAGGATTCCTCTATTATAGCATTAGGATTGTAATTCGGATTATGTTGAATGATATGAATTATTGATTTGGCTATCAGTATCGGGGGGTCGGTTTATCTCATTAATATAAACCATCGGGGGGTCGGTTTATCCCATTAACATAAACCATTTATCTTGTTATTTTCTTCTATCTCATTATCGATCCGGTTCGTATCAATTGGTATCAGAGCTGTTCGATTCTAGGGTAAAAAAAAAAAAACTGTTCATCAGAACACTATTCATCCGAATCACTATTCACATCCATAGTTACTGTTCATTTGAATCACTATTTTCGGGTATCAACGGCACATATACGGCGGGCTATAATGGAAGAGCATCGAGCAAGTATGGAGGCTTACAAAAAGGTCCATAAAGAGACAATGAGATCTGAACAAAGGATGGCAATTGTGCAGCAAAGTATGGAGATGGATATATATGACATCAAACAAGTACTTGCGGAGAGACGAGAACAAATGGATATCAGAGCTTACCGATTGGAAGAGAATCAGAGGCGTGAAGAAGTGAATCAAAAGATTGAAGAACTGAAGAATCTAATTCAGTCTTTCATTCGGAATCCCATATCGGCTGTTGAAATACCTCAACCAGTCACAAAAGCACCCTGCCACGATGATTTTGCTGCTCTTGAGAAAAAGAAGGTTGTGGAGGAAACTACTTTCCAAGAGATGAACAAGGAGAGTAAGACAGCAGAACTACATATTACAATGGTTACCAAAACCATGGACGAAGAAAAGAGTAAGGAAAGTTATACCAGTAGCGGGGAGGTGAAAAAATAGGTGAAAGACAACAGTGATAAAGGTGTTCATGTCACAGATTCAGAAGTTGTTGATGGATATGGTGGGGAAAACCTACCACAAACTGAAAATATACTTGAGGATTTGAACGGAAAAGACACTGGCACATGCATTGGAGTTCTGGAATCAGTAAACAACCAAGATAGCAGGAAGACAACTTGGGCAGACTTGGAAGTTCGTGTTGAATTTGATGTAAGGGCTTTTGAGGGACTTCATTGTGATCTAGGGAGGGGACAAAAAAGAACTTGGAATCCAGGGATCACTTACCATCGACCAGAAAGAAACTGGAATATAAATGGGCTGATTTCCATTCATGTGTTTCGACATTTTGAGCTTCTTGCTGACCGATATGAGAAGAGAGTTGTTCAAAGAAGAGTTTGGGATCCCGGAATTAATGAGGCTGCAATTTTAAGCAACACCTTGAGGACAAGGTGTTTTTGGGGGCCGGAGTATTGATATGACCCATTATCATTATTAATTAGTATTTCTTTATTATTAATTAAGTTAGTTTCCTTTTATTATGTTTCTTGGTGAGAAAGCTAGGGTATTAGGGTAAGTCTAGGATTCCTCTATTATAGCATTAGGATTGTAATTCGGATTATGTTGAATGATATGAATTATTGATTTGGTTATCAATATCGGGGGGTCGGTTTATCTCATTAATATAAACCATCGGGGGGTCGGTTTATCCCATTAACATAAACCATTTATCTTGTTATTTTCTTCTATCTCATTATCGATCCGGTTCGTATCAACTTTCAATTCAGCTCATAAGCCCATCATATTCGCTAGAACAGATACCCCCTTATGAGCTGCTTAATTATAAGCACTTCGGGAAATAGCGTATTTGTTGGCTTTTTTTATGAAAGAAATGAAATAAGGCCAAAAAAACAGTAGCATCTTTTTTAGAATTTTTCAGTCTAATCCATGTATAATGGGTTTTAGGTTAAATGTAATAGTAAAAAAACAATTTTAGTTTCTTCTCAATTAGCAGCTTCAAATAATAATGTTCCGAATATAAGCAAATAAGCACAGCAGTTTGGGTGATCCAAATACTTTAAACTGCTTATCTGTTTAAGAATAAGCAGAAACAATTTGTAACACCCTCTTAGTTTTAGTTTCTTACTAAGTATGGCAATATTTGGTAAAAGTTGGTTTATAATTAGTTTTGTTAGGGCTTGTAAAACAATTTGAGAGTTATATTGCTGTTTTTCTTATGGTGTCTTGATTTTTCGTGAAAGTGCCTTACTGGTTTGCGTGATTAGGTTTAGGTAGTCATCTTTAATAGAATTGCTCTGATGAACAGATAGATAACTCTAAACAGATATATAGATATTGGGTAATGGTAATTGGTTAATGAAATGTACAAATTGTATAGAAATTACATGAAGTATATGTGCTCTTCACAACTTGGATAAGACAATTGCTGTTTTTTTCCCCCCGCAATTGTTTGATGAGTGACTACTCGAAATAATAGACGATGCCACTGTCAGAGAAATGAGTATAGATGCGTACACCCTAAAATAAGAAAGTAACATTTTGGACAAGAATCTGGTTAATCTACCAAGTTTTTAGTATTTTACATCATTGATTCCGTAGTTACTATTATGCAGCAAGCCATGAATTGTAAATGTGTAGTGATTGTGCCTTTGAGAACAAAGTATTTGCATCAGTTAAATACAATCCTAACTACTTGAAACCCAATTTTTTAGTTTTCTATCTCTAACATTGTAAGAAGTTTTAATCTTCACTAAAGAGTTGAGAATTTAGAAAATGCGATGCTAGTTTCTATTCAAAGAAGGCAAGTGGGGGTTTTGGTTACAAAGGAAAAAAAGAAAAAACAAAAAACAAAAAAACAAAAAAAAAAACAAAACAAACAAACAAAACAAACAAACAAATTGGAAATTTCTGTTTCCTAACATATGAATTACTTAAACGTTTTTTGAATTTCAACTCTTCGTGCGGATAAAATCTTCTCCAAAATTAAAATTTTTGAAATTTTTTGTACTAACTAAACGCACCCTAAATTTTGAGTTAGTTTTCTGGAGAATGTCTTTGAAAAAAAAAGCAATTTGAACGTGATTTTTGTTTCCTTGTTTTGTACAAAACCTCATGTGGAAAATATGGGTGTTTCCCTTCAACTAAGCACTCCCTTAATGTTTGGAGGTTATCGGTACTTTTAAATTACGCAAAAATAAGAACTTACGTTCACTTAGTTACTAGTCATAGTAATAAAATTAGGTTTTTATGATTAGTGTAAAGGTAAAATTAGGTTGCTATGGTTGATAAAAATTGAGAGTAGATTTCTGTTTCGACATATGAGTAGCTGTTTTGTGCGATTAGGTTTAGCCTTTTAGATAGAAATATCAATAGAGTTGTCTGATTAAGAGAAAGAACACTAAAAAGACAGCAATATTGGTAGTGTTAATAAAGCTATAGAAATTTGCAAATTGTAAAGAAGTTATATGAGGTTTATGTGCTATGTCATCAGCTAATTGCTGGTTTTTTATCAATTGATGGACGCATCATTACCCATTGTGAGGGAGTTGTTTGGAATTGCATATATATGTAGTATGTCATTTTATATAAGCTGTTCGAAATAAGCGTCTGAAATGGTGCTTAGGGAAAACAGGAAAGTGCTTATTCCAACCCAATAACCAAACAACAAAAGCTGTTTTCTCAACCTATACACAAATTAGTGTTTGTTTGCATTAAAAGAAAAAAGCAATACCCTGCTAAGCTGCAAGAAATTTCTAATTCCAATTACCCTATGTATAATCTAAAAGCAACATACAGAATGTCGGTTTGAGAAAGGAGTAGAGATGCGTGGTGTTATTATAAAAATGCAATGAAACATAACGAGTGTCATGAAGCGGTTATGTACAGTGGAGTATGATTTAATGCATTTAGGCCATAATCTGGTTAATCTGTAAGTATCCACCAAGTTTGTACATCATTGATTGCCTATTTGCTCTTATGAAGTGTAAACCCTTAGTAATAGTGACCCCCGAGAATAAAATATTTGCAGCGGTTAAATACAAACCTTAAGTCCTTAACTCCTTAGAACCCCATAAGAATTTTAGGGTGGTAGCCGTAAGCCCGTAACCTGTGTAGCGTGGATAACAAGAAACGATAGTCATATCACATATGTGCTATTTGCGGTTTTAATGCTTAGTATTATGCTGCATAGTAGGACAGTGTTATGTTGCTTTGTTTATACTGTGTAGACTTTCTTTATTGCAAATCACGAATATTTATGTATATTGCAAACTTTATTAGTAGTATCTTAAGCATTCTAAATAATGTTACTGTTACGATCCCACATCGCCCAAGTATGGGATTGGGTGGTGGTTTATAAGTCTAGGTGTCCCCTCCTCTTACAAGCTAACTTTTTGAGTGAGTTCTACACTTGGACTTATGAACCAATACGAGCCTAGTATGGGATAGGTTCGTACCAATTGGTATCAAGAGCCAGCCCTACCGTTCGAGGTTCCAACACTCGGAGTGGTGGCCTGTGGAGTGGTGGCTTGGACCTGAAAGAAGGGTGCCAACCGTGACCAACACAGCCGTGACCAACGAGCTCGGAGTGGTGGCCTATGGAGTGGTGGCTTGGACCCAAGGAGGGGTGCCAACCGTGACCAACATAGCCGTGACCAACGAGGACGTTGATTCTTCAAAGGGTGGGGTATTGTTACGATCCCACATCGCCCAAGTATGGGATTGGGTGGTGGTTTATAAGTCTAGGTGTCCCCTCCTCTTACAAGCTAGCTTTTTGAGTGAGTTCTACACTTGGACTTATGAACCGATACAAGCCTAGTATGGGATAGGTTCGTATCAGTTACTCATTAAGAAATTAGTTGCGAGGTATGATATTTTTGTTTAATGACTTACTGATTCTGGTATTCTCCACATATAGATAGTCGTTCTCCTTTTGCTATGGGAATTGGAAGCACACGTTTTTTCAGTGATGGTTTGACACACTTGCCAGAAATTAAAGACGGTGATATCAAGCTTGCCTTTAAGGAGCTTATGGCTGTAAACTGGGCTGAAATACCAGACGCTGTTATTAATAAAACCAAACGAGCATTGTCCAAAAGCACTGAGGACAAGGCCAGCCAAGAAGCATTAACCAACCTTTTACGTGCTGCAGAGGCAGTTGATGAGTTCAGTGGGTTTCTTGTAACTTTGAAAATGGAAATTGATGACAGTGTTGGCATGAGTGGCGAGGTGATATTAACTTCTAATTTTGTCTTATTATGAAGGGCCTATGCGTACTTTTTAACAATATTTATGTCTAACTGATTAAATTATGTTGCAGAATGTAAAACCTTTAACCGATGACGTTGCTAAGGCATTAGGTGTTGCCTTTGAACGCTACTATGCATACTTGGATTCTTTTGGACCTGATGAGTTGTATTTGAGGAAAAAAGTTGAGAATGAACTAGGAATGAAACTGATACATCTGAAAATGAGATGCAGTGGTCTTGGTAAAGATTGGGGAAAGGTATATCCTCTTTCTCTTTCTCTTTGTCTTTCTCTTTCACACACACACACACGCAATTGGTGGTTAAAGTTTATATCGTTTTGTATCTAATATATGATGGATCTTGTTATCTTAGTTCTAGACCTTTTGGTGTACATACAAACACACAATCTGTTATAGTGTAACAATAGTTCTTTATATATTACTTTTCTTATTTGGGAATCTGAGTAAAGTTGAGCTTACATAATTGAAAGCTTGAGGTTTGGAATTTTCATCCCATTTACTTATGAATTGGTGGATGTGATTATGATTTATCCCCAGTTAATAAATAACAGCTAAAATGTAACTTTTACTCTTACGGACTCCTAAACTGTTATATTGCAAAAGATCATTATTATTGTAGTAGCAAAATTTTGGTAGTCATTCATGGTCAATCCAACTGAACTGACCCATTTTGGCTCATATTAATAAGTACATAAAAACAACCCATTTCAACCCAAACCCATTCTGACCTGTTAACCCACCCGCCATTTTGCTCTTTACTGAAAACAGTTACAGAGAATATTTTTTTTATGGTCCGTGCCGTGATCTTTTTTTGAATTACTTTCTTATTTAAGTTAAATCAGGTAACTTATTAGACTCATGTTTATTTGGAAATGGTTGTTGAAATTTTGATCTTTGATAATTGCAGGTGAGTGTTCTTGGAACATCTGGACTTTCTGGTTCTTTTATCGAACACAGAGCATAGGTATGGACTATCAAGAGATGAATCTGTCTTGTTTGTTGTCTTCAGATACTTTGTTCATATAGGTCGCTTTCTAATCTTTCGAATTTATGTTTCCGTTTGTTTTTACCGACGTTGGTTCGGTCGGATTTTGTTCTCTGATCATCAACTGAATAATAAAAGAACCATCATGTGAATTAGTGTTTAGATCAAACTTTCCTGGTCGTTTCACATAGAAACTTAGAAGAATCTTGGGCTAGTTCCAGTATGCTGTGTCATTTTATGCAATTTAAATGAATTGCAACTATATAGAGATGGTAAAAGCATACACTTCGTCACCAAAACTGAGATTTAGATGCTTATTTGGGGAAAGAAGGAAGAATCATTCTGAGCCATATTGCCAGTCCTTGCAATCAAATTATTTAGTCGTTCTTTTTAAAATGGTATCAAATACGAAAGATTATGAGAAAGGGGGCCAAATATGTTGTTGTATATGAAATAGGGCTCGCACAAGTGTGGATTGTTGATTAGGTCTTGCACCATTGCCGCGTCAATCATAAGATTGAATTGCGGATTGGTTTTACACTATTGATACGGTAGGGGTGTCATACAGATATGGAAGAACTGAAGTGTTCAATAAATAATGCAATTGGCTATTATCATTTACGGATTTGCATGGCAATAGTGCAAGACTAATCGTCTTTTCATATTTGTGAGAACCCCGTTTTTAATGCAAAAACCTCTTTGGTTCCTTATTATCCTTTCTAATTGATCTCCAATAATATTAAAACTGGATAAAAATACTCTTTTAAGTGAGTGCTTCCCTTTATAGAACTAGGAATTCGATACTTCACATTAGAGGCGGCAATATGGTTGGGATTTTTGGGTAACAAATTAAAATCTGTTGGGTTTAAACAAGGCATTTCTTATATCGGGTTTGAGATTGCAAAACCTAACCCAGGTTTATCTGTTCATAATTAGCGAGTAATAAGTTAACTAGCATGGTGTAGTGCAGAGCAGCAACAAATAGTCAAATACCTTTTTTTTTTCTTTTTTTTTTTTTATCTCGGTTTTGTGATATTTATGATGATTTGGTTGACGAGGGTTTTTGGCAGTTTCAGTTTTGAGTGGGAAAGTATACATGTTTAGATTGTGTAAAATATGGGTAAAACTTGTAATGTATTGTTGATATCAATCAATGCTATGCCTTGAGCCAACTTGACGATGATTGCACGAGTATTAGCTTATTAAAGTTCTTACAAATAACTCATTGATTACCCATAAGCTTATGATTTTCTGAAGACTATATTGGTCTTTGAAAAGATTTTGTAAAAAACGTGTTGGAAACTTCAGTGATTTTCTCTAAGTTGTGCTTCTTTGGGTTTGGAGATGTCTTTTGGTATATATCTCTTTTGCAACCATGTTTCATGAGTTGCTAGATGGTCAAAATTTGGGACTGTTATATGAAGAAGTTGTTAATTGAGTTTGTTAATTGGTAATAATCTCCCTTTTTGCAACCATAGCTCATCGTTTTGGCCAATAATTAAATATTTAACTAATTAATCGTTTGTTTTTTCAAAATAAGCTCTTATTGTCTTTTTTCACTTCTTTTCTCTGCGGGCGCGCAGAGGCACATGTTTGTTTGTTTTTTCAGACAAAAGAGCTTATTTCATCTTCTAAACTTTAGACATCTCCTTCCTCTTATTATCTCTTCTTTCACTTCTTACCTCTTCATTCATAAACCCTACATCTCTTTCTCAATATTCATTGTTTTACGTTTTCGTTTGTTTTTTTACGTTCTCGTCTGTTTTTTTACGTTTTCGTGCATTTTTTACGTTTTCGTCTATTTATTTACGTTTTCGCCTGTTTTTTATGTTTTCGATAATTTTTTACGTTTTCGTCTAATTTTTTAACGTTTTCGCCTTTTTTTACGTTTCCATCTGTTTTTTCTACCTTTTCGTCTGTTTTTTTTTCGCTTTTGTCCATTTTTTACGTTGCGGTCCGTTTTTTTATGTTTTTGCCTGTTTTTTACGTTTTCGTCTGTGTTTTTACGTTTTCGTCCGTTTTTTTTACGTTTTCGTATGTTTTTTTTTATGTTTTCTCGTTTTTTAGGTTTTCGTCCGTTTTTTACGTTTTCTTCTATTTTTTTTACGTTTTCACCCATTTTTTACGTTTTCGTCTTTTTTTTATGTTTTCGTCATTTTTTTACGTTTTCGTCTTTCTTTTACGTTTTCATCTGTTTTTTTACGTTTTCGACAATTTTTTTACTTTTTCGTTTGTTTTTTTACTTTTTCATCTGTTTTTTAAAATTAAAAAAAAACATAAAAAATCGGGCGAAAACATAAAAAAATGGACAAAAGCGTAACAAACAGACAAAAATGTAAAAAATGATGTACCAAAACGGTAACAAGCGGATGAAAGCGTAAAAAAACTTGTGAAAAAGAAAAAGGAAAAGAAAAAAAGTACTTCAATAGCACAAAACATAGTCTTGAAAAAAAAAATAATAATAAGTACTTCAATAGCACAAAAAACAAACGGTCTTCTTCTTGAATGAAGAGCTTATATGTACCTCTTCTTTTGCAGACATGGTTTGTAGATGAAGAGGTAAAAGCTCTGAAAAAACAAACGACACCGTGTCCATGTGGCACATACAAGCTCAAGCCTTTATAAGCCTCACGTCAAACATAGCCTTAATACCAGAATGTTAATCCTCTATAGCCTAAATTTTATACCGATCTACCTGCTCAAGAAAACCGCGGGCTCTAGCATACAAAAGCTTAAATCCTCCACGATATAAACTTAAATGAAGATCTATTACTCTTGATATGATTACCACAAACAATTGAAAGTATCATTAGCAACTGAATGTTTGGACCGCTATCATACAAATACAACCCATAATGACTCCTTTCATGGAAATGAGCGGACTTGACAACCCTTAGGATTATGCTCGTCTTGTTAAACTGCTGATGGATCAGACTTTGGTGACAAATTGAGTTGGTTAAACACAAGTCTAGTTGGGTAAATCTATATTAGAGGTTAAGTCTAGTTGGGTATTCTTAAATATTATAGATTGGTCTAATTGGTTTTTTTGATATAAAGTGCAACTACATAACAATTACGTAATGGGTCTAGCGGGTCAAATTTATTTTTTTTACTTTATTTTTTTTCCACTTTTTTCATATTTTACATGAAAAAAGAAAAACATTTTTTTTTGAAAATGACCGAAACCCATGTAGACCCGGACCCAACCCATGTAGATCCGAACCCATTTAGGCCCATGTTTCTAGAAGACCCATCTAGACCCGTGACCCGTTTAGACCAAACCCATCTAGACATGTGACCTGACACGACCCACATTTTGCCACCACTAGTCCTAATCTTGAGATTATAGTATGCGCTCATGACTTGTAAATTCTTGCATAAGATAAATTTAACTTCAAGAGCACTAAAATGAAAGTTATGAACAAAATCTATCAAAATGATTTTCAATTGGAACTTGATCCAACAACAGCACAAAAGCTATTTAAGGCACCATACTTTAGTCATCTAATCGATGTTCCAAGTCGTTGAGCAGTGAGAGAAATGAGAGACTGAATCTTAGCCACAGCGCAAATCTTATCAGGTGGGCATTTAGAAAGAGCCACATTCAATAACTGATGCGCCTCCTCAAGATTGCCTGCAGCCATATACTGAAGTCCTCTTTTATAAGCATCATGTGCCATTCGAGCATCATATAAAGATGAAGAAGAACTATTGTTTCCATCATCAACAATTTTCTTGTTCTTTGGAAGAGGAGGTAGAGGGTTTAGAAACTTGGTTGTCTTGGCATATTGTAGAGAAGAAATAGCTGAATTGATCTCAGCCATTAAAGCATTAGGATTTGATGGTATGAACTTGATATTATCATAAACGCTCCAATGTGGAACTCCATCCTTAGAACTCATCTTGGTTTGTTTGTTTTTGTTTTTGCTAGATGTTTCGTCCGCTGTGGAAGCAAACAAGATAAATGTCAGTTACTTTATAGATTTGCAGCTCGCTATCATCATTGAGTAGCTTCTAAACAAGTTTAGTTGGTATAAAGAATAGAAATATATATACAAGTTACCAAACATACTATCACACTTATCATGTATGGTTAATTGATCCCGGCATTTTTACCTAATTAACTGATAAGGTAACCAACTAACCAACCAGTCATGACATTGTTGCCAAATAACCAAAATGGAACAGTAAACACGGAATTTACCTTTTTCATGAGTTACTACTGGTAAAATACTAAAAGATAGCTAACTTTCAACTTTTTTAAGTGTACCTCTTAACTTATTTTGGATCATTTTAAGCCGTTTTTGGCCAAAGAAAGAACATAAGTTAGTTCATCATTTGCCATTTATCCCAATTAAGTCAATGATCCATTAGTATTAGAAATAGAAACACATTTCGATGGACCGGTGCATTTAAAAAAATTTGATGTTTTTTTAAAAAATTAACACTAAATCGAAAAGATACATGAAGTCCTGGGACCTGTGGGAACCCCCGGTTCCGTCCCTGACTCTAATACGGAAAAGTATCCGCAAGAGAAACATAGAAAGTTGGTCAGATTGTCATTTACCATCATTATTAATTATTTATCTACTCTAATGTAAGATGATAATCTATAATTCTAGCTCATACACAAGTACCAGTAAACACTCATCATGCTAAACGCATTTTCATCATGAAAACGATGCGTAAAGGATAATATATACTCGCGAATAATAAAACTTCTTACCCCATTATATCTTTACTCTATAAAGTTGCAAAGCGAAGAAACTAAAGCAAATTTCAGACTATTTTTTTGCGTTTGTGTAAAATATTGAGAAGTGGTACTAACCAAGAAGGTTGAAGACTTGAAGGTGACGGTGGACGAAAGAAACGTGTGAGGTTCTGCAACGAGAATAATTCACTTTGCTGCCAAATATATTTATTTATTTATACAAAAGTATATAATATATAGTTTTTGTGGCAAACAACTTTATATATTTTTTAATGTTAGGCGTTTAAAATGAGTTGCGAGATATGTGGTTGCCCATCAGATAGTATATTCTCAGGATTGCATATATTTTATTTGTAATACGTAGTAGTTTAATATGTTAGTGTTAGGTATTTTTTGTCATTTGATAATTATTCATATTAAATTTGATTAAAATTGGTGTAAACGAAGATAAATACATAGTTTAATGGTCTACTAGCATGGTATCTTGAAATAAATTTTTTTGGTGAATAATATATTTTAGTTTATTATGTTCTTTTTAACAATAAATTTATGGATATCAAGAATTTTATATAGCCCGTGCCCGTTCGGGCTCGAACCCGTTGGCCCGTGTCTGTTCAGGCTCGACCAGTTAATTAATTGACTAAATTAAATAGCATTAATGTGGTGTTTTGTTGTACACTATGCTTCTTATCTTGTACGTCTGAAAATTATATGCATAAAAGTGTTGTATACTATGTTTCTTTTCTTGTAAGTAGTAGCTATTATAATTATTAATAACATTGACCACTTTAATTAATGTTGTAAGTCTGCAAATAAGTCTGAAAATTACACCATGCTTATTTTGTTGTACACTATGTTTATTTTGTTGTAAGTCTGAAAAGTTTATATATTAAAGTGTTGTAACCGTGCTTAATTTCTTGTAATTGTTAAAATTTTGAAGAAACAGTTATCCATGCTTTATATGTAGATAGATAATTTACTTTCAAAAAAAATGTCCTCCCGATATATTATCCCTTTGAAAGTTAAATCATTTTGAAAGGGTTTATTTAAGAATAAGCTTTCTGTAATGTTATAGATAAAGATATGATTGATTTGTAACAATGGATTATTTGATGTTAACAGAAAGGTAAACGTACATCATACCAATTTGATTACATATAGTCATGTAATAATAATAAAACTAATAAAAAAAAAAAAAAAACAAAATAGTAAAATGGAAGATAAATGTGTGACAGGAATCCATTACAAACGAAGTGGAATCCACACAACTAGCCACTACTCACTAGTATCGAATTGCAAGTGTCAAATAACCGATGACGTGGCAACTTTAGAAGAAGAAGAAAAAAAAAAAGTTTGTTACATCTTTGGTGTTGTCTTTATGCTAAAGTGGTTGATTTTTGATTTCCTATAGGTCATTATTCTTCATATTTTTGATTTCCTATAAATATCAACAGTTTAGAAACCTCATTATTCTTCATATTTTTGATTTCCTATAGGTCACTCAGGTAAATATCAACAGTTTAAAAGTCATGAAACCTCTTGAAAGTTTGCCTTGCCTAAATCTTAGGATGAGGTATCACCGGTGTGGTTGACAACTTGGTCAGTGTTGTAGTTCGGTCGAAGTTGTCACCACGGCGATGTGTGATTGATTTTTTGAATTATTTCTTTTAGTGAATGAAAAGCGTAGATGGTTCTATTTTCACTTTTAGTGTAAGCACCGCAGGCAAAAGAGGTTTAGCGCGGTTCTGAGCGTGACGATGATTACTTTTTGATAATTTGATCTTACCGTACCTAATACTTAAGGCATATACATAATTTTAAAGAAAAATACTACAAACACACAATTTTCCCCCAAAAAAATTCAGGCAATAAGGTATCATAATGTGATAATGCCAAAATAAACCCAAATACATTCTCTTTTCTGTTTAGCTGTACAAATTATCATGTAACTTCATTGTGTCAAAATTGTGTTGTTGTAGCATTTAGTATGTAAAGTACCCTTGCATAGCACATTAGCACCCACACCCAAATCGAACTTACATGATACTACGACCTTCATGCGTGACTAACAGCAAGGAAGAAAATGGCTGTAGATGATTATGAGAAATGCTGATTCTGGCGGGCTGCAACTTTGTTTTAAAAAATGCACAGCTTTGTGTTTGGAATAACCACAAACTGGAAATTTAAACAACTATATCAAATAAAACTGCATATATCACTAATATTACATTACAAAATGATGAAACATAATTCTCAAAAATACCTTAAACATATTTCTCAACCAAATCAAACCTAGAAAGAAACTTCTTATGATTACAATCCAACATTTCACTCAAACTGCAAGATACATTCTTCTGCTTCAAAAGCTTTTCTCGCCTCTCGAGCCTCTTCTTTAAACCATGCTGAAAAAACTCAGGATAATCTGCAGCTTCCTCAAGTCCTCGATTCATTACCTCTACCAAAAATCTAATCCTTGGTTCTAACGAATTCTTTACACTCTTGATCAAAATAGGCGGATAACGAGCCACTAAAGTTGCTATCTGTTGGGAATCAAACCCTCTTGTTTTGAGGTAATCACAATTAGGTTTCAGAATCTTATCAACATCTCTACACAGAACTTCTGGAAAATTAATCGCTACTTTTTGAAGATCGAGTTTTGTTACACCTAAAGAAAGTAAGAATTCGGTTGTGGGGCGTAATCTTTTTTCAACATTGTAACCCATAATTGATGGGTTTTTAACCAAGATTTTACCAATCGTCCCTTCTTTGGTCAACCCGATACCAGCAAGAAAGTCAACAACCCCAGAAAGCTTCAAGTCAATGCTGTAGCTGATGATTCTTGGATTATGTAGAAGCATTTTACCGACTTGAGCTCCTGACACTCCGAGTGACTCAAAGAAACCAAGAAGTGGGCAAAGCTTTTCTTCCACACTATGGGTTAAAATATGCGGGAATTTGGTTATAGCGGATGCAACTTCATTTGGTTTGGTTCCTAATGTTGCTAGACATTGGACCATTGGGATGAGTTTTTCATTTAAATCAAGGGTCATGATTCTAGGACATTTTGTGACAATGGAAGGAAGTTTTCTTTCATGGATGCCAATTTTTTTCAAGTAATCCCAGTTTTCGGATAGATTTTCTTTTTGGACACCCTCAAGGCGTTTGCACTTTTTGAACATTTCATGGATGTGATTGTCATCAAAACCCTTGTGTTTGAAGAACCATAAAGTGTTGTTGTTGTGGGTGTTACTGGTGTCCATATGCCCTGAAAATGTGTGGAAATTAAACCGCGTTTATACATATATAAAAGTTCGAAGAAAAAGACTGCAAAAAAAATTATATCGACTTAATCTAGCCTACCTACATGACTAGAAATGTGTCTTGAATCTAGCCTACCTACATGATTGGATCGAAAAAAATCTATTAAACTATGTCCTTTTTAATCATTTGGTCAAATTATCAATTTGCCCTTTGTGCCTTGGGTCAACATGATCGTAAGTGACATTCGGCACCGTTTGTAAAATTCAACACTCTTTGACATATGTGCTCCTTAATTTTCCCTCTTTCAAATTCCAATTACCGTTTTCCTTTCAGCTCCTATCAAATATGGGATGATAAAGGTAAGTGCCCTACAGGCTACAGTGCACTCAAAGAGCAATGGCCCCCATGAGCAACACGTAGCACATAGCCTGGAGACAAGAAACTATTTTAAAGAGCACAAAAATGAGGAAAAGACCCTTGAAGTGGTTAGAAATAACAGAAGCTAGAACTTCTGAGAGGGAGAAATCTACCATTGTTATGTCCCTTAAATTTGTCTTCTTTCATTTGTATTTGTTTCCCCTTAACACTAGCTAAACTTGGTTAAGCAGTTTTGCTTCTTTAAATGAGTTGTTAAATCCTGATACAGTCATAAATCACTAATCAATATAGAGTCCAAGTAAAATTTCATTGATTATAACTAATGACTCTTATTGTATTGAAATTCAACATCATAAAAAACCACTTTAACTTGAGCTAATAACTGAAACTCCCACGGATTCTCTCTGCTACAAGGTATTTTCCTCACTTTGTTGCTCCTTAAAACAATCTCTTGCCAATTGCACTTGATGTACCACATGTTGCACATTGTGCATTACCCCTTTGACTCCTTGAGTATAATATAATACACTCCTATCTTGGTGTAGAAAAAAGCATTGATAACAACATTCTCTCTTCTATTGGTATCTGCTTTCATCGATTGGTATTTAATTTGCTTTCATCCAACACAAGCCTTCTGTTATATTCAATTTGCTCTTTTAGAATATGTGGTAAACCATATTTAGTCCAATACTACCTCCTTGGAAATCCACCAAGCATTATACAAGTGAGTCAAAGTCACGACTGTCAACCTTTAGGTTATCTTGAGATAGTCACAAAAATAAATTTTAATTGTTGCCAAGTCATTCAGCATGAACTTTTAACAAATTAGCGATCTATTATAATCAGCCACACTAACACGCTTTACTTAACTCCCAATAATCTTAATATGAAAAAGAGAACCGCTACAACCGACTCATAGTTAACCAATTATTCACATATCTCTAATTTAGCTCATATAAGTTACTTGGAGGATCATCATCAAATCCTTAAATATAATATTATTTGTCTTGCGTTTAAGTGGAAATGCACTATTCTATGTGTACCAATCCCCCTTCCTATGACACAAAACTGTAACTTATCTAAAAAACTTAGGGGTACCAACATGCCTAGCGGTATCCAAGGTGTATCGTCATTGCCCTCGACTATATTAGGTAGGTTCAACTCAGACAAGGTGTGCGAATTTTCCATTCAAATAAGAAAGAACCTAGGGGTGTTTAGCAATTAGCATTGCGAAATTATAGCTTATGCATATTTTATTTTATTTTTCCCACTAATAACAGATAAACTAATCTTAAACAATTTAAGAATAAGAAGCTTGTTTACTCCAAAATAAGTAGACTTTTTATCCAAACACTCAGATATGGATGGACCTTAGCGGAGACTGGCGAGGGTTACCCCTAAAAACTTTGTAAAAAAAATCTTATCTTAATAAAACATATAAAGAGAAAACATATTTTCTAAAAAACTTGCAAAATGAAAACTAGGAAATTACTAATACACCTTTGATTAAAATAACGTAATAACATCTACCATTAAGTTAATAGTTTAAATATCTTTTAATCCTAAAACTTTCATCATACCCGGTCTTCCAACCCGTAAACTTCTAGCAATGGCTAAAATTAAACCCTTAAGAGTTGCATTCAGGGTCACACAGGTACTCGTCTAGTAAAAGAAATAAAATTAGCCATTTCCAAAATGATTGAAATTATATTCCATTATTAACACAAGATACCAAATAAATATTAAAAGAAATAAGTGAAGAGATTTCAGGGAACTTACAGGTGGTTTAAGTCAGTGTGTGAGTGTTCTTATCCCCTACTGCACTGCGTGACTTTCTACTTCTTTGGCTGTGAATCCTGACTCTAAATTAAAATGTTTTTTCTTTTTTATCCAGCAAAATTTTTTGGGTTGTTTTCTTCCTTGTTAACTTTAAGCCCAGATAATAATCGTGGCCCAATTCTCTCTAGACTCAGCTCAATTCATTGTACTAGTGTTTATTAGTACATGGTCAGGTATAGGACTATGGGTTTAATTCAATATAAAATGTTTAGCTGTTCAAAAAAATAAATAAATAAATAAAATAAATAAATAAATAAAAAATAAGGTTAGCGGGTTTAGATTTTAATATCGGGTATCGAACCCAACGTCTTCATATCATGCTCCATCAAGATTAAGGGTGCGTTTGGTTTGCGGAGAGGTTTAGGATTCGGATTCGGATTTGGATTAGGATATGAATCTGAATTTTGATTTTGATTTGATTTAAGAGTGAGAAAATATATTATAAAATAAATAATTTATTATTTTAGAAAACTAAATATAGATTTAATTAATATATATTACTACCTCCGTCTCAAAAATATTGTTCATATTTCTATTTTGGGGTGTCTCAAAATAATTGTCCACTTTCTATTTTAAGTAAAAACTAGAGAATAAAGTAGGGGAATATTCCCTTTGGGTGGTTAAAAATTAAAGTGACCTCACTTTTATTAAACTTTGTAATTCTTGTCTCCTGACAATTATTTTGAGACGGAGGGAGTAAAAGATTATGAGACAACAGTGAAGTGGGGATCACATATATGAGAAAAGGACAAACAATAATCATTTTTTTTTTTTCCTCTTTTCATACCGACCAATTTACCTATGAATGAGATCTATGAATATTTGATTCCTTAATACCCAATTTGTGAGCCCCTTCAATAATCAAACACATAATTTTTAATTTCTATCATTCAATTCCCATTAAAACCCCCAACCAAACTACACCTAAATATTTTTGTTGTTGTAAGATAGCTGTAATTCTATCACGTGTTTGTTTTTACATGGTAAAGTATTGATTAGACCTTTATCGACAAAACAGTCAACGCTACTACTTATTTTATACTAGTGTAGTAGTGTTAACTCGAAGTCTACTTATTGTTTTTACGTGTAGTTATGGATGTACAAAAGTTAACATTGGTTACTTCTTAGTCTAGGTTTAGCATGTTGCGAGGTGCTACTTACTAAAAAGTTATATCGGGACACTTAAAAATTCGTTGGTTCCACTCGTTTGTGGGCTTGTGGCTTTCTGATGATACGCTCTTCGTTGCCTTTAAAAAAAAATAGTTCCACTCTGTTTTGTTTAATTTTGCCAATCTAACCGTCGGCAGATTTGGTTAGCAGAAATGCCAGACCAGGGCTATTAGTGTGATTGAGAATTTATGCCTCAAACCAAACCATAAACACTCCCAGAGGCATTCACCCTCCAAATCCCAAAGTAACTACTAACTCCAACCTATAGCTTAGATGATTACTCAAACCTATGATTGATGATCAAAAGGCATATATAGCTTATCGGACTCGTATGTTATTAAAACACACACACACACACACACACACACACACACCCCACTAAGCCAGCATTTGTTTGCTTTTGGTGACTTTAGCGACCAACAACAGAAAATATAATCTGCAATCAAGCAACACAACTACACTAATTACATCACAATTCACCAGAATACATCCTATATTCACTTCATTGTGAGCAGGTTACACAAAACTATAGTGTACAATGGCCATTTTGGTGTGATTATGGTCAAGTACAGTTGACTCGGCTACATCTATCTTGCCAAAAAAAATAATCATAATCATGAATAGCTTATCAGGAATCACAATGAGTCCATTACTCTAAGGCCGGTTATCGTTATTGATAATTAGACGAACTTTCAATGAACAAGAACCACAAGGCAGCACAATTGATGCCCTGTTAGCATTATCAAGTGCTTGTAAAGAGACCTTGTCACCCCCCATTAATAACTGAAATCCCATCTCTTCCAACTCCAAAGAGTCAAGAGAAAAGTAATCACCACACCGACACTGATAAAAGAGCTCCACAACATCTCCATTAGCTTCTACTATCAAATCATCTAACTCAACTTCATCAGCAATCACATCCTCCTGTCTTGAAACCCGCAGTTCCATATCATATAGTGCCCGTGACTTTACATCACCTAGGATTTCCCAAGCCGTCTGGATTTCAAGAAATCTTGATTGTGGCTCGTTGTGGTTAGAATCTGTGGTTGGTGAAGATTTATGCAGCTTATCTGGATGTGAAACTAGGAGAGCAGATTTATAGCCTGTGCGAATTTCTTCATGGCTTGCGTCTTCTTTCACATTTAAAATGCTGTAGTGAGTTTGACCAATTGTATTGTTGGCTAATTGCATGATAAATATACTTCAAAAGCTTCTTCCTGAAAATACAGCGATCACATTTCACCAAGGTTACTTATATAGCTTGTGAAAAAAGAAATTAAAATACTGGCACTTTAATATTACAAAACAGGATTTATATAATTTTCTTAAACATACACTACTCAAGAATAGGTTGGTTCAGGATAGGTTTTATCGCAAATGGGTCAAACGGTTAAAAAATTATTAATAGCGAAATAGAAGAAAATGGGTTGAACAGGTCACGAGGTCAAAAGTCAGCCAAAGTGTATTATGATTAACTCTTAAAACCTCCTATAAATCATTTATTCAAAACAATTAGATTTCTATTGAAGAATATAAATTTTAAACTCATATTTAAGTGTTTAACACACCATATTATATAAGTAGAAAAAAGTAGTAAAATATTTGACAATACCCCAAACCAACCCCAAACCAACCTGACCCGTACATTAAGTATCCAATTAGACCTGAACCCGTTACCCAACCTATTCAATATGCCATCTCTAACTAATACTTATGACAGCGAAATTTACTAACTTCCAAGTTTGCTCAAATAGGTTTTCGAACTAATTCCATAACGAAACACACTCCACAGAATAGAGTTTAGAGCTCAATTCTCATATGATTTCATGGAGCATGTCATTATATGATCTACACAAGGACTTACATTTTCCCATCATGCTAACCCCAAGTTTTTAATCTTTGCAAGATTGCCATGGCTTTATTACTTAGGCCATTGCCAAAGAGATGACTTAACTATTGTTATTCATTCAATCATAGGTTCTCAATCTCTCGGTATTCTGCATAACCTACAGTTTGCAGATTGTTACAAATAACCACTAGTTGCAGCGTAAACTCATATATCCAAGCATAATCATAAAAACCCAAACTCAAATGCCCAAACTCCCATTATTCTCCCCACTTCACGGTATCCACCTCACTTTGTTATTCCTAAAGATTTCTTGCCTCATTTCTCTTTAATGTGTGATCTGTTTCCCATTAGACCATTGTCCCTTACATTTCTATCTTGGTGCAGGGAAAGCACCAATAACAACAATCTTTCTCCCTGGCTCCCTGCCCATATCAAATGTCTTGATTGAATTCCAGCCGCTCCCGTTTATCGGTAGCTGCAGTATTAGAAGACGCAGTAAACTACTTAAGTAGGGGATAAAACCACCCTTGGCAATTTACCAAGCAATATACAAGCGTCTCAAAATCATGACTCGGTGTCAAAATCATGACTCACGATCTGTAGGTTAACTTGAAAAATCATAACCACTATGCTTAATAAATTTTACCATGCCATCCAGCAGGTGTTACTTTTAGCAGAATGATGATCTATAATCAGCCACACTAAATATTCATAATTGACTTATATTGATATCTATCTTGAAAGAGAACCTCTACATGGAGGATCATCATCAAATCCCTGACTGTAATGTTATCTTGTCTGCTTTTATGTAGTAATCACATCTTCCAATCTCCCTTTCCAACTTGATTTTCTAGTTAAAGACACCACAAACAGAGAAGTTTGATAGCTTGATGCTGATATGGTTCTATGGAATATGTCATTAATCATTATACGATCTACATAAACTCATATATAAGGCATAAACTAAAATTTTCATCAACATACATATCTGCACCCAATGCCACCCATAACATAACTTTTGAGGACTTTACCAAGTAAAATCTAACTTTCTTTTAACAAAGTAAAATCTAACTCAATATTGTATTTTTCCAAGTAAAGTGGCAAAATGTGCTGGGCAGGCCAATGAGTTCAGGTCAAAATCAGAGTAATGAGATCGATGATTCGAAGAATAATAAAGGACAATTCAAGAAGACCTATGGTAAGCTATATGATAGGTATATTTAAAGGCGAGCGCCTAGGTCGCCTAGCCTCACGCCACGCCACGTCACATTATCAAGCTTAGAGCAGTGGGTACCGCAACATTATAGGGTAGATTTGGACCTATGGCTTGGAGCCACCACCCCATAGCACCGGCACCAGCGCCACTTATCTATATTCTCTTTTCTTTTTTTCGATTTTTTGTGCTTGTATTTGTGTTTTTTTGGGGTATCACTGCACCTACGGCTCCATGTGAGGGCAAATTTTGGTGCTGAGTTATAGGAGTTGTCATAAGGGTAAAAGCTGACACGGCGCACTATTATCACACCTTGAGCTCTTAGGCCAACTTTTTATATCCTTTTTACCATTGAAGTTAGATCTATATATAAAAAAGAAGGGTTCCTCTCTTCTTTCTTCTACGGAAACTTATCATTGCCTTACTTCCCTACATCACTGTGAAAACATCCTTTGTTGTCACAAAGAGCACAACTTCTTTGTCTTCGTAAGTTGCCAACTTTTTAGTAGAAAAATCTGATACTAAAATCAGAAGATAATGATTATATTTAGAAATTGCGGGTTTCTAGATAATGCAATAGAAAACTACAAATTTATTAAGCATTTTAGCTAGTTTAAGACTCCTTTTTGTTGGTAAGTTGACACCATCAGCTATTTTCCTCTTAGGATTTGTGAAATTATTTTTTGTTTCTTCATTAATGCTCTTATTTTATGTTTTTCTATGTCAAGTTGTGTCATATACTACACAATGAGAAAGCTTTTAACTGGCTCAACTCACTTAGGCCCTCAGTGTAGAGCTGGTCGCCTGGTTGTCTAGATTGCGCATTTCTCCTTTTAACCAACTTGAAGCGTATCAACATATAAACCTGTATTATCGTGTTGTTACTATAAGATTAAAAGAAGCTAAAAAGGTAATTTTGCCACTCATTTTCTCAAAGGACCTTATTTACCACCGAACTTAAGAAGTCCGTCCAAATTGCCATTCAACATGTTTAAGTCGCCGATTCAATGCATTAGTGTCCTAGTTATCACACATATAAGCCCAGTGGCGTCGAGTACAAGGGTATGCTACCTTTGCTAATTATAACTGTAAAGGTACCATTACAACTATCCGGACTATTTTCCGAAACTAGAAAATGATAATCATTAAACATATTCTTAGTACATTTATGATTTATCTCATCCATATATTACTATTGATTACAAAGCCCCTTACTTAGAAATTAGATTAGTCCATTTTGGTAATTAATTACAGCAGTTAAGAAAACTAAAATGATGAAAAGGGAAATAGGCAACTAAAATCAGTAATTAGAAAAAGAAATTGAAGATAGAAGAATAATGGCAGATGATGATACCTTGATATTATTTATGATCGACGAGAAAGAATGAATGATGATGAATCGAGTTAGCCAGGGTCGTCCCTATTGGTATCGCCGGCGCTTAGGTCTCGTGGGCTAGCAAAGGCCAAATGTCAAAGGCTTTTTACGGAGGTCATGTGTTACTCAGTATTACTTATGGGTACTGTTAACGGGACGGGGGTGGCCCACCTGCCCCATTTTTCACTCTTTATTTTCAGTTCAGCACAGTTTTTTGTCAGTTTCTGTTCTGTATTTTTGACAGTTTTAAGCGTTTGACATATTAAACTTTATATTTTCTTTTCCGCACTTTCAGGTTTATAGCTTTTTGATATAAACAAAATTATAAAAATTAAAAAAAAAAAAAAAAACACCCCCGTCTTTATAACAAAAGTACCCCCGTCTTTATAACCGCCCCCATTACTTATTACTCGTGAGTAATTACTAGAATCTTGAAATTTAACCGGAACTGTATCGGAATTATACCGATTCTCGATATACGGTATGATACCGGGACTATGAAGTAAGGTGAAACAAAATTCAAGACCACTAATTCGGTGCAAGAAAAAAACAGGGAAAACCCGATTTTTCGGTAGCGGTACCGGTATCCGAATCCCATTCGGTACGATACCGGTACCACTAATTTATGCTCGGGAAAAAATCGGTACCACTAATTCGGTACGGAACCGGTACCATGTTCATCCCTAGTAATCACACTCTCAAGTTATCAAGTTATCGTTACATCGGCTTCTTTCTCTTCAACAAACATTATCACTAATTTAGCATAACAAGAAAACTAACATCATTACCCAATATATCTCGTTTAAACATAAATATATACCCCACAATACACTCACACCCAACTCACAACTTAGTTGACCTTTGTAAAAAATATTAGTCGTAAGACAGTGTCGTAAAAATACTGTGTTTTAATGTTGGAGGCATTTTAGGGTGTCAACTAGGCACAAGACGTCGTAAAAATATTATAACACTTTGTTCATATCAACTTGAGAAGATCGCAATCTTCTTTTTCCCATTTGCTATTTTGCACTTGAAAATATATGAGCTTGGTATGGTAGAGGGCGTTTTGTTGGTTTTAGGTTACCAATAACATGACATTAATACACATGAATATTGAATTTCGCGTTTTTTCACACTTAGGTGTCGTTTGTTTTTTCAGAGCTTTTACCTCTTCATCTGCAAACCATGCCTGCAGAAGAAGAGATACATACAAGCTCTTCATCTGCAAGAAAAAGATCGTTTGTTTTTTGTGTTATTGAAGTACTTCTTACTTTTTTATTTTTTGTTTTATTTTTCAAGACTATTTTTTGTGCTATTGAATTACCTTTTATTTCTTTTCCTTTTTTTTCACAAGTTTTTTTACGTTTTCGACCGTTTTTTAAGTTTCGTCTGTTTTTTACGTTTTTGTCTGTCTTTTTAAGCTTTCATCCATTTTTTTATGTTTTCGTCTGTTTTTTTTTACGTTTTCGTCAATTTTTTTACGTTTTCGTCAATTTTTTTACGTTTTCGACATATTTTTTTTACCTTTTTGTCTGTTTTTAAGGTTTTTTGTCCCTTATTTACATTTTCGTCTGTTTTTCGACCTATTTTTACGTTTTCGTTTTTTTTATGTTTTCGTTTGTTTTGTTACATATTCGTCCATTTTCTACGTTTTCAATCGTCTTTTTTACGGTTTTATCTGTTTTTTAGATTTTCGTTTTCTTTTTTATGTTTCCGTATGTTTTTTACATTTTTGTCAGTTTTTTTTTTATATTTTCGCCCGTTTTTTTATGTTTTATTTATGTTAAAAAAACAGAAGAAAACGTAAAAAAACAAACGAAAAAGTAAAAGATTATCGAAAACGTAAAAAAACAGACAAAAACGAATGAAAACGTAAAAGAAAGACGAAAACGTAAAAAAATGGACGAAACATAAAAAAATAGACGAAAACGTAGAAACGGGCGAAAATGTAAAAAACGAACAAAAACCTAAAAAACGAGCGAAAACTTAAAAAAACATACGAAAACATAAAAACGGGCGAAAACGTAAAAAACCAGACGAAAACGTAAAAAGGGGCAAAA
The DNA here is from genome assembly GCA_030686995.1 of Artemisia argyi. NCBI lineage: Eukaryota > Viridiplantae > Streptophyta > Magnoliopsida > Asterales > Asteraceae > Artemisia > Artemisia argyi. The sequence continues at coordinate 142,660,860 of CM060689.1, forward strand.
ACGTAAAAAAGCGGGCGAAAACATAAAAAAACAAACGGAAACGTAAAAAATCGGACGAAAACCCGAAAAACAGAGGAATAGGTAAAAAAACAGACGAAAACGTAAAAAAGGGGCAAAAATGTAAAAAAATAGACAAAAATGTAAAAAATGGTCGAAAACATAAAAAACAGAAGAAAACGTAAAAAATAGGCGAAGATTTAAAAAAAACGAGCGAAAACATAAAAAAAATAGACGAAAACGTAAAAACGGGCGTAAACGTAAAAAAACATACGAAAACATAAAAACGGGCAAAAAAGTAAAAAAACGGGCGAAAACATAAAAAACGGACGGAAACGTAAAAAATCTGACGAAAATGTGAAAAACAGACGAATAGGTGAAAGAAATAGACGAAAACGTAAAAAATGGGGCGAAAACATAAAAAATATAGACGAAAACGTAAAAAATGGTCGAAAACGTAAAAACGGACGAAAGCGTAAAAAAATGGACGAAAATGTAAAAAAACGGACGAAAACGTAAATAAATGGACGAGAACATAAAAAAACAAACGAAAAGGTAAAAAAATGGATATTGAAAGAGATGTAGGGTTTGTGAATAATGAGGTAAGAAGTGAAAGAAGAGGTAATAAGAGGAAGGAGATGTCTGAATTTTAGAAGAGAAAAGAAGAAGAAATAAGCTCTTTTGTCTGAAAAAAAAAACAAGCATGTTCCTCTGCGCCCGCAGAGGAAAGAAGTGAAAAGAGCCAATAAGAGCTTATTTTAAAAAAACAAACAAGGCATTAGATTGTTTTATTGTCGTTTTCATTTATTAAACCTATTAAGAACATATATTAAGATCATCTTTTTTATTAAGATATCTCACATCTATTTTTATTTTATTTATTTAAAAAAAAAAAAAAAAAAAAAAAAAAAAAAAAAAAAAAAAAAAGGAGCCTCTACAATCAACATTTTGCAAGAAATTGGTTCCATTAAGGTAATGAAACGATACTGTTATCAGTCTTCAAAAGTGTATTTAACATAGTGATTATTTGAAGAAAAAAAAAGGTTAGAACTAACTCAGCCAATTAACCAAGGATAAAAGTGCATGTTTTAAACCGTCGCCTGATCTGCTTATGAACTAGCAAACAGCGAATGTTTATATTACTGGCGTGATGTCACGCAAACAAATTTAAAAACACCTAAATAAACCGACAACAAACTGAGAAGGCCCGGGGTGAACAAAACATAAAATTTGCCAAATTTTAGTGAATCCGCTCACAAGCAGAGAAACCACCCACTACCACCAGCATATAGTTTAGCAGATTTCTAAATGATATGAAATCATACAACATAAATTTACTACAAATGATTTTCAAGAAATTATCTAACATGCCTCAAATCCCCATTCTCGACCTATAAATCATTTCAAATTACACTCAAAAGAGCAACACCTTTTCGCATTGCCCCAACTATCATAACTTTTCCTTTCAGCTCCAGTTCTTTTCACTTTGAAAGCACTGGTGCAGTCCAAAGATACAAATTAGTACAAAACTTCCAAGTAAAAAGGGGATACGATTAACAAAACTGCATTGCATAGGGATACAGAACAGATACAGATATGAATACAGATGCAAGCTTTCAAGTTTGTAGTTGTATTGGTCTTCAGACAGTTTCTTAAAACGGGTGTCTGAGCGCATTCAAGAACTTATTACACCCGAAACCCAGGGAACAACCAAAGGTGCATTTGGGTGATTTCTTCTGTAATTTTCTGAATACTTATTCTTAAAGTTCACTTTCGGCTCTTCTGCCTGCATAAAAGGATGGTTGAATATTAAAGTCTGAATCAATATTTTGAAACCCAGGTCGACTCGGCCGGGTTAACTGGTTGAACCGGTTCCAGCCAAAAAAAGGGGTAAAAGAAAACCAGGTTCACCGGTTAGACCCACCGGGTTTTAAGTGACCCGGGTCAACCCGGTTCTCGAAACCTGGCCAGGTTTATTTTTTCATTTTTTTAAATAGAAAACCGGGTTGACCCGGTTGAAAAAAATAGTTTTTTTAAATAGAAAACCGGGTTAATCCAGCGGTCAAACCAGTTGAACCCGTAACCCGGTGACTCGACCGGGTAGATTAAAACCCGGTTTTCAAAACATTGGTGATTGGTCTGAATCACTCTTTTTCATCATAAAGAGATGGTTAAATGGCTAACCCTGAACAAGTTAGCTAAGAATGTAAGAAGTCAAACGGGTTAAATGGGTTAAAACTTAAAAGTCACCCAAAGTCTGTCTAAAGTGTTAAAAACTCCTAATTTGTTATAAACAAATAGAGCTCAGATGATTGTTTAAAGGAATAGTTTTTTTTAGCATAGGTTTCTTACTATTCTAAACCTTCAGAATATTTCTATTCTAGACGATTGCAACTTTTTCAGAAAAATCTTGTCGATTTTGAAGTTAAAGTCACTTGTTTCAAAACCCAAAAGTCAGACAAGGGATCAAAGGAAGTACCCCCATGGTCCCTGAAACTGCAACACTTTCACCAGTTTTCCAACTAAAGAGTATAACAATATTTTTTCGGAAAACTTTTTAGGTTAGTAGGATGTATCTACACTTTATTATCAGACGATTACTTTTTGAACCACAAACAATCCTTCTTGCAAAGAAAACGGAAGAAAAAACACACTAAATATTTTAACAAGCAAATTTTGGATAAAAGTGCCAGGCGCTATAGTTATTCTGAATCTAAATTTCCACAGTTTATCTGAAAATCGCTCCTTCAATAAACTTTTAGTGCTCTTTTCACAGAGTTTAGTAAGAAACTAAGAATCATGGTAGGCTTTTAAAGAAAAATCAAAGACAGCACTTAAAAAAACGTGGCTAATCTCTTATCAACATTAAGAATATGGCTGGGAGTTATTGATTTGGGTCCACTGTTCCTCCTATTTGGTTTAAGTCATAGGGGCATTTTAGATTTTAAGAAAATCTTTATAACAATTTCCCCAACAAACCAAGAATTAAGTCAAACATTGCAATATTCAAGGGACTGAGAAAGAAATTTAGCACAGAGTAATCTTACGTTCAGATTACAAGACAACAATCTGGAGGTGGCAAACTTGACACATTTACTGATATACAATGGTTAAATTATAACTGAAATTACATTATTTTGAAATCATATCCGGCACACAGATTATTTATATAGAGGCCTAATGAATTTGGACAAAAATTGTTTTGGGTCAACCCAATCTGGCTTGTACCAAATTATGCTTATTTCCTATTACCCAACCGGCCGACCCATCCATTTTGCTAACTCTACAACAAATGACAAAGAACTTACATATTTCAGCCAGCATTCTTCAAGTTTATGTTGGTATATATCCGGGGAATGACATCCACCTTCAGCAGGGCAATAAACCCATATATTACATTTCATTTCATCCGGTCTTGCAGCTTTAGCTTGATTAATACAAGCCTGACAACATTCATATGCACTTTCTTTCCGATGGGTGAGACCCCATTTGACCGCATGACCACCATAATCAGTATGAAGTTCAGCATTACACTCGGGAGGTAGCCGCCTCCCCGCAAGAATGGTATCATCTAGGAGGTCAAAGTCAAAGTTATTAGATAATTTATAGAAGAGTAAGAAATGCAAGAAAACAAAAAAAATCTGATTACCAAAATCATCTTCACCCTCAGGTTTGTCATCATGTTCATTGTTGATTATATTAACTGGGATCCATAAGCCAATTTCATGAGATAGCTCTGTCCAACTAGACTCCAAGGCTCTTACAAGCATACCTATGAACATGCACCCTTGTTATATTTGACTCTTGCTCAATGGAAGTTTAGAGATGAATATACCGCTAACCAAAAAGGTGGCAAGAAACGCGGGTCAAGCTAGTTGAGTAATGGTCAAACAGTTTCAGGTTTTAAAGGGGCACTTTTTTAGTAAGGGTCGAAACTAGCATGGTCGGGTTAGGTAGACTAAATAGCAAAATTTGTCTATTTCTTCAACCCATTTGACCTGTTTGACCCATTCACCACAACCCAAATCAACCCATTTATAAGTATGGCTGAAATTGGGATCACTAGATAACCACATATAACCATGCAAAATAGTATTAAAGAAAAGTAAGCGGATATAAAAACATATAAATATATGCCAAACTTAAAAATTGGAAAGTATTACAGCTGAATGTTTGTAATCAAAAGAGGGCTCTTCTCTATCCGTATGGCACAGTCAAAATATGTAAATCATAAAAGTCAAGGGAATTAAAAATTGTGGAACCTGCTTCTGCCGGTTGAATGGTTGGATTTGAGGTCTTCCCACGAGCAATTTTTTTGGCTTCCTCTAGTTTTTGGATCCGCCAGCTTTCAACTGCGTCTACACATACAAAAATGTAAGAATTAAGAAGACTAGTAGAAGACCATTAGACATTTTTCAATAATTTCATCAGTAATTAGAAGCAATGAACATGTTATATTATTGACTCTAAGTAAGACAAAGAGATTCAGATAAAAAAAACACATTATGGCACCAATGAAATTGTAGAATGGCTGTGCTACCTATAATTTAAATTTAAAATCGAATTATAGATTCATGGTTCAAATGCATTCATAGTGGGAGAAATAAGTAATGATGAGAGACCTAGTAAATAGCAATTCCATGTAGTAATAAACTAACGACACAGTCTCAAGAAGTTTTTAACGATTTCTGTTTCGTTGTTTTCGTTAACCCACATGCAAAGCCAAACAACTTTCATGGTCGTTGGAAGTGCTGTAATTTTTTACCTATTAAATACATCTGTGTCACTTTGGGTTATTATTTATCTTAAACGGGCCAAATAGGATAAAAACTAAAGACTAAAATAAAAAAGGAAACAAGTCAAATGAGTTGAAAGTCATCCAAAACGTCTTCAAATGCATATAAACTATCAAATTGTTTTACTAAAAACGATTAGACTAGTATTGTAATAATGCAGTTTTGAACGCATTCAATATTTGTAAGTAAATCAAGAACAAGTGACAAGTCAGCACCCGTTATGACATGTACTAAAAACTGGTCGTTTTGACCAGACCCATTTTGACTTTTGGCACGCTAACCAACCCACCCGCTCCATCCATTGCCACTGGTAGTAGTAAGGAGTACCAGAGTACTAGACTACCAGAGTACTGCTAAATAATTTAAATTTGGTCAGTACTACTACCGAGCTAGCTCTGTCCAACAGATATTGTGACGTTTCAGTGTTTCACCACATAGATAGTTTGATTCATGTTTTATGATTTATTTAAAATATCTGAATTATCATCTAATGATGAGAAAATATGGGAGCAATATTGAACAAATTAAGATCATCAACTATATCTTATAGTGAGACTGGGAAAAATGTGATAAGGTGATGTGCTATTTCTTATAAAAGAAATTTTAGATCTGGAATTCTGGATACATATTCTATAGACACGAGCGTGCTTAAATTACTGAAATTATAATAAAAGCGAAAAATAAACATGACATACTTGCGTCAACATGTATCAAAGTAAGTCACACACGGAAAATGAACACGCCATATTATGCCAAGTTTAGATTCAGTACAGATAAGAAAATCGAAAGGATGTCTGATTTCAGTTGTAAAATCATAACTTAACACTTAATGCAAAGATGAATTTAAAGAAAAAAGAATTACAGAAAAGCTAGAGATAAAGAATTAATAATAGAAGAACTGGAAGTAAAGAAATGATCTTTAAAGGTGATGCCAAATGACGTAGTCTAGCTTATGTATGTAACCACAAAAAACACTTGAGTTTCGCACGTGGTACAAACCAAAGAAACTAAGAAATACAAACGACAAAGAAACACTGTTCCTGATGCAGGACAATACTAAGAATATCACGCGCAATACAATTATTCTCCAAAGACGTAAATATCAGACACATAAATTCAGAGGACATAGCAAGTTTGCTCAGAATTAGAATAAGGACAAGGAAAGCAAATCTTTTAGTTAGATTACACAACAACATAAAAGCTGAGTTCCCAAAGACAAAATAAAGCTTACAAGCAATGGGGAAAAAATGTTTTCTCCTTTTCCGGCAGATGCTTAAACATATGACTGAATACAGACGACTATTGGTGCTTAAAGTTTCTATCATCCGGTTTTAATGTGATTAAAAATAATGTTAGAAGTACGACCATAAATTCAGCATTTTAGTACCATGTTTGCACTTAAGGAAGGTGCTGAAATCTAATAGCTTTATGACTGACCCAAGGTGCAGAAACCATACTTTGTTAAAAAAAGGTAGTATTAGTGATTCACAGATATCTTAAATTGAAGGTTATATAGTTTTGGGCAATAGGCAAACAGATTGACTTGGTGCAACAAGTACTTTGACTCTTTAAAAATTATAAATGTGTGACACCTTGTTTCTGTCGAGGCAAAAGTCTGGGTGGGTTGGAAAGAATATATTCGGAGCACATGTTGGATGACGTAAAAGTATGGAACCAAACAATTGAGGTTCTTTCACAATGACTTATAATCTAAAGGGAATCTTAAATAAAAAGCTAACAGATAGTTTAAAAAAAAAAAAAAAAATGAAATTCACACAATACATGACACGTGTAATGTACATTAATGCATGCCTTAAAGATCCTTAGGCAATGGCAAAAATGGGGTGTCATCAAACTCCCATAATGATGTGGATATAGGGTACACTGTACTTGGTAAGTTACCAAAGTTGAAACATTGCAGTTTTCATAGAATATACAAAAATGGAAATTGTGGAGTATGGACATTATTAATGTATGGAGGGTGAATTTATGACAGTACTTTGGGGATGTAGAGCAGTATGTAACTGACCAGCTAAAAACAGTATCAAATATGTCACGCCTGATGTGTATGAGGGCATGATAATATTTCAACACAATCCACTAAATTTAGCTATCCAACTTTACAAGATATTCGACATTTTATTCTTAGATGCCCACTTATCAAGACGCCTATTAAGGAAGTTTATTTATAGGAACTTTCGCTGATTTAAATAGCAAGTATACTCTAACTAGCTAGGGTTTACGATGATAAAAAGGTAATAAAGACCATCACAAAAAGCTAGAAAATATAAACTTACCATGTTGTAAAGTTGTGTTAGCGCCGATACTCAACCCTCTCAGTAGTTCTATAATCTCATCAGTCAACTTTTCTTTCAGTGGCTGCGGTAATTTAACCACGTCCTCTCTTCTATCAACTTTTTGCTTCATCTTTTTAAGCTGTGGCCAACAGAGAAACAAAATTAACTCACTTATCACATTTAATAATTCAACAGGTGAAAACAGGGTAAGCCTTACCAATTCAATGAGCTTTCTAGGTTCTGATTGTTTTCGTATCCGCATTGCTTCTTCCATTTTTTTAATTTGATCCGGAGAATAAGTACCGGCTGCACAGAGGAACACAAATGATATAAAATTACTAATCAATTCAGAAATGATCTATTTCTTAAGCAATAATGAACAAAAATGACAGTTGATATTCTACAAATATGTGATACACCTAAAAAGGTGTTTTAGGATTGCTTACTAAAACTACTTATTTTTTAAAATATATAGACTCGGATAATCAACAGTAACAAAACGCAATTGCATGGATAACATTTAGTTCACTACAAAATGCAATATTCACATAATCACTTATATGACTGTTTGGCTCCTATGAATATTTGTGTTAAGAGGTAACATAAACAGAATCAGATGCAGCTCTAAAACGGATTATTTCACTATTAAAGGATCAAATAACCATAATGAGTCTGCCTCCAACCAATTATCCAAATACTTGAAACTAATTATATAGTGTATCATAGGTCATTATTTCATTTCTCCATCAAATGATCAGATCATCGTAATCAGTTTTCCTCCATCCAGGGGTGGCCAAGTGGTAAAAAAAACTTGCAACTATCACTAAAATGTGAGAGGTCTTAAGTTTGAATCACCCTCGTGCAAAAAACCATGAAGTGGCCATGTCAACTTCCCTAAAAGGGAAAGACTTTGCCTTGTTTAAGTCTGTGTAGTGGTGGGCTCAAACCCAGTGGATTAATCATTAGTCTGTCAAACAATCCCCCGGCACCTCTCTGAAAAATCTAAAAGAACCATTGCCTAAACACTGCGAAATCGCCATCAAATTCAAAAACATAATAACTAACTAGGGTTCGTCTAAACTTAATACCAGTGAATAATCTACAAAACGCACGAAAAACGAACTCCCCTTCTCCAATAAGGTTTGGAAACCCTGACCAGTGCGCCGAGGACCTACCCGGGATTAAACCCATGACTTATTTTTCCCAAAAAAACAGAACTCTAAAACTACCTTTCATCTAGACTTGAAACTAATAAAAACAATGTACATAAACAACTTATTAAGAATGCAACCAATCTAAAGACTTTAAATATAAAGAAAGAAAGAAAGAAAGAAAGAAAGAAAGGAATACCAGTAGAAGGGGGGGAATCTTGGAAATAGGAATAAGAATAAATAGATTGATAAAGAAGATTATGAAAGACATAAAGAGCAACAAGAATATTAACAGAACATATCAACACTGTTGTCCTTTTATAAGAACAACATCCTACTCTTCTTCCATTGTTTGAATAACTTTGTTCCAACTCTCCTCCTCCTCCTGTTGATGTTCTTCCCATTTTGTTTATAATACAATCATGTGTTTTTTTGTTGGTGTGATTAGTGTGTGTGTGTGTTTCTGTACTGTGAGTGTGACGGATGAATTTAAGGAAGCGGTGAGTGGTTTTGTTTTCTTGTCGGGTTGATTTGGTTTTTGTCTAAATCTATGATTCTTTCTTTGATATGATATCAAAATTTTCTGACTAGATATTCATTTCTCTTCTTTCAAAGGGAATTTATTTATAGGGGAAAACTGGAAAAGTGTTTTTTGGTTGGAGTAAGATACAAATTTGGTATTTTTTTTTTTTTTCTTTTTTTTATTTGGCTAGTTTTGGTTGCTTAGTGTATACTTTTATGTTTTAGTTAGTGAATCTTATTCTTGGATATAATGTTTTGCTTTTGAGGTAGAAAATGTTATGTTGAGTCATTTGTTTTGTGTTTTTATTACTGTAGTAGATATTGATTGATCAATGATTAAAAGATCCATATTATATATTGACGAGGTAATTCTTTAATCACCCCAAAAGTACAAGTTCACTCACCTCATGTGCCTCAAAAAATTTCAACTTCTCCAAATACCCCATGAACGACTGTCGCCTCTAAATTCTTGGGCAACTATTATATATTTGTGACATGTGTCCCCCTTTGTGCTTATGCAAATACTACCCTTGTAAGCTAGTACAATACGTACTTCTTGGGCGACTGGACCCATTATTTTTGGGCGACTTGTTTTTTTATCTTTTAGTTAATTACATTTTTTGTCCTTGTAGTTTGCTTGATATTTATTTTTGGTCCTTGTGTTACAACACCAAATTGCAGCTACAACACCATAATTGAACATAGAGTCTTGTAATTTTTGATATTCAAACCAAAAACAGTTGGTCATGAATATAGAGTCTGTTTGAGAACAACATTCGCAGATGTAACTAAAAACCTTTTTAACAACCCCATTGTACAAACAAATCCAAAACTAGTATTTAAATCCAATTCGATATACAAGAATTCTAATGCGATGACCAACAAAATATAAACTCACTATTAACAGCCGCCACCACCACCCATCATCATCACTCCCCAGATCTGCGGCACCACCACCTCACCGCCGCCACCACCTGTTTTCTTTCTTCTCCGACCAGGGTTTAGAGGGTGTTTATGTGCGTGGGTGTGTAGATCTATTCGCCCATGTTCATCCGATCAATCAGAACCAAACTCCGATCAACAACAACCTCACATCATCGCAAAAACAAACTCCAAGTGCTTAGCATCGTTCTCAAATTTATTCAGATCTGAACTTAATCCGCTTCGCATCGTTCTCAAATTTATGGTTTTTATTTACAAGAACTGGGTGTGCATTTTTTTAGATGAAGACAAGAAATGTGAGTTTTTATTTACAAGAACTGGGTGTGCATTTTTTTGAAAGTTTTATGAGGAAGTCAAATTGATGTTAGGTAAAAGAGAAACAAAATATAGAAATAAGTTGTCGAATTTTGTATCCGGGTGGATAGAAGTATTTCTTAGGTAATAAAAGATGATAGATGAATATAAAAAATGATGTTTGTGTGTGGATAATGTTTTTGGATGAAGAAATGAGTTTTGGTATTATTTGTGTAGATAGAGATAGTGGTTATAAGATTTTAAAAGATTGAATCAAAAATAAATATCAAGCAAACTACAAGGACAAAAAATGTAATTAACTAAAAGATAAAAAAAGCAAGTCGCCCAAAAATAGTGGGTCCAGTCGCCCAAGAAGTACCTATTGTACTAACTTACAAGGGTAGTACTTGCACAAGTACAAAGGGGGACACGTGTCACAAATATATAATAGTTGCCCAAGAATTTAGAGGTGACAGTCGCTCATGGGGTATTTGAAGAAGTTGAAATTTTTTGGAGCACATGTGGTGAGTGGACTTGTACTTTTGGGGTGATTAAAGAAGAGAAATGATTGGCATGCCTAAAAGATATGCCTAATTTTGTGCCTAAACATGTGTGGCATCATTTCATTGGTTGTATCAACCGGACCCACCTCTTCACAATCCAATGAGTTAGTGACACATAAGTTAGGCACAAAATTAGTCTTATCTTTTAGGTCTCCTAATCTTTTTCCATTAAAGAATTACCTCTTATCTGAAATTTAAAAAGAGTATAAAACAATACAAGTGTTCTGAGCTAACATTAATCAAAAGTTTAATGGACATTGATGCAGTAAGAATGATCTACAATCGGTACATGTGGGAATGAAAGAACGAGCAAAAACCTAATAAAAATTTTACACAAACAATGGTCCTTTGTTCTTCTATTACTTCAAAACAAAAACGCATATTCCCCTAAAAAAAAAAAAAAAAAAAAAAAAAAAAAAAAAAAAAAAAAGCTTCATAGCTTAATATCATGGTTCTAAAAGGGTCGCAAAGAAGTAAGGTTTGGTCATGCGGCCACGCTATGTCGTCACGCTGTTTTATGCCACGTCTTTTTGTAAACTCAATAAATATGAAATATGATATAAATATATAAATATTTTTATATTTTGTGTCGCCTTATGTCACGCCTTATAAACGCAAAAGCTTCGCCTTAGCCACAAAGACGTGAGCCTTGGTTATGCCGCCACGCCACGCCTCTTTCTATTTATAACCTCGCTTAATATACATATAAAATGAAAAGTATTCTTAACATACAATGACTAAAGATATAAGGAAAGAAAAATGATTATTGTACCTAATAACCATGTCTATTTATACACCTAATGATTTGATTGGTTGATTTGAAAAATGATTAGTTAGAATTTGGAGAGAGAAAATGCAAAATACACTTGTCAAATGATTTATGGCTTAAGCGTATTTAGGTTTGTGTTTTAGGTCTAAATAACGTTACTCATAAGGAAAATAATTGGTCAAAATCTTTAGCATTTATTAACAACAACAATAATAATAATAATAATAATAATAATAATAATAATAATAATAATAAACTTCTGATAGTCCAATGCATCATACTCCCCAGCTAAAAGAAGATTCGTCCTCGAATCTTGCTGAACATCCTCTTGGTAATTCGATCTAGTAGGCATTGTCGTTTATCCTTTTCAGTAGTTGAAATGGCCCATCAACACGTAGTTATAACTTACCAAACCTTCTAGCCGGAAAACGTACCTTTCCTAGTTGAATCCACACCAAGTCTCCCTCCTTAAATATGACTTTCTTACGACGCTTATCCACCCGTTCTTTGTACTTTCTATTTTGTTTCTCAATGTGCTCCCGAACTTGTTGATGTAACTATTTGACATCCTGAGCAAAATCTTCATCAGCATAGCTTAAATATTTTTCGACTATAAAGGTGTGAGGTCGAGAGTGTAACACCCGAAACCCCTTTTTAAGTATTTTAATGATATAGCGCCTTCAATAGTTTGACTAATACTTTTATGAGTCGAGAGACTCTATATGATTGGTTAGTCAACGAAAGTTTAGTTGTAGTTAAACCTAAAGTCAAATGTATATGTGTATTATGTTTAGTAGAAGGTATCATGTGTTACAAATTAGAAGAGAAATGATTTGAGGGACCATAAGTGTCAAATGGACAAACTTACATAACTAGCTTATAAGTTAAGTAATTCTTAGACTTTCCAAAATATTCTAGAGTTGTCTTGTATGTGTGTATGGGGGGGAGGGGGGGACGATCCAAGCAAAGAAAAAAGGAGGTAAGAACAAGCTTGATGATCACCTTTCGAGCTAACTTACACACATCAATATATGACCGATATTGTTGAAGTTAAACAACATTAGAGATTTTGGGTTTTAACACTGCCAAATAATGAGAAATAGTTTCTTCATCTTCCTCACCACATCACAACATAGTTTAAGAACAATCAAAATCGCTAGTGAATTCTTCAATTGAGATAGTTGTATGTTTATTATCGTGACACTCGATGTAAGCTTCTTGCCGATATTGTACAGGTAAAAACTTAGCCATTAACTTCTTTTTCATTTTACTCTAGTTCACGATCTTAGCCTTTCCTTCCCTAAAACGTTGCTTGATGACATGTTCCGAACCAAATATAGGCCTTCTTCTTTAACTTTATTGCCACTAATTTTATCATTTGTTCATCACTTAGATTTTTTATATCAAATATACGCTCAACCAATCAAGAAACTCATCAGGATGTGATTTACCTCCAAAATCATGGATGTCGACCTTTACACCGAGGTTTTAAGAAGAGTTGTAACGACCCGACAAAAACGACGATATCTCTCAGGTCGGTCAAACCCCCGACAAGTTCTCATCTTCTTCATTGTTGCTCTTGGTTGAGTCGATGTATAATCCCTCACTTTTCGCGTCATCGCGATCAACATTGCGAAAATTTTCCAATATCGCCTGCACTAGTAGTCACTCTAACTCTCGGATTTGTCTTCCCTAAGTTGCAATCTCAATATCCCGCTGGTCCCTACGGTTTAGGCGTGGTTCTTCCTCATTAGTGTCGGTACCTCGACGACCATGGGGTTGTTCTTCTGCCATCGATATGATTCAAAGCAACCAAAAGCTCTGATACCAATATGATGTAATAACAATGACCAACAATTGCTACATGTGAGAATGAAAGAATGAGCAAAAACCAAACAAGAGTATTACATAGAGACAATGGTCATCTGTTCTTCTTTTATTACTTCAAACAAAAAATGTGTCTTCCCCTCTATGGACGTATAGTCTGGACTGGACCAGGAATGGGCCAGGCCCGGCAGACAGCGGCCCACTCTACGCCTAAACCCTAATCCATACCCTATAAATATAGGGCTGGGATTCCCTTCTTGGGGACAGAACACAACAGGTTACCCTAAACCTGATTCTTGTATGCTATATCGCATCGATTCTAACTTGACCGTCGGAGGTGGATCCCGGGGCTACGGCCTCGGGTCCACTCCTAACGGGTTCTCTTGGTTGACAGGTCTACTCAGGGCTCGAGAAGACGACGAACGACCTAGAGAGAGTCGTCGAATCCAGCCCGCGCCAGATTATGCATCAACGGATGGCGCCATCCGTGGGACACGAAAAAAATGCTCGTCCTACCTTAATTGAACGTCACGGTGGCGAATCTCTTGCCTATCATGTATTCTCGTTCTAACCAAAAAAAGGCAAATAATTACGAATTTGGAATCTCAAATTCGGTTCGTAAGTTCTTTACCTCATCTTTGTTCTCTCTTTAATTATTGAATTGCCATGAAACTTCTATTAAAACCAAAAGATAAAGGGAATACGGCAATATTTTGTGAACAAATTGGGGAGAAATCATTATTTTGTACGCGTGCATACTGTTAAGTTGTCTATGAGGCAATATTGCAATTTCTTTTCAATCTTATCATCCGAGCGTACATGTGGGTATGTGTGGCTAACTGGTTGATTTGACGTCCCACTTATAACTTCATTAAATGCGAATTTTGTCATGATATATTGCTAAACATTGGTGCGTACTGATGAACTAAAAAATAGTCTATGTTTGACCATGACTACGACAAGTTTCGTGCTCTCACATCACCGGAAAGCAACCATCGAGTTCAAAAGTCGGTATCTTAATCTTTTAACTTGGAAAACACGATTTTATATATAGCCGCACTAAGTCCACACGATCGGACCTACTTTATCTTTTAGTCACGGATTAATTCGCGCACATACTGCTTTTACGGTTGGTATGCTTGTTCGCGCTTGTTTTCACTATAGAACTACGTGTTCGAACAACGCAGTCACGATAAATCTACCCGCGTTAGGCCGTGCGTTCGGACATCTTCGCAGATTAGCGCCATGAGCGCACTGTCACGTACAGGCACCACGATGCTAGTCAATCGCCATGAGTGCACTGGACAAAAGCCGTGGTCATCTGCGATCATCCACAAACGTTAGAGTCTATGCGGTCACGATACGTCCATCTGCGTTTGTGCGTGCGATTGAAACTATTAGTCGCGGTCACGGTGCGTCCATCCGGGTTTTTTTTTATATATATAAAAAAATATATATATAAAAATAAAAACAATTAATTATATATGCTATGTGCTATATATTGTAACAATTCGCAATTTCAGGTTAACTTTTATTCCCGAAAATTTCACTATTCACTTTTTACTATTCACTTTTACTATTCACTTTTCACTATTCATCTCAGAAATTTTTATTTCATATTCTCGTAAGTTAAACTATTTTAACGATAATCCGAGAGTTTGACGCTCGTCGGATCATTTCTGCAAAAATCACAAAGCCGTGTCCGAGATTTACTTTTAGGTTTAAACGTCCTTCTAGCATCCCGATATGTCCATAAAACATTATAAACAATAGAAATATGATTTTCTCTCATTTTAGGACAATTCCAAAAGTTTTGGAATTTTACGTTTTTCAGTTCAGCGTTTTACGCGAATTACGCGTTTTAGACCCGTGTTTCCAGTTTTTAGCACCCGATAGAACCTACCACTCATTTTATATTTTATTATGGACTATATTGACATGTTTGACCATACTTTCAAGTTTCATATTTTTAGGATACCCGGTTTTACGTTTCGTGGCCTAAAAACTTACGGTTAGCAATTTACGGAGTCAAAACTAGCTACATACTTAGGATATTACCATCCAAAGACCATGACTACTCATCTAGTCACCCTTATCCTCCTTGAACCGACTTAGGGGTGGTGGAGTCACCATGTGTGGTTAAATCTTGACCATTGATTCTTTAGATCATTACAAGTGTCTTAAACTAACCATGGTTAAATTCTAACCCAATATATGGTTAACTATTTTTCCTACCCTATAAATACCAAGCTAAAACACATATAAAACTTGCACCACACCTTCTTATAACCTTCAAGTCCTAAAACCTAAGGCACTTCTCTTATATTTTGTAAGAAAGTTAACTAGTTTTTGAAAGAAAACTAGTGTTTGATCTTCAATCTTGGAAATTTTCTAAGAAAAGTTGTTATAACTTTAAAGTCTCCAAAAAGACGTCGTTATAATCTTCAAATAGCTTTGGACTTCAAGAAGGCGTCGTTATAATCTTCAAATGACCTCGGCTTATCATAGATTGCAAAGGGTGAAGCTTAAGTCTAACAAAGTCCGTACCTTACTAGTTACTTACCTTTCTTTAGAAAGCCAAAAGTTGTAAGCAAACCCTTATACACTTTCTTGCTCAATATCATTTCATGCTTATTATGTTTCTTTCATGCTATATATGGTCTTTGTATTGTGTTCATGATATTTAAAAATGGATAAAACAAGTATTGGTATACATATGTTAACTTATGACAAGTAAACAAGCAAACTAGTGATTTTTATGGAAAACCACGACCACAATAGTATAACTTTGATATTTGAAACTTACTTACTGTTAAAGAGGACTTAACAAGGAAAACATAGCAATTTGAATCACCCAAAACGAGTATACGAGTCAAAAGTTATGACCATTTGAAGTTAGCGAAACCAAAACGGCAAATCTGCCTAAATTGCATTCTGATCAAATTATGATTTTGAAAGTCCCACTTCTGGTCCGATTCATCAAAAAGTTAAAACACGAAAGTTGTCCGGAACGACGTTTTCGTTCAGGAATAAAGAAGCTCGAGACCTGAAAATGCTTTCTGAGTGATAAATTTCTTCAAATTCTTAACAGCCCATTTTTAGACCAAAGTTACTATATAATGATTATAATTAGATGAGACCAAGAGGTCTAATGACCTAAAGCCAAGACCACAACCATGGCTAAAGCCAAGGTTGAGTCTCAAGATCATGGTAACAATGACCAAGGTCACGGCAAAGCCACGGCTAAAGACCATATAACTTTTAAAGATCAAAGCTTATATATATATATGTTATCGAATACTACAATAGTAGGGAGCCTCATGTGAGGAGTTCATTGAGTAAGCCGTCGAGACGAGTTGTGGATTTATGAGTTAAAGTGTCCTGGCTCCTCGAACGTTTACTCCATGACTTCTGAATTATGTCGGCCCGAACGGTAGTAAGAGATGTACAACCTATACATGTTTCATAGACCACTTATATTCAACGACTTACACTATATACTAAGTACTACATCATGAACATTATGCAAGACATATATAGGCAATTCTTCGTATTCTTAGACGTTACTCCAAACCTAAGTCGCAACGTTCTATTATAGGCTGCTCTTAGAGACTTTCGCGATTCGACTACCACTTTCATTTCTCATTACATAGACTTAAGGTGAGTCATAGCCCCTACTCTTTTCGTATTTGTTTTAAACTCTTGGGGGGGATACATGCTCAACTACTTGCTTACTTGTACAAATACTGAAAACATTTATACTTGATTGTCTTATACTTGATGGCATTATACTTGATTTCATACATACATGACTGTCTTTTATCTTTGGGAAGTGGCTCCCAGTAAACTTATATCTTTGGGAATTGGCTCCCAAAAGTGAGGTCTTCGGAGATGAAGTATAGACTCACTTCTAATTGCTTAAATTGTCTTGATGAACTTATACATGTCTTTATCATACTATATATTGTAGCAGTGGGTTGTGAACACACAGGTTACAAGTCTCTTATGGCGGGACTTGTAACTGAGTGGATTCACGATGCCTTTGCTGTGTGAACATTCTTTTAAGGCTTTTCAACTGCTTTAAGACAAACTCTATGAACTCACCAACCATTGTGTTGACACTTTAGCATGTTTATCTCAGGTTAGTAAGGCGATAGCTAGTGCGTGGAACCTAGAGTCAAGCTGCATATTCTGAAGACTTACGCTTTTTATCATTTACCATTCAAAACATTTGTATACATTTATGTATCATACTTTGGAATCTCATGTTTGTAACTTTGAATTCATTAATCGAATGGTAACTTTTCAAAACGTCTCATTTAGAGTTCGTTTTCTATAACTTGTACTTTGTATTATGAAGTAGCACCCCTATGACACAGTCTTCCGCTGCGGTATTTTGGGGGTGTTACATATATTGCTTCACGCTAATCTTTTACTTCATTAGGTTTTATATGTTGCGATTCGCGGCATATACTTTTAATATTTGCATTAAGTGTTTTTCAGGATTTGAATAACTAAGTTTAATGCTCCTACACGAGTAGCACCATCAAACTTGGGGGGCTACCAGAGTATATAGTACCACTGTTTCCGTACGCGTCACGCAAGTATATTTGGAAGCAGATCGTACGTAAGAGGTATT
The DNA here is from genome assembly GCA_030686995.1 of Artemisia argyi. Classification (NCBI taxonomy): domain Eukaryota; kingdom Viridiplantae; phylum Streptophyta; class Magnoliopsida; order Asterales; family Asteraceae; genus Artemisia; species Artemisia argyi. The sequence continues at coordinate 142,678,657 of CM060689.1, forward strand.
GCAAGCCCGGTACAAAGACGGATTTAAATATTCGCACCATCTTACCGCAGGGGAGACGTCCTCTGTCGGTTGTAAAGACGGATGTGATGTTCGCACCTTGTCGCGCACAGCGCGCACCTCTGCCACAGAAGCACGTCTTCTGTCGCACCATGTTGCATCACTACTGGTACAAAAGGTACGCCCTTACCGAGGATGCAGCATACGAGATCCACCTTCACCATTGTGAGACTCTCACAATCGCAATGTTAGTGTTACCCCAACTATAGAACTACGTGTTCTTCTTACGGGGTCTTTACTGTCACACGGTGACGGGAAACCTAGCATATGCGTATCCCTCCCCGTCATGTAAGAACGGGTGTTACTCAGGATGGAACATGGTCACCACGGACGCGCCTACAAAGTCGCGGATTCGGATATAGTCTAATGGGCTAAATAGGATTGCACCTCTGGGACAACCAGTGCGCATTGTCGCATTTGGGCTGCGCAGTATAGTCCGTCCTATGCGCACACCTGAGTTGCGCACACATGGACCATGCTGTCATGGTTGATTGGGCCTACGCGACCATGAACAGAACTTAAGTCTAGCATAACATAGCCATTCACTATGTCACACTAGACTTGGGGGGCTTGTGGACGTATAGTCTGGACTGGACCAGGAATGGGCCAGGTCCGGTAGACAGCGGCCCACTCTATGCCTAAACCCTAATCCATGCCCTATAAATATAGGGCTGGGATTCCCTTCTTGGAGACAGAACACAACAGGTTACCCTAAACCTGATTCTTGTATGCTATATCGCATCGATTCTAACTTGACCGTCGGAGGTGGATCCCAGGGCTACGGCCTCGGGTCCACTCCTAACGGGTTCTCTTTGTTGACAGGTCTACTCAGGGCTCGAGAAGACGACGAACGGCCCAGGGAGAGTCGTCGAATCCAGCTCGCGTCAGATTATGCATCAACACCCTCAAAGTAAAAAAGTTCATATATAGCCTAATAAACATATAAAAATAAAAAGTATTCTTAACCATACAATGACTAAAGATATAAGGAAAATAGTTGGCCAAAATCTTTAGCACTTATTGACTGAATCATAACAAAATAAGACTTTAAACTTCTAATACTCCAATGCATCAACATCGAGCTAGTTGAAACTCCAAGCTAATAATAGCACAAGTGAAAATATTGAATTAACTAACACAAGAATGTAAGAACACTCTTTAAAAGGCTTAAGAATCAGAGCCATCCATGATGGTGGGCGATGTAGCGTGATTGTCCAGTGCTCTCAAATTTTGATGACCCCAAAAATTTACCCTTATGTTATTATTATATTGAAAATATGTAGTTTAAATGTTTCCAATAATAATACATAAATAGTTGGATTCTATATTTATATTAATGGGCAAATATGTGAAAATTATTCTTCAATAAGCTCTTTGATGTTCAAATTTCTTTCTTGTAAACTAATAAATAATAATAGAAAAAAAAACCTAATAAACATATAAAGCCAACATAACTGATGAAAACTTGACCTTCACTTCTCCACTATCTAATATTTCAGTTTAATTATCTCATCATCTCTTACATTCATTTAACTCAATTAATTATCAACAATGACATGAGAAATGATATGTGCACATATTGTTTCTACTTGCACATGTTAAAATAAGTCGACATAGTATTCGTACACTTGACTTTTCTCTTCATCATCTTCTTCCCTCTTTTCATTTCCAACCCTACCGCTGTGTTCTCGATTTAAGTTTATAAAGAAAAGAAGATAAGAGATAAAAAGAAAAGAAAGGAAGAGAATCACTTCTCTTCCTTCCTTTTCCCCCCAAAAGTGGGAAGAAAATTTTATACAACAAAAATACTACATCTTCCTTATACTTCCTCCCACTTCTTTTCCTTTCTTCTCCATAAAAAATCTTGAGAATACAATTTTTTTTAATTTCTTTCATTTTCTTTTCCTTTCTCTTGTATATCAATCTCAAGAACACAACGTACTTTCTCTCTTTAATCTATACCACATGTAACTTCATTTTGTGCCAAACCAAAAAAAAATTGATTATACATATGTTCAACCACCGAAACTCGTATAAATTGTGATTCTATTTTCTCCCGCAAGAGGATTTACATGACCATTTGAAACTTTCTACATTTTCTTTTCTTCAGCCCCACTTTCTCTTTTGATAACTTTCATAGCGCATCGGTGAAAAAAAGGTGAGCAATTTTGAGACTATTTTGTGATTGGCACTTGATACGTGGGAATTACGCCCTCGCAACAGGTTTTACCTCTCAAGGGATCTTGAGAAGCTTACAATCCCCACCAGGCAGTGTACCTGATCGTTGTAGTATAGTATAGTTACAAGTACCAGGGGATTGATCGTTCAACTCAGGAATAGTGTCGCTAGGATTACAAAGCCTACTAAACTAGGTCTAGAGGTGAGGGATGATTCTTTTTGTATTTTTATATTTTATGTAAAGCAAGTAAAATCTCGGGTTTTGAAGGAGTGGGCGGAATTAGTTGCTAGCCAACTAACCCAATTAACTATTAATGTAATCAAAATAAAATAAAAGAAATGAAAATTAAACTATTATACTAATGTGGTGGAAACAATAATGAGAAAAGTTGTGTTTACTTAGATTTCATTACTACCTAGATATCTTTTACCGGTTGATTAGCTTGTTACAATTGCATGGATGACGAGTTATATTCCTTAATACTAGTCGTAGGGCCGTGTACAATATTCCCTAACTCTATAAGATCCTACTTCACTCCTATGTCGAGCCGTTAAAAGCTCCTAACATGAGATCATTAGAATTCTCTTATGCATTAAATACAACCAAAAATCGTAGTACACCTCCGATCATGTTTCTTAAGACGTTCAAGCAAGTTACCAATGGAAGTCTGCCAGATTTCTTAAGCCTAACATCGAATACAATCATCCGTAACAATTATAAACAAACAATCAACCCATAATCAACATCGAGGTTTCACTACATCTAAGCAAACACAATAAAAGCCTAGCCTAACATGTTAAAAGAAAGATACACATAAAATAGAATCAAACAATACATAGACATATTGAATTATTAATGAAGTACTTATCTTTATTCAAACATGGAAGAAATAAGGGTTTGAAACCCCTTCAAGATGCAGGAAATTCGACCTAGGGTTTTTACAAAACTTGTTCCCCAAAAGTTCCACACAATACAATGAAAAATTGGAAAAATATATATAGACTATGCATCCTGACGGCGTCATGTGTTAACCTCTGACGCTGTCAACTCGCCGCCAAGTTGAAATTCGTATTGCCTAGATCCACTTCTGACGCCGTTATGTAGAAAAACACTATGGGTCGTCACTAGTATTTGGACCCTGACGGCCTTGGTGACGCCGTCAGGCCAATAACAAAGAAAACACTCTGGGCCGTCACGTTATAAGTTCTACATCCACCTCTTTTGTCACTCTTGACGCCGTCACTAGTAAACCTTGACGTCGTCAGGTACTGTTCCAGCAAGGAATTTTGAGACTTTGCCATTTTCTTCACTTTTATGCTCAAAAAACGTCCAAAATGCTTCCTTTTCCAGATTTCTCCTCAAAAGTACCTAAAATGACAAAAGGAACGATTTAGGGCAATAATTGATCAAATAATCTCGAATTCGGGCTTAAATGACCCCTTAAAAGCGGTACACTTTTCGCCTTATCAAATACCCTTACAATTGAGATTTGCTTGTCCTCAAGCAAATGCGCTTTTATTCTAATCAAAATACAAGTTAGGGGTCATTTAACACTAATATAAAAGTAATTACAACAAATAATCGTTCCACTAAAAACCAAAAACAAGCACGGAGGTCATACACTAGCACCTCACAAATAGTGTTTAGATACTCACATCTCTCGGGTGTAATAAAGTATATATCACAATAAGGAAATGGAAAACATCTCTCACTACCTGTCATAGCAAATAGATTACCATAGGCTTGGGAAAGGATGCATAAGCACCTAGGATAAACTATCAAAGAGGTCTTTTAAAGGGTTATAACGTTAGGTGTAGGGATATGGAAAACACGGTTTTGTTGGATAAAGGCAATATTTACTGGTCTCGAGTTAATCATCTTGGTTAATTACATGTACAATATGGCGTTGCTAAGCCAAGACTCGACTCGACTTAAGCAAAAAAATCAAAAATAACAAAAACATAAAACAAACATAGAATGAAACGGGATGGTAGTCCGTATGTTTTTCTCTTTTCTTTTTCAATTTTCTTTTTCTTTTTCTTGATTTTTCGATTTTTTTTTTTTTTTTTTTTTTTTTTTTTTTTTTTTTTTTTTTTGCATGCACTCTTGCCCTACTATCCAAAATAATACATCATATGGAATGTACATTCCCCTTGCACTTGAATTTTTACATACTTTACAATAAACTACTCTAATGACTCGAATCAAGATAATCAAAACACTTGGAGTACTTTTTAAATTTAACACACATATGGGGGTAATAATTTGATGTTCTTCCCCATTACTCCATAACACAAGTACTTTACCCATGAGTCCCAATCGTCCCAAAACAATATGTACAAGATATGACTTGACTTAGCAACCATGTAATCAATTAGATAATTAACTAAGGGTTTAAACACATAACAATAATGTACTAAAGATGAGTGCATACAAGGAAGGCTAAGGCGATTTGGTTGCAAATTTGGGTGGGTTGTAACAAATTCTTCCTTTAAGTGAAATGCTTAAAGTTAGAAACGAAAGGATAGGCTCGGAGGGGTGTACTAGGGGTATCGTGTACTAAAAATGAGTACAACGCTAAAGTGTGGGAAAGATTAATTGACTTTACTAGTCAAGTGATATGACTTAAATGGTCAAGTAATTATGATACGGGTTTAAGCACAAGGGTGATCCTAATGCCTCTTATCATGTAGTAAATCCTACTACACGAATGTAGTCTCACTAGCGGTCTCGGGATGCATCACTAACGCAAGTTTTAGAATCTAAATGCTACCGGTACACTCATAAACACTAATAATAAATGCTTTTCCTATCAAATCTAAAGACGAACCTCACATATTTGGGTGGAAAATTTTTCTGAATGGTACGGTTTTGTGCTAGTCATACAACTCCTATCCATGAGACGCTTGTTAAGGCTAAAGTTTCACTCCTAAATGTTGTAAAAAAATTTAAATTTGGCGCTAAAATTACACTAACAAGTATTTCTCTTAGTTTTATTACACACCTACCATCAAACAAAAAAAAAAATTCAAGTGCAATGGTATCCTATAAGGTATCATCATTTACCCTCCCCTTACACTTAGGATGAACATTGTCCCAAATGTTTAATTAAAGGATGTAAAAGTAAAATAGGTAAAAGAATGAAAACAAATACTCCACTGATTCGTTCGGTGTGGATAGTGTGTCAACAAGGTTAGATCTTCCTCCAAGAAAATGAAAGTTGAAAGCTTCCCTTCTAGAAATATAATCATCTTCTTGTCATATATAACCTGTTAAACCTGAGAAAACAATCAAGGCAACCTCGCATAAAATCGGCGGCAATCTATATATATTAACAAATCCTAGAAAGCAAATTAAGATATAATGCTTGTGGAATGAATGTTTGCAGATTTCCTGAAGTTTATAAAACAAAAGAATCAACAAAAACTTTAAGACTCCAGTATAAACAAAATTCGCAAAATTTTTCAGAATTTTGGTACCTGACGCCGTCAGGTTGTAACTCCTGACGCCGTCAGAATGTTCCTGGAAAACTCTTATGTTAAGTTTCTGGAAAAACTCATGCCTTATTTCCTGGAAAATCCTGCAAAACATCATTATGACTCGATACAAGCATTTGACTCTAACAATTACTAATACACATGCTCATTTAATATTGTGGCGAATCATGATCATTTTCGTTCTTATAAACAAATTTGGGGTTTCCCCTTACACTTAGCTTTTATAAAATACCTTTATATGAAGTTAAGACGAAGTTAAACAACAAAATAAAGCATTTTCACAATTTAATTTGAAACATGATCTACCAACAATAAAAATAAGACATGCATACAGAACAAATAACATCAAACAAATAAAAATCAAACAAATAAAAACACACAAAACATGGGTTGCCTCCCAAGAAGCGCTTTTCTTTATTTACGAGTCTTGTAGCTAGTGTAACACCCCCAAATTTAAGTTTGTCGCAGCGGAAAAGTATTTTGGGTGTTACGGGGAGGATCGAAGTTTTAATCTCATAAAACGGCTTAAAAGAAACGTTTTGAAAGTTATTTGTCATTCAAATAATATTTTTGATAAAAGATGAACCATTTGATTTAAAATCTTATGAAAATATATAAAGACTTGAAAGAATGACATATTTGATTTTTACACCATTTTAATTTATCAGAGTAATAAATGCCCACTCCGTGTCTTGTCCTGCTCCGTTAAATTACCTGAGATACACATGCTTAAAAGTGTCAACACAAAGGTTGGTGAGTTCATAGAGTTTTATGGAAAACCATTTATTTTGATAGATTTCAGGAATATTTGGTATTGATAAAATACAAACAGTAATGAAACAACTATTGAATAATATTGACTATAATCACAAATAAATCATATAAGTATTCAATCACATTCAAATAAAGAATCAATAATCCTAACATGAGCTGGAAACTCATGATGCTAATTTAATCAGATATACAATTCAAGTATGGTCAAATTCATATACAGTTGTATCTAAATATATGTTGAAAACATACATTTCCTTTATAGATATTGCACCAAGCCTCATGACACACAAGCTTAACCAAAAGAGGTGTTTTATCAAATCAATGATAAATTTTGCCCTCTAATAATAGGTGATTTGCCAATTCCTATTTGTCTACGAATATAGTGTATCACTACTAATACGACTAACCATTTGCAAATGGCATTCTGTCAAGTATTAGTGGGACAGGAGGTCAGTCCTTAACAGGTTTCGAATATGTTCACTATATTCGCGCCCACTTAACAGTGATTAATGGCTCATGATTGAGGGACTTTATGGCGATAAGGTAACTTAGGCAATATCAAGGTAATAATGGGATCATTCAGAATAACATCATGTAATCAAGTATTATACCACAGTAATCAGTTGGGGAATATTATCGTTTGAGTATCAGTAATTCAGTTTAAGTATTTCGCCAGTAACACATGTATATCACATACCACAATAATCGAATTAGAAACATTATCATATGAGTATCAGTATTTCAATTAAGTATTTTGTCAAGTATTGTATATATCACATATTAAATCACAAACCATATTAAATAAATATCAATTAGGAAATTGATTTGAATTATGTATTTTATTCATATACTTATCAAATTATCAAAGTATATGTAAGCATGTATCTCCCCCAATGAGTTAAAAACAATTATTGGAAATGAGGCTATGACTCACCTGGATTGATATGGAAATGGTGAAAATAAAGTAGGATGAGATTTATGGGAATGATTATGGAAACGTCTTTGATACGGAACCTGATAAATAAATTTATCTGGGAATATAACCAAATACTATTTGGTAAATACGAACGAATAACGAATAAATATTATTCGTTATGACGATTAGATGATGTGCAGTGTAATTGTTATGCCATGCATGATATAATAAAATACTTTATTTAAATTATCCATCGAAGTTTTACCTTTTTAAACGTAAGTAAAAATATTAATTTTTGAAATATCGTTATATATATTATTAACGTAAAAATAAATAATATATAAATAAAACGTAGTAAAAATGCATATGACGTGATGGTTGGCGTAAAATAGAAAATAAAATAAGAATGTCAAATAGATTATGTTTAGTCCTTGTCCTTTTCCAATTTTACACTTTTTATACTAACGGCGTTAGCATTACACCGTTAGTCCTTTTCGTATCTAATTTACAATTATAGTCCACTACTTGTCCAAAATTTCAATCTAAGCTTGGAACATCATATAATATAAATTTTTATCCTAAACTTTCTGTTTTGACAGTTTTAGTCCAAGTTTTTAAGGTTTGGCAGTTTTAGTCCTTTTAGGTGTCGTCGCGTTACATTTTTAGTCCAAATTTACAAAAATGATGAGAAAAATTATATAAAAGTTTCCGAAACTTATTTTATTAATTCTAAGCTTATCTCAACAGCTTATTTGGTTAAAAGCTTATTTTTCTAGCTTATGGGCCTTAACGAGCCAAACTAAAAGCCCATTTAGATTTTTAGAGGCGAGGGCATGAAAAATGTTTTGGGCCTGGACTTGGGCTACTTTTGTGATTCTAAAAATGTTTCATATGGGTCCAGTGGGCTTATATTTCGGTACTTCTTGTTGGGCCTTAAATAAGCCCACTCGAACATATTAAATTTTCTTAACTAAGTTTGGTTTTGAAAACTTGGTGAATGCCGATTCAAATTGGTCAAATTTATATGTCGAGACGTGAGTATTTTTACATGTTACCTTAATGAAGTTGGTAGTTTTCTAGGTGGTCTATTAGGTCGAATAAAAATATTGGGTGCTTGTTAAGTAATATTTCATTTTATACGTGTGTTTCTTGGGTCACATGAAACGTTTATATATTTGTGAAAAACTTGAAATTATTTCTAAGTGTTTAATGGAATTTCATACGATGGAGTATGGTTCGAAAATGATTTAATTGATGCATGTAAAGTCAAAATAAACGTGAAGTGTGTGTGTTACGTGACTCCTAGGCCTTCCAAAATAGAGGCTAGTCACTCGTTGTGTACTATATATAAATATGTATACGTAAACTATATATGAAAGTATATACGTTCGAGACTAAATACAACAATGATGCATGTAAACTTTTAACGTGTAGAATGGATTCAAATGAGTTGTAAAGGACTTACTACACCTCTAGGGTGGTGGAGAGTCCAGTAGGAACGAATGAAACACAAGAAAATCTTGTCCAATCGTATAACCCAAATGTTATACGTATATATTAAACCCGATATCACTTTTCTTGCTTCCAAACACTATAGAAATCGACCTATTGTTCTTAGAAGTAGTTTTTAGGAAGAGAGAATGTTGTGAAGTGTTTGAGAATGAGGAGAAGCAAGTGCATGCATGGAACGTATATATGTATCATTTGAATGATTCGTATGGTGTGAATTCACTCAAGGAAACATCATGTACTATTCCATGTCAGTAACTTAGACTCTTAGTATGAGATTTTAACATAGAATATTCAAATGTGAGAGCTTGAAAAGAGGGAAATGTTTTGGTGACTCATGTATGCATGTCGACAACCAATATACTCCATACACGATTTGTGAAATCGTGTATAGCTTGAATGTAACTTATCATCTTTGACAATTTGGACATAAAATCATCTTAGAAATATTATTAGGAACAATTAGAAACAAACGGGAATCAAAACGGTTAAGTTTTGAGTAAGTTATGAATTTGATTGGGTCGAGTTATATGTCGAACACTTTGCCACTTAAAAACGTATCAAACGTTGCCCAATGAACTTGGGATTTGACACACTAATAGTTGGCTAGGTGATAAACGAGATGGTGCAAAAATATGGGCACGTCGTGTGTAAGAATTGAGAATAAACGAGGCGTTTTGAAGCATGGCTGGTCGAATATTTTGGAAAATAAAAAGAAAAAATGGGCTTTGGTTTTTGGGCCTGTGAATAGTAACCGAGAGATTGGGCTGAGTTTATTTAGGGCCCGTTTATTATTATTAGTGATTAATTAGGATTAGTGAAATTATTTAGTTTTCGTTAAACGTGTCGAGAACTTGTTTTGTCGTTTGACGAATTTTTCAATATCGTAATCGTGACCATTTTAATATACTAAGAAAATTTTAAATTTCCCCGTAAAAATGGTGATTACAATAATGACAGAGATTATTTATTTAATTAACCGAAGTTAATTATACGAATTTTTGCGAGGTTTTACAGTACCCACATGTCATTCTGAATCTCGTCCCGAAATTCAAATTTAATGTGATTACTTGAGTAAAGAATTTTTGAACAGAGGTTGTCGAGAGATTTTTATTCCTAAAATTACGGAAACGTGATTCAGTTAGATTTACTTGTACCAAACAAGACAAGGTAACTGACGTATTTAAGGGTTGTGAATATTGAAAATAGTGGTCATGAATAGTGAAATAACGGCTAGTGTATAGTGTCCAACGGTCGGGAATAGTAACCCAACGGCTATATTCTAGCCTATATATAGCACTTCCAATTTCCATTTCTTTCATCAACCATTTTCCTCTCATTTTTCATCTCAAAATGCCGCATCTCATCACTATCTTAGCGATTGTGTATGTCGTCCTTACCGCTATCTATTTAGCGTATGTTCTGGATGAAGACTTTGGATTCTTGGTCGCGATCTTGATGTTCGTCGTACCCCTCACTATCCTAGCCATTACCGTCGACAAGATTTGGGGGTAAAATCTTGAGCTAGGGTTGTTTTGAATGAACTTCTTGTTATGTTTCTATGTACTTGTAACGAATAAGGAATAAAACTCGTTTTGTTTTTATGTTTAAGAATTTGTCTCAGTATTGTTTTTAATGTTTTGTTTATATTTATTTTTCAGCATAATTAAAGTGATTCATCCTGTGGTGGCTCTTGCTATTGTTTTGTTGGTGGGAGTCTTATTTGTCATAGCGGATCAATCTATTTAAGATTCCTTTGTTTATATTGTAATAATTGTAACGATAGCACTTCCGATGCTAATTATTTGTTTATGTATTAACTTTTATGGATTTTAATAAAATTTTCGCTATTGGAGTCTTTTATCAGTTTTTGTGAATTATTTGTGTTCTCTTGCTTGTACTTTTGTTGATTTCCTATCATAATGGTGATGATATAAGATAGGTATTTATTGTGGGTTGTTCAATGTATTGTTTATGAACAGTTTATTTTTGTTCTATATTTTGCTTTTGAATGAAGATTGTTATTTAAAGATTTGAAAATATCATTGTTCCTTTCATAACATAATTCTTCCTAGATTAGACATAGTTGATCAGGCTATGTATAATTGAGGACCAAATGATGTGATGTTTGGTTCAATCATATATTTCTATAAATTGTTTTAGATGGTGTTCAACGTGTTGTTTTCATGATATAACACGTAATTCCTTTTGAAATAAAGTAGAAAATTTTAGGGTTCATGTTAATAATCTGAATTTTATGGAGTAAATATTGTATATTGTCATTTGATAAATGAGACAGAAATTGAAATTAACGTAGATTATTATTATTATGGAAATATTACAATGGAGATTTTTCGATAAGGTAGAAAGATGATTGTTATTCCTAAGTTACATCCATCGTAACTTGAAGTGAAATACAGGAAAGAAATACAACATAGGAAATTTTTAAACTATATTTTATTTATCTACAACAGGAATTTATTCATATGTGTAAATCTAGTTGCCATTCCCTTGATACTATCAAGGTCTTTAAAGATTCTTCATTTTCTTGTAAAGGTCTTGGCTTTCCAATTAACATTGTAGTTTGGACATCGACTCACATAATGCCCTTCTCCACCACATCCGTGGCATACCACTGTTGTTGGTTGTACTTTCCTGACCTTAGTCCTGCAGCTAATTGCCTGGTGACCTGTTTTCTGACATTTCGTGCATTTAACCCTACAGATTCCGGTGTGATGCTGGTTGCATTTTTGACACCAAGGTAATTTTCCACGATAACCACTTCCAGTAATAGGTGTGACGAGGCAATTTCTATTAGCTTTCTGATTGTGTTCCAGCTGACGTTGATACTCCATACGATCTTCTAGATGTTTACGATAACGGTCTCGAGCATTGATGATGCTGCAGTAGATGGGATTGATGGTTCCTATCTCGGGGAGTTTCCTCTTTTGATTGTTTCCATTTGGTATAACCCCGTGCCTAATTCCTTGATGATGGTTGATGGTAGGGTTGATCATTCCTTCTTGAATCTTTAAGTGAGGTAGCCTATACTTCATGAAACTTGCAGGGTGTTGATTACCAAGTATACCCGTCTCTCTTCTCGGATAAACTACGGTAGTCCCTTCTAATACCACCGACACTATGTCTTTTACCAATTTCTGGATAGCTCCAGGAGTCATGGTGATTTCTGATGATAATTGATATGCATTGTTCATGTTGTCCATTTTCTGTAAACATAAATGAAACTCAACATTAGAATCCATATAATATCAGAATAATTTAAATAATGAAGTTAATTATTTCATTGATGATAGACTGAATTGACTCCCTACTGTAATCTAATTTCAAGATATGTCTTTGTTGTATCATTTATCAATGATCAACTCTTGATATGGGATTACTAAGGAACAAACCGACTTGTCTATTAAAACTGAAGTTTAATTATCTTTTCTTCATTCTTTAAATTCCTTTTCAAAAATTGGTATTTAGACGATTCTTAAAGTTTTAGGTTAATTATGGTAAGTTTAAGAAAACTTAACAATTTGTAAGAAATCTTACGGTAGATTTGAATAATATTACAGAGGTAAACAAATTATTAATAACTTGTCTGTTTATTTTTTTGCAAGATAAACGATACAAGATCTTTTATTAATACTCCATTGATCTGTGTAGAATCATTTGGTTATCAAAGAAAATAACAAATGATGAGATTTTTGCATGAAGATATGAGGATTTATTACATGCATGATTGATATGAAAGAAAAGATTGATTTATAACATAGAGATATAACAGAAAGGATGTTATTATACAATATGTTTTGATTACATGTTCTGAAGTTTCAGAATTATTGAACGTTACTTGAAATATTAACCAAATCTATTTGGTTTAGTAGGAACAACAAGGATACTTGTAAAATTAAGATTAGTTACGCCTCTGACGTAAATATCTAATTTCTTTCTCAAGTTCAAGTTGTGCAGTTTCCATGTTTGAGAAACGTTCTTGACACATGTTCATTTGATTTGCCAACATAGTCTCTAATGCGGCAATCTTTTGACCCTGGTTTCTGGCTGCATCTCTGGCCATCCATAGGGTTCTCTCAATATCTTCAATTCTTACATGTGTCTGACCGTGTTCTCTTCTTGCAGAACGAACCCTGGAGTCCAAACTTCCAAGCTCCTGGTTAGTGTTGTCCTTTATTTCATTAATCTTTATTCCTAACTCACACATTGTTCGCCTCTCAGCATCCGCCCTTTTGAACAATGCGTCCAGGTTACGGTCGTACCATTTAAATTGAGTTGGTCGTAATCCTTTTAGCTGTTCAGTGTGAGCATCCAATATGCCGGCATGTCGATAAATAAGATTCCATATTGTTTCAGGAGTGCTTATATCGTAGTCGGGAGAGTTAGGTGAGGATAAATTATTTGGAGAATCTGGTATTGTGGAATCTGAAGTATAAGGTAACGGAGAATTTGGCTCAACATTCGTCCATGATATCTCTTGCCTTGAACCTTGTCCAACTTCGAATGTTGCCAGGCCACCAATCAAATCTTCATATGATTCAGTAGCTTTCCTGAGTCTTTGACGTAGAGGTGAACGAATAGGTGACAATGGAGGTGATCTCGGAGTGAGTTCTATATTAGGTTGGGATTTTGATATTTGTACATAAGGATCTTCAGTTCGGAGAATTTTAATTGATAGATGAAGTATTAGTATTATGGATATTTGTTTTGACATTCACGGGAGTTCCTGAAGACATGCTACAGTAGTAACCGAGAATAATATTTTATGAGGATTTTGTATGTTAAAAATATAACAGTACAGATGCAATAATTATTGTGTAAGAGTAACTATTAAGCATGTAAGATAATCTCAACAGATAAACTATTGAGCACGGCAGTCTGCAGACACGGAGGGCATAAAATGGTATGGTGTAAAATCATTTATTTTGAAAATATAGTTATAGTTTTAATGTTTGAAAACATTTAATTCTCTATAACTGTAGCTCTGATGCCAATCTGTAACACCCCCAAATTTAAGTTTGTCGCAACGGAAAAGTATTTTGGGTGTTACGGGGAGGATCGAAGTTTTAATCTCATAAAACGGCTTAAAAGAAACGTTTTGAAAGTTATTTGTCATTCAAATAATATTTTTGATAAAAGATGAACCTGATTTAAAATCTTATGAAAATATATAAAGACTTGAAAGAATGACATATTTGATTTTTACACCATTTTAATTTATTAGAGTAATAAATGCCCACTCCGTGTCTTGTCCTGCTCCGTTAAATTACCTGAGATACACATGCTTAAAAGTGTCAACACAAAGGTTGGTGAGTTCATAGAGTTTTATGGAAAACCATTTATTTTGATAGATTTCAGGAATATTTGGTATTGATAAAATACAAACAGTAATGAAACAACTATTGAATAATATTGACTATAATCACAAATAAATCATATAAGTATTCAATCACATTCAAATAAAGAATCAATAATCCTAACATGAGCTGGAAACTCATGATGCTAATTTAATCAGATATACAATTCAAGTATGGTCAAATTCATATACAGTTGTATCTAAATATATGTTGAAAACATACATTTCCTTTATAGATATTGCACCAAGCCTCATGACACACAAGCTTAACCAAAAGAGGTGTTTTATCAAATCAATGATAAATTTTGCCCTCTAATAATAGGTGATTTGCCAATTCCTATTTGTCTACGAATATAGTGTATCACGACTAATACGACTAACCATTTGCAAATGGCATTCCGTCAAGTATTAGTGGGACAGGAGGTCAGTCCTTAACAGGTTTCGAATATGTTCACTATATTCGCGCCCACTTAACAGTGATTAATGGCTCATGATTGAGGGACTTTATGGCGATAAGGTAACTTAGGCAATATCAAGGTAATAATGGGATCATTCAGAATAACATCATGTAATCAAGTATTATACCACAGTAATCAGTTGGGGAATATTATCGTTTGAGTATCAGTAATTCAGTTTAAGTATTTCGCCAGTAACACATGTATATCACATACCACAATAATCGAATTAGAAACATTATCATATGAGTATCAGTATTTCAATTAAGTATTTTGTCAAGTATTGTATATATCACATATTAAATCACAAACCATATTAAATAAATATCAATTAGGAAATTGATTTGAATTATGTATTTTATTCATATACTTATCAAATTATCAAAGTATATGTAAGCATGTATCTCCCCCAATGAGTTAAAAACAATTATTGGAAATGGGGCTATGACTCACCTGGATTGATATGGAAATGGTGAAAATAAAGTAGGATGAGATTTATGGGAATGATTATGGAAACGTCTTTGATACGGAACCTGATAAATAAATTTATCTGGGAATATAACCAAATACTATTTGGTAAATACGAACGAATAACGAATAAATATTATTCGTTATGACGAATAGATGATGTGCAGTGTAATTGTTATGCCATGCATGATATAATAAAATACTTTATTTAAATTATCCATCGAAGTTTTACCTTTTTAAACGTAAGTAAAAATATTAATTTTTGAAATATCGTTATATATATTATTAACGTAAAAATAAATAATATATAAATAAAACGTAGTAAAAATGCATATGACGTGATGGTTGGCG
Source organism: Artemisia argyi (assembly GCA_030686995.1). Lineage (NCBI taxonomy): Eukaryota > Viridiplantae > Streptophyta > Magnoliopsida > Asterales > Asteraceae > Artemisia > Artemisia argyi. The sequence goes on from CM060689.1 coordinate 142,694,240, forward strand.
TAAAATAGAAAATAAAATAAGAATGTCAAATAGATTATGTTTAGTCCTTGTCCTTTTCCAATTTTACACTTTTTATACTAACGGCGTTAGCATTACACCGTTAGTCCTTTTCGTATCTAATTTACAATTATAGTCCACTACTTGTCCAAAATTTCAATCTAAGCTTGGAACATCATATAATATAAATTTTTATCCTAAACTTTCTGTTTTGACAGTTTTAGTCCAAGTTTTTAAGGTTTGGCAGTTTTAGTCCTTTTAGGTGTCGTCGCGTTACATTTTTAGTCCAAATTTACAAAAATGATGAGAAAAATTATATAAAAGTTTCCGAAACTTATTTTATTAATTCTAAGCTTATCTCAACAGCTTATTTGGTTAAAAGCTTATTTTTCTAGCTTATGGGCCTTAACGAGCCAAACTAAAAGCCCATTTAGATTTTTAGAGACGAGGGCATGAAAAATGTTTTGGGCCTGGACTTGGGCTACTTTTGTGATTCTAAAAATGTTTCATATGGGTCCAGTGGGCTTATATTTCGGTACTTCTTGTTGGGCCTTAAATAAGCCCACTCGAACATATTAAATTTTCTTAACTAAGTTTGGCTTTGAAAACTTGGTGAATGCCGATTCAAATTGGTCAATTTTATATGTCGAGACGTGAGTATTTTTACATGTTACCTTAATGAAGTTGGTAGTTTTCTAGGTGGTCTATTAGGTCGAATAAAAATATTGGGTGCTTGTTAAGTAATATTTCATTTTATACGTGTGTTTCTTGGGTCACATGAAACGTTTATATATTTGTGAAAAACTTGAAATTATTTCTAAGTGTTTAATGGAATTTCATACGATGGAGTATGGTTCGAAAATGATTTAATTGATGCATGTAAAGTCAAAATAAACGTGAAGTGTGTGTGTTACGTGACTCCTAGGCCTTCCAAAATAGAGGCTAGTCACTCGTTGTGTACTATATATAAATATGTATACGTAAACTATATATGAAAGTATATACGTTCGAGACTAAATACAACAATGATGCATGTAAACTTTTAACGTGTAGAATGGATTCAAATGAGTTGTAAAGGACTTACTACACCTCTAGGGTGGTGGAGAGTCGAGTAGGAACGAATGAAACACAAGAAAATCTTGTCCAATCGTATAACCCAAACGTTATACGTATATATTAAACCCGATATCACTTTTCTTGCTTCCAAACACTATAGAAATCGACCTATTGTTCTTAGAAGTAGTTTTTAGGAAGAGAGAATGTTGTGAAAGTGTTTGAGAATGAGGAGAAGCAAGTGCATGCATGGACCGTATATATGTATCATTTGAATGATTCGTATGGTGTGAATTCACTCAAGGAAACATCATGTACTATTCCATGTCAGTAACTTAGACTCCTAGTATGAGATTTTAACATAGAATATTCAAATGTGAGAGCTTGAAAAGAGGGAAATGTTTTGGTGACTCATGTATGCATGTCGACAACCAATATACTCCATACACGATTTGTGAAATCGTGTATAGCTTGAATGTAACTTATCATCTTTGACAATTTGGACATAAAATCATCTTAGAAATATTATTAGGAACAATTAGAAACAAACGGGAATCAAAACGGTTAAGTTTTGAGTAAGTTATGAATTTGATTGGGTCGAGTTATATGTCGAACACTTTGCCACTTAAAAACGTATCAAACGTTGCCCAATGAACTTGGGATTTGACACACTAATAGTTGGCTAGGTGATAAACGAGATGGTGCAAAAATATGGGCACGTCGTGTGTAAGAATTGAGAATAAACGAGGCGTTTTGAAGCATGGTTGGTCGAATATTTTGGAAAATAAAAAGAAAAATTGGGCTTTGGTTTTTGGGCCTGTGAATAGTAACCGAGAGATTTGGCTGAGTTTATTAAAGGCCCGTTTATTATTATTAGTGGTTAATTAGGATTAGTGAAATTATTTAGTTTTCGTTAAATGTGTCGAGAACTTGTTTTGTCGTTTGACGAATTTTTCAATATCGTAATCGTGACCATTTTAATATACTAAGAAAATTTTAAATTTCCCCGTAAAAATGGTGATTACAATAATGGCAGAGATTATTTATTTAATTAACCGAAGTTAATTATACGAATTTTTGCGAGGTTTTACAGCTAGACTCAATGTCATGGGCAATTACGTGACCTCGTCATTGGTCACATTCTCTAGGTCATCTCTAATCTTAGTTTTGTATTCCGGACCCGATTGTAAATGTTCTTTATAGAGACCAACCACCTTTTTCTCAATTGTTCCTATAATCCTATTGGCAAATTCCTTATCAACTTTATATTTTGGCCCTAGAGTTAAGCAATCCTTATAGAAAAGGCTTTTCTTCTCCCATACATAGTCCATGCCCTTTTTCTTATCCTCTTCATTGATGTCCTCAAAAACATCAATGTTATCCATATCAAATTGAGGCACAAAACGAAATTTCTTCATTCTATTAGGCATCCTATATGTGATCCTAGCAGTTTCACTAGTAAATCGGATCGTCCCTTCTATCCCATCATATTCTAACTTGTATTCTTCAACAAATAGCTTACCTAATACAACATGGGATAAGAGACAATCAATAACACTAGCTAAGTCTTCAACAACCATAAAGTGAATGATATAAGTAAAGTTCCGAACAAAGACATGTAGACCTTTAATTCTCCTGACAAAGTTACAAATTCCACCGGGGTATTTGGGATCTTTTCTAGGTCCAAGTCTTGTTTTCACTATATCTTATAAATACTTGAGGACATAATGTTGATTGGGGATTCAAAATCAATGTAAGCGTTGTCAATGTGCTTATACCCAATCATACATGGTATCTTAACATTCTTAGGATCGCCTCTCTTTATCTTAGGGTCAATTCTAGCAAAAGGAGGTTGAGGATTATCAACAAGATTATTATAGTACGCAGTCTCCTCCTTAGTGGGATATAGATTGAAATAATTGATTATACTTTGGTAAATTTCTCCTCGGCCTCGCCTTATTTTCTCTCTTTAATCTATACCACATGTAACTTCATTTTGTGCCAAACCAAAAAAAATTTGATTATACATATGTTCAACCACCGAAACTCGTATAAACTGTGATTCTATTTTCTCCCGCAAGAAGATTTACATGACCATTTGAAACTTTCTACATTTTCTTTTCTTCAGCCTCACTTTCTCTTTTGATAACTGCCATAACGCATCGGTGAAAAAAAGGTGAGCAATTTTGAGACTATTTTATGATTGGTACTTGATACGTGGGAATTGCGCCCTTGCAACAGGTTTTACCTCTCAAGGGATCTTGAGAAGCTTACAACCCCCACCAGGCAGTGTACCTGATCGTTGTAGTATAGTATAGTGACAAGTACCGGGGGATTGATCGTTCAACTTAGGAATAGTGTCGCTAGGATTACAAAGCCTATTAAACTAGGTCTAGAGGTGAGGGATGATTCTTTTTGTATTTTTATATTTTATGGAAAGCAAGTAAAATCTCGGGTTTTGAAGGAGTGGGCGGAATTAGTTGCTAGCCAACTAACCCAATTAACTATCAATGCAATCAAAATAAAATAAAAGAAATGAAAATTAAACTATTATACTAATGTGGTGGAAACAATAATGAGAAAAGTTGTGTTTACTTAGATTTCATTACTCCCTAGATATCTTTTACCGGTTGATTAGCTTGTTACAATTGCTTGGATGACGGGTTATATTCCTTAATACTAGTCGTAGGGTCGTGTACAATATTCCGTAACTCTATAAGATCCTACTTCACTCCTATGTCGAGCCGTTAAAAGCTCCTAACATGGGATCATTAGAATTCTCTTATGCATTAAATACAACCAAAAATCGTAGTACACCTCCGATCATCTTTCTTAAGACGTTCAAGCAAGTTACCAATGGAAGTCTGCCAATTTTCTTAAGCCTAACATCGAATACAATCATCCGCAACAATTATAAACAAACAATCAACCCATAATTAACATCGAGGTTTCACTACATCTAAGCAAACACAATAAAAGCCTAGCCTAACATGTTAAAAGAAAGATACACATAAGATAGAATCAAAAAATACATAGACATATTGAATGATTAATGAAGTACTTATCTTTATTCAAACATGGAAGAAATAAGGGTTTGAAACCCCTTCAAGATGCAGGAAATTCGACCTAGGGTTTTTACAAAAATTGTTCCCCAAAAGTTCCACACAATACAATGAAAAATTGGAAAAATATATATAGACTATGCATCCTGACGGCGTCATGTGTTAACCTCTGACGCCGTCAACTCGCCGCCAAGTTGAAATTCGTATTGCCTAGATCCACTTCTGACGCCGTTATGTAGAAAAACACTCTGGGCCGTTACTAGTATTTGGACCCTGACGTCCTTGGTGACGCCGTCAGGCCAATAACAAAGAAAACACTCTGGGCCGTCACGTTATAAGTTCCACATCCACCTCTTTTGTCACTCTTGACGCCGTCACTAGTAAACCTTGACGTCGTCAGGTACTGTTCCAGCAAGGAATTTTGAGACTTTGTCGTTTTCTTCACTTTTATGCTCAAAAAAGGTCCAAAATGCTTCCTTTTCCAGATTTCTCCTCAAAAGTACCTAAAATGACAAAAGAAACGATTTAGGGCAATAATTGATCAAATAATCTCGAATTCGGGCTTAAATGACCCCTTAAAAGCGGTATACTTTTCACCGCATCAGCACTATCACATGTTACTAAGTTAGAGATAGTTTTTCTTCTTTCAATTTTCATTTGATTCATATGGATAAAAGTGATAATTGTATACTTGTGATCATATGTGGACCTATGTATAACAAGTTGGTTCCCAAGAACCACCTTAGGAATCGAGACCCTTTAGAAGTTATGTATAAAAAAATAGACCTACCTTTAGGGACGGAGCCAGGAATAAAAAATAAGGGGGCCGAATTTTTTTCTCAAACTAACAAAGTAGAATAAAATTCTAGAAACATACCTTTATAAAAGATTCACTTCATTAAAGATTGGAACAAAGGCCATCCTCAGCCAATACAAAAGTACTTTCACATAGCAACGTCAAACACTACCAAAAGAAACTAACAAAAGAGTTGTATACCATTAGTAACTAGGAAAATCAAACATGACCAAAAGAAACTACATCATCTAGCGACATCTTGAAATCATTCTACCATACACAATCCAATAAACATACCTACATGTTGACTTTCCAAAATATAAGCACATAAATTTTCCATTGATCACAAATGCCATTCTATTTCATCATTAGATACATGTGAACTCTCGACTTGCACCTGGTAATAAATAATAGAACTAGTTAAACAACTAAATCCTAAGCTATATATAGAAAAACTAGAAAATAGAAGTTAATTATGAGAAGTGTACCTTAGCCATTTGAAGCTTGACACGTCTTTTTTTTTTTTTGTTAGAACTGAAAGCATCTATTATCATATCCATAGTAAATGTGTCAGAAATCTCCTTTTCGATATAAATAATCAAGCAATGTTTAAGATAGTCATCACTCATTCTCGTGCGATGTCTTGTATTAACAATCTTCATTGATGAAAAAGCTCTTTCACTCGATGCAGTTGAAACCGGAAGAATTAATATAAGACGTATCAAACGGTCAACCAAAGGATAAGGTTTTGATTTCCTAGTTTCATGAAGGCCTTTATATAAAGCAGAGAGTTTAGAAATGTTTTTTAACCTTGGATGATTACGCACATCAAGCTGGTAATGTTGTAACTCACCTTTTAGTTGAATCTTTTCTTGATCAGTAAACTTCTTCACTAATTTAGTGCCTACTTACTTTTTCTTTTTGTTTTGCTTTGTTGAGTAAAACATGTTTGTAAAACAGTTTAGGGTAAAAAATGATTGCAAAATTTTGTTCTTAAACTTGAGGATGTTAACTCACTTTCGACATCCACCTGTTCTGAGCCGTTTCTTACAAATCTTATATTAACTCTAACGCTGTCGAAAAAGAGAGAGAGAGAGAGAGAGAGAGAGAGAGAGAGAGAGAGAGAGAGAGATAAAAAAGTGTGCCTTGGTTTCTAATCAAATAAGTTGACCTTTACTTATTGAATCAAACAATGAAACAAAGCTAGATACTTTATGTCAAGAGATTTAATCTGCACATAAACAATGACAGCTTTTTTCAATCATGAACATCCACCTGACCTTTATAGTTTATATCTTATACAGTAATGAGTCATACTCGTCAAAGATTAAAAAAAAAAAAAGCAATAAAAACAGGGGTGAAAGCAATAAAAACAGTGGTGATCAAAGTGACAAATCCCTAATTCCTAAAAACACAATTGGGGATTTTGAGCAATTATACATCAAGTGACAACTAAATACATAAATAAATGAAAACATACTTAGAATTTTTATAAGAAACAAAAGTTATGAACAATCAATGATAAGGAATTAGTTGCAAACCTTGTGCGTAAAGATGAAAGGGTGGAAATCGTCTCGGTCTAACTTTTTTTTCCCCTAAAAAGTTGGGGGAGGGGGGGTCAATTAAGTATAAACGGGCTTTGGGATTAAGTATGGACACTAATATTACAAGGCAATTGGGCTCCTTGGAGGGGGCCAACCCCCCCCCCCCCCCCCCCCCCCCCATTCTCTCTGTCTCTGTCTACCTAGAATTTGGTCAGCAACCACCTTAGACCCGAAACTAAGAAGAAAGAAAGAAAAAGAAACGATTGAAGAAGGAAAACAAAAAGGAAATCTCATGTTAATTTAATAGAGATCTACATTTTTGAAGAAGAAGAAAACCCGAAAATCAATATGTATAATGTTATTTTAATGCCTTATGCTATTTGAAGTTCTATTTAACCCCTTAGCTTTATTCAAAGTATTATTTAACACCTTTTTATAAAAAACAAAATTGCACATATATTCGAATATATTAACAAGAGGAGTAGTGAAGTACAAAAGGAAAGAATAAAGTTGCTTTTTGAGTTTTTGGTATGTGTTATTTCAGATACCTTTTATTTACCAAAATCAGACCAAAAACTAGCCAAAAATGCCAAATATATGTATGTTTTTGTGTTTATACATGTTGTGGAAAACTAGAAGGGGGGTTGAATAGTTTTACTTTCTTTTTGTGTTTATTTTCAAAATCTTTTGTAACTTATAAAAACTTTGATCGATCTTACGTGAATTCAAATGTTAACAAATGTGAGCAAGTCTAAACAAGTATAATCTAATAATGTAAGTATTGTAATGAAATGAAATAAAGATAGAGATAGAAAGATCAAACCACAACACGCAAATTTATAGTGGTTCGACTACAAGGACACTTTCCTTGCCCTACTCCACTCCCCGAGTACCACACTCGAGAGTTTTCTTCACTATGTCAACAAACTCCTTATGGCGGAGAAACCTTACACACCTTGGCTTACACCGATTAACGACACTAAGCTAAATGTCGAGTTCTAATCGTAGCTAGAACTAATCTCACAACTTCTTTACAACTTCACAACTTCTTAACGATAGCTCCACAACTTCTTCTTCTCGTCTACTTCACACCTTCTTCTATGCACAACTAATTCACAACTTCTACACTACTTTACAACACATCTAATATTTACAATCAACTAAATCACACAATACTTTACAAATATCTAGCACTACTATAAGATGATACTAACTAATCACAACACTACTACAATTGTATGGATGTTGAAGGAGTGTTCTTCTTTTTGCACTTGTGTGGATGAAGCTTTGAATCACTGCAAACAAAGACTTATGAATTATATGATCAAAGGTTTTTGGGATAGAAATGGATATGAGATCAGAAAGTTTTGAGTGCAAAAAGGTGAGAAAAATTTATGAAATGAACCAGTATTTAAAGGACTAAAAAATACTGTTCTGGAGCGTGCCGGGTCCCCTTAATTAGGGGCCGGTCCCCTTAATCATTAAGGGGGGGCAGCTAGTAATTAAGGGGGCCGGCCCCTCCAGAACGTTGGGTTTGTTTGTCTTTTTTTGGGGAAGGTTTTTCTGGAGAGAATTTGCCCTTTTTAGTTGGAAATTTGAAATCATATCTTTGTGGTTTAATAAAACAATACCAAGAATGATTTACTAAAACATATAAAATGTTAATGTCATTTTATAAAATGTTTTGTGTTAAGAAAATGCTCCCTTTGATCATGTAATGCATAAGATGCTTAGTTTATACATACCTTAAGTGATATTAGTTGTAGAAGTAAATATTTACCACTAATTACTTGTTTACGTCATAATCTTGACTTAATTTAGTTTACATTTTATGATTATCAAAACGTAGAGTTATTAAAAAAATATTAATAACGTTTTTAAGCATTATTTATATCAACACATGTGCAGGTACGGATATGTGAAAAAGGGAAAAAAAACAAAGACAAAACGACAAAACGAGCACGAGAATTGAAAAGAGAGAAAATAAGCCGAGGCCGAGGAGAAATTTACCAAAGTAGATCATAATTATGCTCAAGTAGTCAAGATTGGCCCTTGGAAGTACTTTGCAAAAAAGGAAAGATTGGTCCTTGATTTTACAACATTGGCAAAAGTAGTGCTTTAAACCTAAAACTAACTTAAACCTAAATCCTAAACCTATTATCACTATCCGGATAAAGAAACCCAATCCCTTTATAATAAAACCCACACAACCCAATCCCAATATCAAAAGCCCATCACCATTTATGTTACCCAGTCCACAAACCAAATCCAACACCATTTCCCTTTTACCCACACCCATGCCCGATCAACACTAAATTTAATACTAGTCAAACCATAACCTTTTTACCCGTGTATTACTGTTCACTCTCCTTCCCACCCATTTACCTTGCTTCACCTGATTTAACCCCACCTTGAAACCCCTTCTAAAAGGTCCTGACAAGTCAAAGAAGGTGTCAACATCATTTTGCATACTTGGCAGCTTGAAGCAATCCTATTGGTTCAATTGATGTGGCGTTTTGATCAAAGGACAGAAATGGTTGATGATGATGACATTAGATGATCAATGGATGAGAATTAAACATTTGGATCCTTCTCTGGAAACCCTAAGAGACCTCAAGCTCAGCTATAAATAGACCCCCTCTCCCACATATTGAAGGGTGTAGTTTTAGAGTTAAATTTTAGCTTAAGTTGTATTTTCTTATTTTATGTCTCTGAATTGTATTTCCCTTTCATTTTTGTAACCTTTTAAAGCTTTAATAAAATTCAGTTTACTTTAATTCATTGTCTCCTTTACTTATTTACTTATTTTGCTTAATCAATTTATGTTTTGGTTAAAATAAGTTGTCACAAGCTTATAAAAGCTCTTATCTCAGCTCACATAAGCTTAAATAAGCTTTACATAACTTATTTGAGTTGTGTTTTCAAATCTAAAAGTATTCTCATAAAAAGTCAACAAAACTCAAATAAGCTATTTGTGGATGATAAGCCAATAAGGGAAGGGCTTATTGCTGTTACTAGCTTGTCTTTTGGCAAGCTAGAGCTTGTTGATTAATTATTTGCCCTGTTTTGAGCAAGGGCTTTGTAAGTTCTCATTTAAATTCAATATTAGCATATTTTATGCTCTTTGCTAAGTTTTATGCTTATTTGCTTGTTTATCAGCTTATTTGTGCTTGTTATTGCTTGTTTATGCTTTTAGTAGCTTATACATAGTTATTAGCTTGTTTGTTTAAACTTGCATCAAAAACTCATAGAAATACAAAAAAATAGTTAAAATTGTTTTGCTTATTGGAAGTGCTTATTCTCGGTTAATATTAGCTTTTAAGTCTTTCATCTAGCTTATGGAACCTTTGTCTATCAAAATCTTAGCTTACTTGATCTAAATCCTTTGAGAAACCAAAAAATAATCACATTGAGGAGTGTTTGGCATAAGCCTATTTTATGTGTTTTTGACATTTGGTGACTTTGATTCAACTCTAAATTAGTTCTAATAGTAGTAATTTAGTTGTTTAAAGCAATTTTATATAGTTTTGAAGGTCTTTGAGTCAGTATTTATAAATCCATAGTTTACTTCGGTTGCATCAATTTGTTTATAATCATTTAGTTAAAGTCCTTTTTAGCTTTCAATCTGAGTCAAAAATAGGTTTTTAAGTGAGTTTCAAGTCCATGATAAAGTGTCATAAGAGTCCAAGTAGTTTTAGTCCATTTGCATTTGTGTCTAAAAATAAGAAAAACAAAAATATATTCTCAACTGTTTGATTATCAGATCATCTAAAAGCTTATTCTCAATTCCAAAATTCTACAAAAAAAAAATCCTGTATTCATTTCTTTCGTGTTTCAATTTGTTTTTGAATCATAAGCCCCAGTTCATTCATTTAGTAGCTTATTTTATAGTCCAAAATAAGCCCTTTCAGACTGTTTCTCTGTCTGCACAACGCTCATCTATCTGAATAAGCCATCTTTGTAGCTTATTTCCTGCTTATCCATAAGTACGCATGGGCTGATTTTTAGTTTATAGGTAGTTTATAGTATAATTTCATTTGTTTTGGCTTATTTGAGGTTTCTGAGCTTATTTTGGGGCTTATTATTAGGTCTGCAAGTAAGGCATCTAGGCTGTTTGATTTGCTTCATATAGAATTAGTTTTAGTTTGCTTTTTAGCCTATCTGTTTAATAGGTCAGCTTATTTGAGGTTAGGATTGCTTTATTAAGTTGCTTTAAGTATTTAGTAACTTATCTAACCTTAGCTTAGCTTTTTGCTTTTAGAATTTAGCTTTTTAGTTTTTTGTTTTTACCTTTTGGCCTTTATACTAAACTGTTGCAATATTAGCTTAATTTCCAGCTTATTTATAGTTTTTCAAAAAAAGTTTTCTTTGCAAAAGTTGTTTAGTTTTATTAGCTTACCAAGTTTTTCAAAAGAAAAATAATATATATATATATATATATATATATATATATATATATATATATATATATATATAGATGTAAAAATGAGTGATTATATACTAAATGAAAATGGTATTCACTTTTTAGATGAGAACTTACATTTATTTTTTTTTCCTTCTTATCGATAAAAGTTGTCTTGTCATGATTTTTGGTATGGGTATACACAAAAAGTTCAAAAGGATTAGGTGGATGCTTTAGTGCCGTTTCCTGCACACACAAAATGAAAAAAATCAGAGACTAACAAAAACTTTCGAAATAGATTTACTTAAACAAACAATAACATATTTTAGTATCATAGAACTATAACTAAGTTTCTTAAGCTTCCAAGTTTATTCGCATATTCACGATATGATACGGACCCTCCAGTATGAGTCGATGGATCATCACCCTTCAGACGATTCTGTGAATTTGTTTCTCGTTTCCCCTTATACTCAGGTGTATCCCAATAGCCTACAAAACCTGCCCATGTGTCTTCACTTATAAATATTGGTTTTATCATTTTACGCCTAATGTCTCTCAAGAAATCTGTATAACGTTAAGAAGCTTTTGATTCCCATGCTGTCCTCACTTGTGATTCCGTTGCAAGCTCCCATACATAATGTTTCTACATTAATCCAAATCATTAATAACCACATATGTTATATGTACATATCAAATATTTTATATATCAGATGGTGTACCTTAAATTCTTCAAAATAGAAGTTTTTGGTGTCTTGTTGCACCTTTTTCCATGTGAAGGCTCCATCATCAATTCTTTCTTTGAAAATCCTTGTTATTACTCATGAGCATTGACTTGAATTTTCAAGGCTGTTATAATATAACGAAGATGATAAAATCAGTGTAATCACATGAAAATGTGTAAAACTATTGAAATAATAGACCTTATACTTACAATCCATTGACAATAGTGAGTTGTTTTCTCCCTGCTATGAGTGACTGATTCTGAGAGCTGTCAACATTTGATCGAGGGCCTGAATTTGTCACAATAACATTTTCACCAGATGTTTCATTGCTATCACCATTGAAAGTTGAATCACTAACAATCTCATCCGTTGTTCTTTCAGGAGCATATGAGAGACCTCCTTTCCTTGTGTTCACAACATTTCCTCTTGTCATATCACCATTAGAAGTTGAATCATCAAGAATCTCATCCATTGTTCCTTGAGGAGCACGCGAGACACCTACTCTTTTTGTGATCCCTCCCCTTCATCTAGTCATTGCTCTATTCAAAGTTAGATCAGTTGTAGCCGCTGCCGCTGTTCTAGGACGAGCATATGAGAGAAGTGATCTGTTGGTGATTCCTCCCCTTCCTCTCGTCATATCTGCAGCTATTTAAAATACGAGATATTGATGAGATAGTAAACAAAAGTGTAGATTAAACATTTACTGAATAAACTCAACAATTCAATGTTGCATAAATGATATATATATAAGTTATGGAATTACTTCGATGCTTTATAATGAATTATCTCTTAGGTCCTTACTGAATAAACTCAACAATGTGACTAACAGCCATGTTCATGAAAACCTTTCATCTACCTTACCTTTGCTTCTACATGTTTGTGACTAAATTGTCGTTCAAATAAAACCACAACCGCCTGTCTAATGCTTTACCATTGGTTTAAATTAGTCTTTCATTTCTAAATTAGTTGGGCTTGTTTTTTTATTGGCCTTATACTTTCTATAAGTTAATAAACAATACATATATAACCAAGAAACAAAAATACAACAAAATGGTATCTTCCTCAACAAGTTGGTTAAGAAATTGGGACAAAAAAGAACACATATATAACAGTACAAAAAATGAAAAACAATACATAGACAGTCTATTGGCTACGTTCATAAGTAACCGACCTAGGATCAAACCAACAAACTTGTTCATTTATAGTACCATTATTTTGTTCATTTCTCAATGACGTGCAACTCAGACATGAACATAATAAGATAACTAAGACGTCATCACACATAGCATAAATATTTAGCTTGAGCCATTAGTTGTTCAGTTTGAATTTTGTTACTATTTATTAAAGTGGAGTACTATTTATCTTATAGATTTTTATGTCCATTCAAGAACTGTTTGGGCTTTGCCTCATGTATTGCCCTTTTGAGTGAAGGAAAGTAGGGCTTTCAATTAATAAAATGAACTAATTTCGTAAAAGTCTACAAAAATTATAAAATTGAGAAAAGAAAAGGACGTTGAAGAATGAAATGTCGCTAAAGATTTTTTCCCCCTTAAAAAAAAAGTGAGTCAAAAAGCATAGCAAGCCAATAAAGGAACGGAAGGGAAGCGAAGTGAGACATAATACATAACAAGCCAAGAAGAAAAGAGACGCGAAGCATTGCAAGCCACAACACTCGCCGAGGCAATAAGCGATGTGAAGCTAGCCATAAAAACAATACCTCAAAGTGGATTCAGACCAACTCATGGAAATTCTAAGTGCCAAAAACCATAAAAACAATATCTCAAAATTGGGACCAAAAAGAACACATATATAACCAACAAACTGAAGTAACCGACCTAGGATCAAACCAAACCAAACCAAACATCTATTGGCTATGTTCTGTTTGGCAGTCAATTCTTGATACTTATAAAAAGTGGTATTGGGATAAAATGACTCTGAATAACTTGGTTCTGAAATAATACAAATCGTTCAGAAGTGTATGGAATGATTCATCGACTCAAAATTTTTTATACCTTTGACATAGTATTGGTCTTTGAATTTACCCATTATGAAGCAATCAAACAACCCCTTAATCTACACATCATTTTCATTTAGATCAAAAAGTAACCCTAGGACAAACATATAACACAATAACATATGGTCTTTAATATTAAAATACTGTAATCTTATTCCAAATATACTCTAACACTTTGTTTGTATCATTGACAGGCAAAACAAAATCATAAAAAAAAAAACTAAACAAAACACTTGTTCAATAAAACTACAATTTAGAATTGGAAAAACTACTTTGGAACATATACGAGAAACATCAACAATGATTAAAATATCAAACAGAAATGAGAACACTCCAATTACAAAGAATGAAGCCTTTGATATATTCAAACTATATGCTAATATGAAATTAGATTAGGCACATACCTTGTTGAAAGTTGTTAATCCTTGTGATATTGCTTCTACAATTCGCTGGTACCTCCTATATTGACCTGAGTCAATGAAAATTATAAGCGATTAGTGCCGCTATTTATTCAACAACTGAGATCCGATTTTTATGCGATTGTTATCATCTTAAGCTTCATCTTGATAAAAAGGCGCCTTAATTTCCCGCTAAATCCTTATCATTTGCCGCTTAATTTTCAATCGCCGCCTCATTCAATTTGCCGCTTTGATTAGGTTTTCATTTGCCGCTTAGTGAAAGGGTAATTGTGTGAATGTGAAGACCAAACCCTCTTAGTCTTGACAGGCTTGAATAAAATATGAATATGGATTTAGTCAAAGGGTCTTACATTTTATAGCATAAAGTTTGCTAATGAATATTTGATTTTTACTATTAATATACAATTTTCTATTATATATTTCTTAGTACTCACATTTCTTAGCTATAACATTATAAATAATTTTTTTAATTATTAAGTATGATAACATTAAGATTATTATTGCTATATGATATTAAGGTGTGTTAATCGGGTTCGGGTCAAACGGTCAAGGCTAAAAATAACACATGCAAACCGGCCGTATTTGAATATGATTTAATTGGGTTCGTGTCAAATCGGGTCGGATTCACTCGAGGCAGGTCTGTACACAATCAGGTCAACCCGAATATGAGTAAAATGTAATAAAATTTCCTATTTGTACTCGTTTAAATGGTAATTTATAAAAAAATATATTTTTAAATATTTTAGAAAGCCTAAGGAGGTCAAAGGTTGACTCGAACCCGAGTTAGCCAAATACTTTCAACTCGATATCCGACCCTATTTAGTATTCGAGTTACTTGGGTTGAAACCCGAATAAAATTATTGACCGATTAAGATGAGTAGACGGCCATAATGGACTTAGTCGAGTTCGGTTCAGGTTCGAGTCCGGTTAAAATGAGTAGACATTGCATTAGAATTTCATGAAAATGGACTCTCAATATCATCCGTTGATTTAGATTATCCAAAGGTAAAAAATTAGGCACAATTTAAAACTACATGACACATAACAACAAACACAAGGCGCATAAGAAAATAAACACAAAAAATTCACTTACAATACACGACACACAATAAAAAAACCACGTCGCATGAAAAACCGGGTTGACCCAACGCTCGAACCGGTAACCCGGTGATTTGACGGGGTTGATTTGAGACCCAGTTTTCAAAACATTAGTTATAACTATATATACTATGTAAACAATCGAGTTGAGCTCAAACTTTGTGAACAAGTCTCGAAACAGAGGTAGCGATCGAGTCATGTTCACATAGACCTATTCGGGTTGAATGGCTGGTATAACCTCAACTTGAACATGGCATGTTTATTAACTGTGCCTTAAAACTCAACCATAACCTTAACCTGTATATACATAACACATGTAACTTCTTTATGAATTGTTATCGTGTTTAAGTAATGAATCAAACGGGTTCTTAGGTTGGTGAATTTTCTACTCAACTGGTTTAAATAACGAAATTATATAATAATTAAGAAAATGATGAAAATAACATATAAAATTTTGATTAAACTAGACGAATAAACAAATTTGCGGGAATGAGCGGTTACACACGGTTTGGGTCACCTATAACATTTTTTTGGTATTTGTTCCGTCATAATACTTGCATCCACGAGAAATCCAAAACTCGAGTTTTAGTATTCAAGTTGAGCTCGAGCTTGACAGTACTCGGCTCGTTTACACCCTAGTTACAAATTACTAGTATATTTATAAACTAACGTAGTTACTTCAATTAAAATTAAACTACATAGCATGAATACTTTCATTCAAATAAAAACATAGCTTGCATACTACAATTATTTGGTCCTGATCATCAATATATTTTTTTATATAACCACCATTATAATTAGGGGTGTCAAAAATCTCGACCCGACCCGGACCCGAACCCGAACCCGAATAAGAATAATCGGGTCGGGTTACTCGGGTTCAAAATCTACCTCGGGTCAATCAGGTCAAGCTGAATACAAAATAGGGTCGGGTATCAGGTTCAAAATGCTTTGCATATTCGGGTTCGGGACGACCCGACTAACTGTTTGACCCGAACCCGACCAACCCTACCCGATTAACACCCCTAATTATAGCCTTGCTAAAAAAAACACCCCTAATTATAATTTAGGGCCTGTAATTTTTATACTCATTTAATAAAGATATATGAAGAATATAATTGATCAGCTAATCCTAAAGTTATCTATTTTATCCATTCCTCCAATCAAACTCTGCCCAACCATAGTCTTAGATCTATCGAACCTTGCACCAGTAGCCATCCTCATTGATCTCATTCTCATTGTTGATTAAAAGGTTTGTTTTGTTTTAATTTCATAAATTACTTTTATTGTTTCTTTATAATGAACAACAAGGGATTTCAAATTTATTATATACTCTTGGGTATGCCGAGTCAAATGGGTTGTTGTGTTTATAAGTATACTGTTGGGTTACAACATGCGCAAAAATCATAATCCTAATACATTATTAGAATATATAAGTGTGCAGGTCATTGCACTATTAAGACATCCGCGAGTGTTTAGTAATAGAATACATAGATTAAGTAGAAAGTACATTGTGAGGTTACAATATAGCAAAAACCATAATCCTAATACATTATCAGAACTTTCGCCCATACTAAGGTTGCCTCTCCTATTTCGATGCAGGATTGATTGGATAAACTATATAGTGGATACCAATTTCTTTGTTGGTGTTTTCATGTTATCCATTTTGGAATAAAAGACTATTTGGTTTGTCTTGCTTGCTTGTTTATTTCTGTTGGTTAGTTAATGCTTGCAACTGTAGCGCTTAGAATATAATGACAACGAAGATCAACATCTGCATTCTTACCCATATTTGAGTATACAAAGCTTGAAAATATTATCAGTCTTGTGTTATCCATTGTGGATTAGATAGTAGTTGATTAAAGGTAGTTGTTTTAGTTTGCCTCTATGTGTGAATATTTTAATACACATAACTTAATAATGCACAGTTAAGTATTGATTAATGATTGTGTTTTACATGCAATAACAAGAATGTGAATGTTGTTAGCAATGATGAATTACGACACATTGACCTGGTTAATCATCTTACTGGTTCGGTTATAGAACATGACGTTGTGGAGACATGGGGATATACGGGGCAAAAGGTCCAAGACTTCACCATATATACAGGAACTCTAGGAACTGCTTTCTTGCTGTTGAAATCATATCAAGTTACTAACAACAAAAATGATCTTGATCTATGTTTTGAGATTATTAAAGCATGTGACTCCGCTTCTTCCGGTTCAAGGTTTGCTTCGCTATCATCTTGCATGGGTACACTTCTCATTTCAATGATATTAGATACGGTTAGATTTTTGGATGTTTAAAGAATCCCTATTTTATCCTGATTATGATCCAAATATGTAGTAAAACGTGATTATTGCGATAATTAACCTTTATACATGCTTCTTCTACTTAAAGTTGTATTGGTCTCTTTCTCTGGTGTTAGTCTTTGACAAAAGCCAATTACTACCAAAGGATATATTAGATAATATAATTGGTAAATAGACGGTGTATAGATTATTTAGTTTACTTTTAATTAATTAGTTTAGTATTGTTGCAGATAGTATTAAACAGAATTATTCAAAATTGGAGGAAAAAGGGAGATCAGGAACCATGATAAATAATAATTCATAGTTCAAGATTGGAAATTTAATATTTGCCAAAACTGTTTGAGGCTAAAAAAAAGTAATGAAGTAGTAAAGGTACACAAGCTTACATGGTTATGTTATATTCTTGTAATACTTTGTAGCTTAGTGAGTTTTTTGTCGGGGCGTGCGGGAGTTTGTGCCAATTGTGCAGTATTGAAACTATTTATACTCTCCCAACAGTAGATAAAACATCCGAACCCAAAACCACATTTTCAATAACACTGGAAGTACAATCAGCCTCTTCTGTAGTTATACCAATCTCTCTATGTTAAGGTGGTCAGTGTAGCTCCTATAGTATATATATACAGAATGCTTGTCGTCTTCTCATCATATTGGTTTTCCAAAACTATTAATCATTTAACAATTGTTCAATGTGCTTCAAATGAAGATGTTTGGTTCATTTTAATTCATTGTGTATTTAAGTATTTTGATTCCAATTTTATTATTATTATTATTATTATTATTATTATTATTATTATTATTATTATTATTATTATTATTATTATTATTATTATTATTATTATTTATTTTATTTTTATTTTTACTTTTCAGGTTGTTCATTTGGTTTGACATCTACCACCAATAGAGTATAAAATGAGAATGGATCGAGAATGGATGTATAAGAGGTTTACAGAGGACCGTAGATACATTAGTCCTGAATTCATCGATGGGGTTGAAGCATTTGTTGAATATGCTTGCCAACAATCAGCATACATGGACAAGGATAAAATACGGTGCCCATGTAGAAATTGCAAAAATCAAGCATATCGTTTACCAGTATATGTAAAGTTGCACTTAGGCAATCACGGGTTCATAAAAGAACTACTATCAGTGGGTTTTCCATGGGGAACCTTCAAGTGCATCAAGCTCTGCACATTCACAGACTAATACCTCATCTATTGGAGATGTAGAAGGGTCAAATTCATATCGCAACTTGGTCATAGATGCTATAGGTCATGATTTTAACCCACAAACCGATGAAAATGAAACCGAACCACCAGACCCAAAAACTCAGAAATTATATGATTTGCTTCATAAAGCAGACGAACCATTATGGTCAGGTTGTTCAAAACTCTCACAATTGTCTACGGTTGCAAGGTTGTTAAACATTAAGTCAGAGGGTCGCATTACTGAAAAAGTATTTGATGATATACTGAAATTGTTGAAAGACGCTTTACCGTCGGGTAACAAGTTGGTTGGTAGTTTTTATGACACGAAAAAGTATGCTGCAGATTTAGGCCTTCCATGTCAGAAAATCCATTGTTGCAATTATGGATGCATGCTCTATTGGGATAAAGATTTTGATGCAACAATTTGCAAATTTTGCGAGCATCCTCGTTATAAACAAAGAAAGAGGGGTGTCAAAAAGAGGAGAACTGAAGTACCACATTGTTTTATGCATTATTTTCCTCTTGTACCAAGGTTACAGAGGTTGTATGCTTCAAAAGTCACAGCTAAGCATATGAGATGGCATGCTGAGCATGTTCAAACGGATGGTGTAATGTTCCACCCATCTGAAGCCGAGGTATGGAAACATTTTGATCGTATGCATCATCCTTTTGCATTAGAGAAACGCAATGTAAGATTAGGGTTATGCACTGATGGGTTTCAACCATTTGGCCAGTCCGGAAATCAATATTCTTGTTGGCCGTCATTGTGACATCGTATAATTTGCCCCCATGGATGTGTATGAAAGACCCGTATATGTTTTTGACAATTATTGTACCTGGACCAAAGAATCCAAAGCAGAGGTTAGATGTATATTTGCAACCGTTAATAGCAGAATTATTAGATCTTTGGAAGGATGTACGCACATATGATGTATCAAAGGTACAACCTTATGAGAGCTGCACTTTTGTGGACAATAAGTGATTTTCCGGGATATGGAATGTTGTCTGGGTGGAGTACATCGGGAAAGAGAGCTTGTCCATATTGTCTAGACAACACAAAAGCTTTTAGCTTATCAAATGGTCGAAAGGTTTCATGGTTTGATTGCCATCGCCAATTTCTACCAGAAGGACAACATTTCGACGAAACAAAAATGACTTTATTAAGAATAGGGTTGAGCCGTCTCTGATGCGTGGGAATCGCAACAGGCTTTACCTCTCGAGGGATCTCGAGAAGCTTACAACCCCCACCAGGCAGTGTACCTGATCGTTGTAGTATAGTATAGTGACAAGTACCGGGGGATTGATCGTTCAGCTTAGGAATAGTGTCGCTAGGATTAGAAAGCCTAAATTACTAGTTCTAAAGGTGAGGGATGATTATTTTTGTATTTTTTATGTTTTTATGAAAGCAAGTAAAATCTCGGGTTTTGAAAGAGTGGGCGGAATTAGTTGCTATTCAACTAACCCAAAACTAAGATGCAATCAAAATAAAATAATAAAAATGAAAATAAACTAATTTATACTAAGGTTGTGAGCAGTAATTGGAGAAAATGTGTTTACTTAGATTTCACTACTCCCTAGATATCTTTTACACGTTAATTACTTGTTATAATTGCATGGATGATGGATCGTATTCTTTAATACCATTCATGGGGTGACATACATAACTCCCCAATTCTATGAGCTCTTATCTCCTCCTACACCATGCCCAGCACAACTATAGGGATTGTAAACAGTGGCTCATGCATTAAATACAACCAATAAAGACCTAGTACGCCTCGGTTCATGTTTCTTAAGACGTTCAAGCATGTTACCATTTGGAGATCTGCCAGTTTTCTTAAGCCTAACATATAAAATCATTCATCCAAAACAAGAATAAACAAGCAATCAACACATAATCAACATCTAGGTTTCATTAGATCTAAGCAAACACAAAGGAGATCTAGCCTAGCATAATGGAATTGAGACAAGAACAAGATATAGACAACCAACACATAGACATATTGATTGAATTAGAAGAATACTTATCTCAATTACAATGCAAGGTATCAAGGGTTTGGAACCCTTGAAAAACCTGTAAAAGTTGCACCAAATTCGTCTTTAGGGTTTCTCCAAAACTTCTCTCTTTTATGTGAAAAACTAGAAAACTATATATAGGAAAATATGGCTGACGGCGTCAAGACAACAATGTGACGCCATCACCTCGCCGCCAAATACTTTCTCGGACGGCCTTGATCTTCTTATGACGGCCTATGTGACGCCGTCATCAACCACGGTATTTTATTCTTGGCACTTTGACGCCGTCAGGATGACTCTTGACGCCTTCATGACTCTCGGATTTTTATTCTTGATGTTTGACGCCGTCAAGATGGTACTCTTGACGCCGTCACCTACTGTTCACAGCATGGAAAATTGATACTTTGCCGTTTTCTTCACTTTTATGCTCCAAAAACGTCCAAAATGGCTTCTTTTCCAGAATTCACTCTCCAAGTACCTAAAATCACAAAAGGAACGATTTAGGGCAATATTTGATCAAATAAAGTCGGATTCGGGCTTAAATGACCCCCTAAAAACGGATCATTTTTCGCCTCATCATATACCCTTACACTTGAGATTTGCTTGTCCTCAAGCAAATGCGCTTTTATTCTACTCAAAAGACAAGTTAGGGGTCATTTAACACTAATATAAAAGTAATTACAACAAATAATCGTTCCACTAAAGACCAATAGACAAGCACGGAGGTCATACACAAGCACCTCACAAATAGTGTTTAGATACTCACATCTCTCGGGTGTAATAAAGTAATATAACATTATGGAAATGGAAGATATCTCTCACTACCTGTTATAGCAAAATAGATTACCATAGGCTTGGGAAAGGATTAAACCTCCACCACATGGCGTAAGCACCTAGGATAAACTATCAAAGAGGTCTTTTAAAGGGTTGTAACGTTAGGTATAGGGATATGAATTACACGGTTTTGTTGGATAAAGGAAGTTTTACTGGTGGCGAGTTAACAATCTTGGTTAATTACATGTACAAGATGGCGTTGCTAAGCCAAGACTAGACTCGACTTAAGCTAATAAATGAAAAATAACAAAAACATAAAATGAACATAGAATGAAACAGGATGGTAGTCCGTATGTTTTTTCTCTTTTTCCTTTTCTATTTTTTTTTCTTTTTCTCTTGTTTTTTCGATTTTTTTTTATTTTTTATTTATTTATTTTTTTTTTTTGCATACACTCTTACCCTACCATCCAAAATAATACATCATAGGGGATGAGAATTCCCCTTACACTTGAATCTTTACATACTTTACAATTAACTAATCTAATGACTCGAATTAAGAAAATGAAAACACTTGGAGCACTTTTAAGATTAACGTACATATGGGGGTAATAAGTGATGTTCTTCCCCATTACTCCATAAAATAAGTACTTACCCATGAGTCCCAATCGTCCCAAAACAATATGTACAAGGATATGACTCGACTTAGCAACCATGTAATCAATTAGAAAGTTAACTTAGGGTTTAACAAATAACAATAATGCACTAAAAATGAGCTCATACACGGAAGGCTAAGGCGATTTGGTTGTACATTTAAGTGGGGTGTAACAAATTCTTCCTTTAAGTAAGATGCTTAAAGTTAGAAACGAAAAGATGGGCTCGGAGGGGTGTACTAGGGGTTTCGTGTACTAAAAATGAGTACAACGCTAAGGGTGTGGGAAAAATTAGTTGACTTAACTAGCCAAGTAATATGAATTAAATGGTCAAGTAATTATGATACGGGTTTAACACAAGGGTGATCCTAATGCCTCTTATCATGTAGTAAATCCTACTACACGAATGTAGTCTCACTAGCGGTCCCGGGATGCATCACTAACGCAAGTTCTAGAATCTAAATGCTACCGGTACACTCATAAGCACTAATAGTAAATGCTTTTCCTATCAAATCTAAAGGCGAACCTCACATTTTTGGGTGGAAAATTTTTCTGAATATACGGTTATGTGCTAGTCATACAATCTCCTATCCATGAGACGCTTGCTACGGCTAAAGTTTCACTCCTAAATGTTGTAAAAAAATTTAAATTTGGCGCTAAAATTACACTAACAAGTATTTCTCATAGTTTTATTACACATCTACCATTAAACAAAACAAACTCAAGCGAAAGTGCATATGTAAGGTATCATCTTTTTACCCTCCCCTTACACTTAAGATGAACATTGTCCCCAATGTTCAAGTAAAGAATGTAAAAGTGAAAAAGTAAAGAGAATGAAATCAAATACTCCCCTGATTCGCTCGGTATGGATTATAGGTTGGCCAGGTTAGATCTTCTTCCAAGAAAATGAACAATCAAAGCTTCCCTTCCAGAATGTAAATCATCTCCTTGTCGATCATAACCTGTAAATCCTGACAAAATAGACAAGACAACCTTGCGTAAAATCGGCGGCATCCTATATAAGTTACTAAATCCTAGAAAACAAAGTAAGATATAATGCTTGTGGAATGAAGTTTGCAGATTTCCTGGAGATTATAAAACTTAATAATTCACAAAAACCATAAGACTCCGTTAGAAAAACAAAACCGGTAAAATTTCCAGATTTTAACTCCTGACGCCGTCAAGAGTAAACTCCTGACGCCGTCAGAATGGACCTGCAGAAATTCTTATGTTAAGTTTTCGGAAAATTTCTGGAAAAACTTGGTCCTACTTCCTGGAAAATCCTGCAAAACTTCATTATGACTCAATACAAGCATTTGACTCTAACGAATACGAATATACATGTTCATTTATTATCGTGGAGAATCATGATCGGTTTGTTTCTTAAAAACATATTTGAGGTTTCCCCTTACACTTATCTTTTGCAAAAAATACTTTTAGATTGGAGTTAAGACTAGGCCAAACAACATAGTAAAGTATTTCCACATTTTAATTGAGAAACATGATCAGCCAACAATAAAAACTAAACATGCATACGGAAGCAAATAACAAACAAACAAATAAAATCACACAAAACATGGGTTGCCTCCCAAGAAGCGCTTTTCTTTATTTACGAGTCTTGTAGCTAGACTCAAGGTCATGGGTTACTACGTGATCTCATCATTGGTTCCATTCTCTAGGTCGTCTTCTAAACTAGTATCGCTTTCATAGTGCAAGTACTTCGGATCTTCAAACTCGAAAATATCTTGTCGATACTTAGAACCAAGCTTACTAACATTCTTAAAGAATCCACATGATAAATCATAAATATTTCTACACCCTCTCCTAACATCTTCATCACACAAGATAAGTTGGGAGCTCATTATATCAAGCCCGTCACAATCTATTTCCTTAAGGTCTTTTCTCTTGTATGGCGTTTGGTATGAAATCCTCCTAATCCCATCAGTGAAGGTCATGATTCCGTTCAAGTCATCCACTATCAAATTAGTGATTTCACAAAAGGGTGCTCCAAAGACGACTTGTGATAACCTAGGGTCGACATAGTCCTCTATGTTATCCACAATCGTGAATTCCATAGAGAATGCCATATTTCCTACGAACACCTGGATTTCATGATCCTTACCAACCACTTTCTCTCCTTTGTAAATCATTCCCCATCTGCAGATATTGTTGTAGTGGAATAGGGACATAACATTCTTAGGCATGAATACATTTATGTAAATGTTATCGAAATACTTATGACCGATCATGCAGGGGATTTTGAGATTACTTGGATCACGCCGTCTTATCTTCCTCAACTCTCCATCCTTTAACCCATATAGATTCCCCTCAAGGGAGGGACGATACTCGTATACCTCCTCACTATCCTTTCGAAAAATTACCTTCCTAACACCATCGGTGAGTAATACACTACCATCTTTCTCATCAAGGATTGCCCCCGATTCATTGATAAATGGCATCCCAAGGACAAGGTTGGTTAACGTTTGATTGGTGAGAGGGTCCACATCATCAACCATGGTGAGGTCAGTATTGTAAACAAGCTCTCCAATCCTGATTGATAAATTTTCTATTACTCCCTCGCAAGCAATGTGTTCTGGGAAGGTTTTGTGGTATAGGGAAAGGGGAATTATGTTGACTGGGAAGCTAGGATCTATATGACTATCGGTTAAGAGCTTTTCCTTAATGGTACAGGGGATCTTGAAAACTTTAGGGTTACTTTCCTTAGTCTGATTGCTACCCACACTAATAACATCCTCCATTTTTCTCTCGGGTTCTTCTATAATAGATTTACCCAAAATGGTTGGATCTTTCTCATGCTCTTCCGATTTCTCTTTCCTTTCATCAGGTTTGTCGGGTTCTTGCGCGGTGTATTGCTCGGGTGGGTCGGTAGGTTTTCTTGCCGAAGCATGGTCGACCCTTGAGGTCTCATCTTTAGCTATCTGACTGAATTTGTTAGTTTGTTGTTGGGTTGGGTTGGATGTTGAAGCAGATATTGTGGTGATGGTGTTTACGAAGTGGATTGGTCCAGGGGGGTTGACAGGTTCTTTTCCGTTGGGAGATAGATGTTTGAATAACTTGCTAGGACTTTTTATTTTTACAGGGGAGGCTGGTGGACTCATGACGGTAGCAGATTTAACCTCATTAACGGGAATGGGCTTATTATCAATATGCTCTTTGATAGCAGTCAACAGATTACAAATCTTGTTGTTTACATCATCCTGCTGTTGTTTAAATTTGGCCTCGAGCGTAGCGAGCTGTAGTTCTTGAGATAGAATGAATTTTTTTAAAGTATCTTCACAGCTTTGCCTAGGAACGCCTTGTGATGGAAAATGCTCGGACCAAGTGAGTGGTGAGGAGTCATTGAAGGATACGCTTCTCGTTTGGTACCCTCTAAAATTAGGTTTATCCTTCCATGCCTCATAAGCTTCGGCAGAAGTTCGAGGACCTTGACCTATGTGCGATGATGTGAATTTGTTATAAGCACGCTTTGGAAGTTCCATGCAGCTATGAGTCTCATGAGGGCCATTGCATAGTTTGCATGTAGAAGCGATTCTGCTTACTTGGCTTGAAGGTTTTTGAGCTTCGTAAGATTTCATAAGAGACTTGACTCGACCTTCAAGTTCCATGATCCTATGGTCGGGAGTGCTAGAATTGTTCGAAGGCAAAGATATTGCCTTGACCGTTTTGTTCAAATCACGGGGATCATTCCAACTTTCGTTGTCATAGAGAGCAAGATCTTCTATGAGTTCCCATGATTGTTCCGCACTAAGATCACGTAGCTTACCACCGGCCGATTGGTCAATGGCTCGCCTCGTGGAGATGTCGATATAGTCATAAAAAATTTGGACTTGGAGCCAAAGATCTATGCCATGATGAGGGACTTTTTGGAGTAAGTCCTTGAAACGAGTCCATGCTTCATAAAGAGATTCATTTTGACGTTGTTGGAACATCAAGATGTCATTCCTAAGCTTAGTAGTTCTCCCCGGTGGGAAAAATTGAGCAAGGAAATGAGTGGTGAGATCATCCCATGTGGTGATGGATCCCGCGGGTAAACGCTCAAGCCATTGACTAGCTTGATCCCGTAGAGAGAATTGGAATAGGCGTAAACGGGTAGTCTCTCTAGTTTCAACACCTAGCTCTATGGAATCTATGATTTTGAGAAAGTCCTTAAGATGTTGGTTTGGATCTTCGGAACGAAGTCCATGGAATGCACATCCGCTTTGCACCAACCGGATGGTGTCGGATCGCAAGGGGGTCACATTGGCTCCGGTGAGCTCAATGGTGTTTCGGTAGCCTTGGTGGCTAGGTCGGGAGTACTCTCCTAAGGTTCGGGGCCTAAGGGGTTCTAGTGGTGGGTTTTGTTGTGGTGGGATGACGGGTTCAAAGATGTTACCACCTTCCATGATGTCGAATGGTGAGGAGTCACGAACAGAGGCACGAAGAAATAAGATAGACTAAAGAAGACCTAAAAATAAAAATAAAATCTTACTAGAAAGGAATCTAGCAAGTAGACCTAATAAAAAGAAATCCTAACCTAGACAATAACTATTCCCCGGGCTGCGGGGCCAAAAACTTGATGCGTGGGAATCGCAACAGGCTTTACCTCTCGAGGGATCTCGAGAAGCTTACAACCCCCACCAGGCAGTGTACCTGATCGTTGTAGTATAGTATAGTGACAAGTACCGGGGGATTGATCGTTCAGCTTAGGAATAGTGTCGCTAGGATTAGAAAGCCTAAATTACTAGTTCTAAAGGTGAGGGATGATTATTTTTGTATTTTTTATATTTTTATGAAAGCAAGTAAAATCTCGGGTTTTGAAAGAGTGGGCGGAATTAGTTACTATTCAACTAACCCAAAACTAAGATGCAATCAAAATAAAATAATAAAAATGAAAATAAACTAATTTATACTAAGGTTGTGAGCAGTAATTGGAGAAAATGTGTTTACTTAGATTTCACTACTCCCTAGATATCTTTTACACGTTAATTACTTGTTATAATTGCATGGATGACGGATCGTATTCCTTAATACCATTCATGGGGTGGCATACATAACTCCCCAATTCTATGAGCTCTTATCTCCTCCTACACCATGCTCAGCACAACTATAGGGATTGTAAACAGTGGCTCATGCATTAAATACAACCAATAAAGACCTAGTACGCCTCGGTTCATGTTTCTTAAGACGTTCAAGCATGTTACCATTTGGAGATCTGCCAGTTTTCTTAAGCCTAACATATAAAATCATTCATCCAAAACAAGAATAAACAAGCAATCAACACATAATCAACATCTAGGTTTCATTAGATCTAAGCAAACACAAAGGAGATCTAGCCTAGCATAATGGAATTGAGACAAGAACAAGATATAGACAACCAACACATAGACATATTGATTGAATTAGAAGAACACTTATCTCAATTACAATGCAAGGTATCAAGGGTTTGGAACCCTTGAAAAACCTGTAAAAGTTGCACCAAATTCGTCTTTAGGGTTTCTCCAAAACTTCTCTCTTTTATGTGAAAAACTAGAAAACTATATATAGGAAAATATGGCTGACGGCGTCAAGACAACAATGTGACGCCGTCACCTCGCCGCCAAATACTTTCTCGGACGGCCTTGATCTTCTTATGACGACCTATGTGACGCCGTCATCAACCACGGTATTTTATTCTTGGCACTTTGACGCCGTCAGGATGACTCTTGACGCCTTCATGACTCTCGGATTTTTATTCTTGATGTTTGACGCCATCAAGATGGTACTCTTGACGCCGTCACCTACTGTTCACAGCATGGAAAATTGATACTTTGCCGTTTTCTTCACTTTTATGCTCCAAAAACGTCCAAAATGGCTTCTTTTCCAGAATTCACTCTCCAAGTACCTAAAATCACAAAAGGAACGATTTAGGGCAATATTTGATCAAATAAAGTCGGATTCGGGCTTAAATGACCCTCTAAAAACGGATCATTTTTCGCCTCATCAGTCTCCATCTCCGTTAATACTCACAGGTGCAGAGGTTATCATGCAAATTGATGATTTCACATTAAGAAGAGTTATAGAAATCGGTGGTGTGGAATCAAATGCTTCCATTAGCAAGTTATGTGGTTGGAGGAAATGAAGTATATTCTGGGATTTGCCTTACTGGAGTACTAATCTTATCCGTCATAATTTGGATGTTATGCATATTGAAAAAAATGTTTTTGAGAATGTATTTGAAACAGTGATGGATATAGAAGGAAAAACTAAAGATAATGCAAAGGCAAGAGATGATATAAAAATTTATTGTAAGCGCAAGGATTTGGAGAAAAATGAATCAACTGGGAAGTATCCAAAAGCTTGTTACAGCTTGGGTAAAGAGGAAAAAAAAGGTTGTGTGTGATTGGGTTTCAAAACTAGAGTTTCCGGATGGGTATGTTTCAAATATGTCTAGGTGTGTTGATATGCAAAAGTACAAGATGTTTGGCATGAAAATTCATGATTGTCACGTGTTCATGCAAAGATTGATCCCAATAGCTTTTCGTGAATTATTGCCAACCACAGTGTGGAAAGTTCTAACTGAATTAAGCTTGTTCTTTAGAGATCTTACGTGTACTATGATCAAAGAAGAAGACATGATTAGACTTCATGAAGACATTCCTGTGATTTTGTGCAAACTAGAAAGAATATTTCCTCCAAGTTTCTTCGACTCTATGGAACACCTGCCTGTGCATTTACCTTATGAAGCAAGAGTTGGAGGGCCAGTTCAATATCGTTGGATGTACCCATTTGAGAGGTAAATTAGACTAATAATTTTAATCTAATACTTTATTGTAAATGACATATTAAGAAAAAATATTGTCAAATGTAGGTTCTTGGGAAAACTGAAGCGAAAAGTGACTAATAAAGCTAAAGTCGAAAGTTCAATTGCTAATGCGTACTTAATTGAAGAAACATCAATGTTTTGTTCACATTACTTTGAGCCTCATGTTAGAATAAAGATTAATGCAGCGCCTCGTAATGATGGTGGAGGTGATGCTGAATAATTTGAAGGAAATCTCTCTATATTCATGTCTGATGGTCGATCATCTGGAAAAGGAATATCAAGACGTTTAAGTGATGAGGAGTATGCTGCTGCAAGAATCTATGTGTTACTAAATTGTGTTGAGATTGAAGAATATGTTGAGTAAGTTTCAAAATAGTATTTACTTATTTTTTATCTCATTATTAGAATCAATTATTCAACCTTGTGGTGTTTTTATTTCCTTAGGTCCCATTCTCTATAATATAAATTGCCTTTCTAAAAACAATCTCTCTATGTCTCTCAAGAATATTTGTTGAAGAGATTAAGGAAAATGATCCAACCATACCAGATGACCAAGTTGACCGGAGGCTTGAGAGTGAGTCTACTGATTGGTTTAATCACTATGTAAGTATTTCAGCCTTTATGGTTTTATAATTAGTATATGAGTATGCATGTAATAACTTTATCTGTTAATTGTAGGCACACAATTTAGGTAATGTGGATAATCAAATTATCAAGGATGTTGCTTTAGGGACCTTGAGAAGGAGTGTTACCACCTATCCAATGTATTTTGTCAATGGTTATAAATTCCACACTATTGAGCATGGTTCAGGGAGGTCAAGCTTTAACAGTGGAGTGTGCATTAAGGGTACTAATTATGGTGACATGTCAACTGATTTTTATGGCATTTTATTGGAGATTGTAGAATTAGAGTATCCCACTCTCCCAATTAAAAGAGTTGTATTGTTTAGGTGTGATTGGTTTGACATAACCCCGAATGTTGGGATGAAGATTCATAAAGATTACAAGCTAGTTGATATCAACCATAAAAGAAGGCTTAGAAAGTATGAACCTTTTGTTTTGGCTAGTCAATCATCACAAGTTTATTATTCACCTTCTCCGAGCTTGCGCCGTGACAAAGTTGATTGGTGGTCTGTGTGTAAAATCAAAGCAACTTCAACATTTGATCTTCCTGAAGAAAATACAGCCTTGCAAGACGATGAAATAGAAGAACATTCAATCGATGCGGCTGATCTTTCAACAATACCTCTGAATGATTCAAGTGGTATCCAAGTTGATATGGACGATGGCGATGATGATCTGCAACATTCAGGAGATGACAATGATTAAGTTTCTTTCAATGAGATTGAATTTATTTCATCTTGTAATAAATTTCTTGCATAACTCATGTTTATGTTCATGTGGTCAGAGATTGGGTCGTTTGACAATAACATTTTGAGTATAAAACAGTTCTTTTGCTTTTAATGAATCAGTATTTTTGGGTTATTGTATACGTGGTTTTTATCCTATTTCAATATTGTACTATAAGTAATGACGACTTTCTCACTAAGTTGCTCAGCTGGTTGAGATTTGGTACTGAGGTTATTATTCATTGGTCTTGTTTGTCACTTCATACTCTACCCCTAATGATTATACTACATTCCCAAGCCCAAACCCACTCATTATCTATCCAAGTGCCATTATCCATCACACTACCCTCCTTTCTACTAACCAAATTGAAAAGTCTAGGAAACCTATCACAAAGCCTCTACTATCCATCCATCTATCAACCCAAAACCTAATATCCTTCCCATCCCCAACAACCCCACATATGATGAAGTAAAATCTAACCCCAACTTTTCCAACTCCACACCAATCTTCGCAATATCCCCCACCTCCCCACCCCCTCGACAAATCCTCACCCACCCGTAATTACCCCCTAAACCCCCACACCCACCATGAGTACTTTTAATAACCCTCACCCTCCCTCTTAAATTCTCATAATCGTTACATACTCTACCCTTAGGGTCTGTTTGGTATGGCGGAATGAAGTAGCGTCGGAATACAATGAACGTCATAATGGAATAAATGAAGTAATGGAATGACACACTACGATTATAATTATGTTTGGTTACTATGATAGAATAGAATGCAATTGATAATAAAAAGACTAAAATAGCCATTGATGATATATATATATATTTTTTTGGTGGACAATTAATAAATGGCATTTATGTCTTTATGATTCCATTCCAAGAAGTAAATGGAGAAAAAACAAGGGACCCTTAATGAATGAAAATGGTGGTTTTTGATGTAATGAGTGATTCCATGTAATGAGTCATTGCATTTTATAATTGCAAACAATCATAATTTTCTCATTCTTTTGTAATAATCTTTTCCATTCATAATCTCATTACGACGTACCAAACACTATGTTAATGATTCTACTCCATTCCCAAGCCCAAACCTACTCGTTATCTACCCAAGTACCCTTATCCATCACACCACCATCCTTTTCTGTGGCTCTTTCATAACGTTTGTAAACAGTCAACAACATAATTTCTGGTGTGATAATTTGAACTAAACCAATTTGGAAATGATCAAATAAAAGGATTCAAAAAATTCTTCCATGTATATGAGGTGTCATAATTTGAATCAAGTTTCTTTATCATCTAAGTAATTTTATTTGTGCATCATTTGAGTAAGTTAAAAGTATGACATTTTTAACGCAGCTAGTTTATATTATATAAGATAAAACCTTAAAACTTTTTATTTGGTGTTAATTATTGAGTGTCTCAAATACATTGTTTTTGCCTAGGGCCTCCAAATTGTCGATGGCGGCCCCGTTAAGAATGTTATAATTGGCCTTTCACCTCTAGCCATTGGTTATACGAGTTAAATTTTCACATACGTAGGGTTGGTCCTTCAAGATATGTCAGGAGCTCTCTACAATCAACTTATTGCTAGATAGATCATTTTCGAGTCAAATAGGAAAAACTAGAAGATTTTATCTTTGGGAAATGGCTATACGTAGTGGCTATAAGTTGATAATAACTTTACAGTTTCAGATTACTACACGACATATTTGTTTACATTAAAACATCTAAATTACTAAACAAACATGTCATGATACAATTTACTATCACACATTTAAATAGTTCTAACATCAAATAATATACTAAACTTTCAAAACGTAAGCACCGGTAACTAAATATGCAAAAATGCATATGTACACGGTACTAAGCATGTATCTCAAAGTTTAAGGAAACGTCTCTTGAATCTCACTTGATATTCTCGACTAGTTTTCAATCTTTCTTATTAAAGCCACATTAATGCTGTTGGTACCAAAAACCGGATCACAATATAATAATATACACCTTTTCTTTTATGATTATCGTTCTCTCCTTCAAAGTGTCATTTTCTCTATGTAAGGTTTAATTCGTTTATTACTTGGGAATTGATTTCCACTTGGTTTTAATGCAATGTGTGCAAATCATCTTGGGAGAATGAGTAGTTATAATCTTTATAGGTGTTGGAAACCGTCTTAACTATCACGATAATAGCCGTATCCCAAACCCAGTTCAACAAATTCGTATTTTAAAGCATTATTTCAATTACCTTTCTTATTAGTTAAACTTTTATGATCAATAAACCTTCTAATAATTGAGAAGACATCTAGTGATAAGAAAAATTAAAATATGTGGTTGTGATTTTTTTTCACCATTCTCATTTTAATTTTTCTTCTCACTTGATCCTAACTATTTGATAACTTAACTAATAATAACAATAATAAAAGTATGAAAACGTGTATTACAACTCAACTCAAGATGTGACAAACAAACTCTCCTAACCATAAGAGGGCTAGGTACCCTGCGCGGCTGTGCCAAGCCTTGCGTTTTCCTCCAAAACGCCACTGGACGACGCCAACACCATACCGGACCTCACGTTTTCCTAGTCTCATGCCGTCATGACCAGCATAAATGGTCCCGGAAAACACAACGCGACGACGCCAACCCCATACCGGACCTCGCGTTTTCCCGTCAAATGGTCTCGTTTTTCATTTTTTTGTATGTTTGTGCTTGGTTTCTGGCTCGTGTTTTGTGGAGATGGAGGACTTGTGTGGATTTCTAGAGAGATAATTTGGGTAGAGATGGAGGACTTGTGTGGAGATGAACGTTTTCACGTAGAGACGGAGGTTTTTGTATATGCTTTGGGTTGGGCT
This sequence comes from Artemisia argyi, assembly GCA_030686995.1. Classification (NCBI taxonomy): domain Eukaryota; kingdom Viridiplantae; phylum Streptophyta; class Magnoliopsida; order Asterales; family Asteraceae; genus Artemisia; species Artemisia argyi. Next base: position 142,727,304 of record CM060689.1, read on the forward strand.
TTTTTGGGCCAGGTACATTGCCATTTTTGTACTATGAATCAACAACAATAACATATAAATATACTTATACTATTAATCTTTTTGAGCAAATAATTATACTACTGTCTACTATTAATGTAATTTTTTATTAATAAAATTTTAATTTTAGTTGAATTTGCTGTTTTATTTAAATAAATGAAAAAAAAGGGTCTAGGGGTCCATACCGGCACCAAAGTATGGTGTTATAGAAGGGAGGGGTATTTTTGATGTTGTGGTGAATTCTGGTATTACAGAAAATGGCACTGATATGACATCACTTTTCCCATGACACAAACGAGAAGGTATGAAGAGTAACGTATGCTCTAAAGGTGAATAATCTAATTTGGTTTAAAAGTTTAGGGCCCGTTTGGTACACCTCATTTAGTGGTTTGGATTAATAGATGTTTTAATAGTACATATTTCTTGAGCGACTGGACACCACTCTTGTATATTCTTGGGCGACTAGGTCCCACATTTTTTATATTAATGTAAATTACATATATAACCTCACACTTTCTTTTGTATTTATAGCTTTAAAACTTGTACATTTTGATTATTGTACCAACTCCTGCCACCACCACTTACTCCGGCTACCACCAACAACTCCGAGATAACCACCACCACCAATATATTCCGGCGACACCCATTTATTCCGGCCAACTTTTTTTCTTCAAAAGAAATACATTTATTATATCTAACATAAATCACCAAAACACCAATAAAATCAAAACCAATTTCCATAGAAGAAAACAACTTGCCCAAATTAACAAATTTGTACATCATAAATCAAAACCTCCAATAAATAAATTAGATCCAAAAAATGATGTACGAACACCATCTAACTAACCCATCGTGGATCAAATCCATAACCACAACTGAAAGAAATCCAAACCCACATCCCACCGACTCCAAAACCCAAATTAGTTTCAACGAAATAAAAGGAAAAAAGAAGAGAAACAAGAAGCAGGAAACAAGAACCCATCTTTAGATCTATTTGAAGACATCAAAGATCTTTAAATGATATATATATATATATATATATATATATATATATATATATATATATATATACACACGGTGGGTCTTCCTTTTTTCTTCACGGATCTAGTCTAAGGAGTGGTGGTGATGGCGCGTAGTGGTGGTGGTGATGGTTTCTTGGGCGCGTGTGGTGGTTAAACAAGCAAAGGAGGTCACGATGGAGGTTTTGGTGGTGGCGGTGTGGTGTCACAGTGGGCTGTGGTGGTGTTCGGTGGGGCGGCCGGTGATGGTGTAGGTGGTGGTGGCGGTTAGAGAGACAAGGAAGAAAGAGTTAGTAATTTACTGAGGGTGTATTAGTAATGAGAGAGAGTGACTGAGGGTTATAAGAGAGAGTGAGTGAGTGAGTGACTAATGGTGTATTAGTAATTTACTATATATACAAAATAAAAAAAAGCCTCACCTATCAAAGGGACACATGTCAAAATTATGTGAGAGTCACCCAGGAATTTTTGGGAGAGGGTCACCCCTGGGGTATTTGAAGAAAACTGAAAATTTTGAGGTGGATAAGGTGAGTGGACCTGTACTTGTGGGGTGTTTTTGAAATTAGCCCATTTTTCAATCCACCCTTTTCTTTTTCTTATATTTTATTTTTCTATTATAGAAAAATATGTAAAATAAACTTATCTATCAATTATTTTCTCTCTCTTAATTTAATTCAAAACTCAAATTCAAATCTAAATATAAATCCAAATTTAAATTCAAATCAAAATTTAAATCCTAAATATCTATGAACCAAACGGACCCTTAAAACAAAATAAAATAGAATCTTAAAACAAAATAATTCTATTGGCCCAATAGGCCGGCTATAACCTTTGGTCTTCTTTCTTTGTGGACCACTGGACCGGGACCAATTTATCTTGCGTATAAAAAATGGCGGGAAAATTGAAGCATAACTAGGGCACACACATCTTCATCGTCACTATCATCTGCAGTGCAAACATTAATCTATTACAGTATATTGATCCAATCACCTCTTTTATATACTTATATATATATAAAAAAAGAAGGAAATGGATGAGAATGATATGATAGATGAAGAAGAGTATGAATTCTCAAGAAACTATTTCTTAGCGAAAGAATCTGGCAAATCAGTCAAGAAATCATCTGCTCATAAAGTTTCTGAACTCAATCTTGCTGATGAACAGGTTATCATCTTATCTTTCTTAAATTATTCTCTTTTGACCCGACCCGACCCGGAGGTAAAACTAGATGTTACAAGGTGTGTGAGCTATGATTATTATTATTAGTAACGTGTTAGGGGTTTTTGAAGTTTAAACAGATATAGTGTTAAAAAGGTTTATTTGATCTTTTTCAAAGTTTAAACAAACAAATATATACTAATACTTAAACACAAGTTTAGTCATAAAATAAGTCATAGTTTTAGGCTTTCAAATAATTTCTTTTTTGAATTTTGTTAAAGATTTAGGATTAAAAAAGAAGACATTTGTAAAAAAGAAAAAGGTGAAGATGAGTTATTTTTGGGGAAAGAGGGAGAAGTTAACAATTTTGTTATGAATTTGGAATATTGCAGGAGCTTCGAGCTGAGGTGACTAACATTGAGCCAAAGCACGAGAAAGAAATTGCTTTGCTGATAAATAGTTATAAAAAGTTGTATAATGAGTGGGTTTTTGAGTTGAGGTATATTCACATTTTGGATTTAATTGCTTTCCTAGTGTGTAGTTTGATGTTAGTAAGGTTTTATGTACCCATTTGCTTGAGCGGGTTCAAGTGTCTGAAGAGCGTATTTACCAAAACAAATAGTAATACCTTGATAAGATATCTCCTTTACACATATAAATTGTCAATTATTTGCACCAAGCTACTTCATTTGAATATTCAATACTTGAAAAATCAAAAACGGATTTTCTTTAGCAGTTAGCAGTTAATTGTTTTTTTTGTGACGTAAAATGGTATTTTTTTTTTTTTTTTTTTTTTTTTTAGTTCTAAAAACTTATGTTCTCAAGAAAATGTTTATAGTTCTGGGACTGAACATTGACAGGTTTAAATGTAGACACTGATTGAGCATGTTATTAAGTTAACTGATCTAGTGTTGTGTAACCACTAAAGTGTTACTTTTCTGTTTTCGCTGTTGCAGATATGGTTTTGGTCTTCTAATGTATGGGTTTGGATCTAAGAAGACTCTGATTGAAGATTTTGCTTCAACAGCCTTAGCTGAGTACAGTGTGATTGTCGTTAATGGATATCTCCAGTCAATAAATCTTAAGCAGGTATACTGTTTGTACTTACACAAAATGTTACTTTCTTGCTTATGTGTCGGCTGTTGAAAAGTTGCAGTCATGAAAGTTTATCGCATATTCAATAACCAGTTCAAGGTACTACATTGACAAGATAGTTGATAGTGCTTGTGTATTTATGGGATTCGGTTGAGTTCAGCGACAATGTCAACTTATCATTGAGATCGGTTAGAGCCAAAGTTTCATGACCTTGATTTTAGTAATGGTCTGCTGGAGTAATTACTGGAAAGAATTCTAGTTAGCAATTAATATTGTTTTGTTTGGAGATAAATACGGTATCAATTAGTAATAGGAGTTTTAAAATCTGTACGAACACGTGATCCTTCTGTTTAGCTTTTATTTTCTGTTATCATCCAATCTTGTAACATTTGATTGATCCTCGTGCATTTTTCGCAGTTAGAGATGCTGCTCATGTCTTGCTTTCCCTTAGGGTTGTCTGGCTCATGAGTTCACACGCAGTTTGGAGGGGCAGACATTAGATACTATAAAAACTATGGATTTATGCATAACCTATTTTGGTGTTGGTTCTTAGTTAAAAGGCGTTCTTCCTACAACTTTAGTTATGATTTTTAAACTTTATTTCTTTTATGATATGAATATATCATGGATTAGCCACTTCTCTGTTACTCTTGTAGGATCAAGTGTTAACCAGTTGTGAGTCACGATTAGGATTTATTTACTTTTATCTAACTTCTTTACCTTTGATACGTGGCTACTGCTTTTAGTATAGATCCGGATAGAAATTGTAATGCGCAAATATGCAAGCATAAAAGACAAAGAAGCATGGTGAAGTTATCATATCTAGAAAGTAGAGTGATGTTGTTATTCATAGACAGAAAATTGGCTGAAATTCTTTTAGAAATGGTAAATTCAGAAAATATATCAGCAAGAAGACTTCAATCCGCACTTATTGACTTTTAAAATTGATTAGATATGAGAACTCCTAGATAGTTTTTAGCATGAATGCTGTAACAAAAGTTAATTTTAACATGCTGTTCACGAGGATAGTTACCAGTACATTTCGGCTCAGTCAGTTTTTTAACTTTATATTCTTTTAAATCTTGGTTTAGTATTCTTAACTTCCTTCTTTTAATGTCTGATGGAATTCTTGTCAAGTTTGCTTGTTATGCCATCAGAACTAGTAACCGAGTGACTAATGTGCCAATGGTACCAAATACATAAAGAAAAAAAAAAAAAAAAAAAAAAAAAAAAAAAAACCCCTTAAGATATGTAAGCTTTAAAAAAATTTCCTCTAATTAATAATGTCAAACTGCAGGTTGCTACAGCAATGGCTGAAGTACTATGGGATCAACTGAAAATGCAACTAAGGTCTGCTTCTGGAGGCACCCCCAGAGATCAACAACCATTCAATTCCCGGTCAATGGATGACCTTATTGCATTTCTCGATGGGCCCCACAAAACAGAAAATGAATGCTTAGTATGTCTTGTCATTCACAATATTGATGGGCCTGGATTGCGAGATTCTGACACTCAGCATCTTCTAGCAAGAATTGCTGCTTGCTCTCACGTTCGTATTGTTGCTTCTATAGACCATGTGAACGCACCTCTTTGTAAGTGGACTCCAAACTATGAGTGTTTCATTTATGAGTTTTTCCTTCAAGCATACCTTCTTAGAGGTGTCAAAATGCGTGGGTGACGATTTCGGTCAAGTTGGGTTGGTCATAATGCTTGTTGTAGATTCTTATATTACTGAGTAGTGTATTAAATGATTATATAAGGCACACCTAATCAGTGACAGTCTTATTAGAAGGTTTTTTATGCAGTAGAAATAATATAACTACACTTTGGGGCGACTTTTGACCCGTTCCACCCATTTGGCCAGCTTTCTTTTAAGTTGATATTAGTTTGTTTCACCTGTTTGTGTTGTTAAAGATAACCCTAAGTGTTCTTTTGTAAGTGTGTCAAAGCTGTCATCTATACCTTTTTCATTAATGGTTTCAAACTCGTGATAATAGCAAGTTTTCTGCAACTAATATTTGGGGAATTGGAGACAATTATCTCTAAATTATTCTATAAGTTTGTCAATTTTGACATGCTAGTTTTAACTTGTTCTTATTATGGAGTTATTGTTGTGGACTCTTAGTGTATGCTACTTTAAAGTTTAAACCTTCCCCCATATTATCACTAACTTCCACATAGTGTATAGTAGTAGTTATTAGATCCCTACTTTCCTCGGGCTACTAGATAGAAACCACTCTTCAAAATAACCCGGTAAGATGTCAAAACGGGCACAGTTTTTGGTTGACCCAAAACACATTCTTTCCGAATCTTTTAGTGGTTTTTGTAACTATTATTAATCATGATTCAAAGATTGTATTTCAATAATAATATAGCTGTTTAAATAAAATTATGTTTGAGGTATTATGTGTTAAAAATACACTTCGGGGCACTTACAAGTTTCAATCTACTTGAGCCGATTCTTTTTAAGCTAACTTTTTTGAATTTTCTCCTTTGACCGAATAAAGATTAAACATAAACTGAATTGACCTATTCATAAGTAAATGGGTCTAAATTGCTATCTCTAATATTGGAAACTGATGGTTCAACGAATTGATGACAGTGTGGGACAAGAAAATGGTTCATGTTCAGTTCAATTGGTGTTGGCATCATGTTCCTACATTTGCACCATACAAGATTGAAGGAGTCTTCCATCCTCTTATTCTTGCTCATGGTGGCACATCTCAAAGTGTCAAGACCGCTTCAATAGTCTTACAGAGTTTGACACCCAATGCTCAGAGCGTATTTAAAGTTCTAGCTGAACATCAACTAGCCCATCCTGATGAAGAAGGTACATGTTTAACTTTTTCTGTATTTAGGATCCATTGCTTTGGGTGATATTTGGTATGACTGAAACAGGACGGTTTGGCCCAAAACACTTTTTGGCAAAAACATATAAAAAAACTTGCAAACAAATAGCATATCGAATATGATTATGACCCATATAAAAAAATGGGGTAAAATTGCCAACTTTTAACTGTGTGTTACGTTCAAATTGAACATGTTTAACCGTTTGAAAAAGGTTGTATTGCTTGCAACTTTCAACTACTCAACATATTCATTGTTATTTTCCAAGCTGAAAGTTTTTACCCTACCCTGCATTTTGAAAATTGGTTACTTAGGTTTAGCTATTATAGAAAACAAGTGGGAAGGCGCCCGCTGCCTCGCAGCGGGAATTTTCGAGGAATTTTTTCGATAATTATTTACGAATAATGTTTGGGCGGGGCTTCCCGTTGTGAGATCGTGATATGTTTTTTGCTAACACGTATTGTATTTGTTTGGAACAAATGTTGTGTTTATTTGTAGTTGTCGCACGACGTCCTTTTTGGAATGAATGTTGTGTCAGGCACACTATGTTGCTGCGGGGCTAATTTTTACCCTTATAGTTTTAAAAAAGTTTAAGATAATTTTAAAGTTATTTGATAGGTTAAGGGTCTATTTTGAAAGTTCTTTTATTTAGAAACTATATCTATATCAAACTTCAACATTTTTTATAAAATCATATGTACGTCAAATGTATATCAATATTGGGCTTGTTTTGTTCGTTATCGAGTGACCTTTTTGCCAGTATTTTTTTTATTCAAAAAACCGCTAGTTATCTATTAGATATTTGACAAATAAAATTTGTTATATAAAAAAATCATAAATCTTAAAAAGTTCGGGGTATGTTTTGTAAGTTTTCTTTTTATTTTACTAATATTTGAAAAAACAAATATATTCCGTTCTCTTCGCTCGAGAAGACTATCGCTCCATTATATAGTATATTTTACTAATATTTGAAAAAACAAATATATTCCGTTCTCTTCGCTCGAGAAGACTATCGCTCCATTATATAGTATAGAGAATGTCTAAAAGAGTATGTTATTGGACCACAATATAATAGACTTTTGCAACTTTGAATTGGAATGGGTCTAACGGGGTGAAAGTAACCCAAAAGTCTATGTTAATGATTATGCATGCGACCTTCTAATTCGTTACATACAAAGATTTGCTTTAGTAATAGATTATACTGTTTCTTCTATCATAGTTAACACATTTGATTTCTTTTTAAATGGACAAAAATGTTTGCTGGTTGACCCTTACCAAAATTCACCGTTTTGACCAATTATCAGACCCAGCCCACCATCTTGCAAAACAAATTGATAGCCTTTATTTGTTTTTTTCTCAGGAATGCCCCTCGACGTTTTGTTCACAAGCTGTAGAGAGCGGTTTCTGGTGAGCAGCCTAGTCACATTAAATTCCCATTTGACGGAATTCAAAGATCATGAACTGGTCAAAGTCAGAAGACACTCTGAAGGGCAGGATTGTCTTCACATTCCTCTTTCAAAAGATGCACTTGAAAAACTCGTACAAGAGATGAACCAATAGGAGGTTGTCACATGCTCTTGTGTCTTCCTTTCCTAACACAGTAAACTTCATCAGCATATTCCTGGGACGTATACGACTTGTCTGGTCAAATTTGGAAGGACAAGTAATTTATCTGTCAATCATTTATAAGAGTTGTGCATGCTGAATCATCTTCTGCACAAAAATGTTGGCGCGTTGTAACTTGTGATATAAAAGATGATGTAACGGTTATGTTTGGACTTCTGACCATTAGTTGGTTAATAGCTACTTTGAACCATCAATATGCCATCCCAAAAGATGTGACCAGGACCTTATCGACTGGGATTGATCAGCTTAGAATCGAACCTTATTAGGTTTGGCTAGACTGGGCTAGATTATGCCTTAAATTTGTTATATGCTGACCAAAATGAAGATTATTTTAGAATTGAAATTTTGATAGCTGGTTAGAGCTATCAGCTATATGGTATGAGTGACTAGAAAGATGGTTATCACACTACAACAAATTTGTTATTTCTACACACTTTTTTGTTCACACTTTATAAAGTATGAGCTTTTTTCTAAAGATATTCACACTTAAGAGTGAATAATTGTTTGAAAATCCTCAAATTTAAAAGTGCGAAGAATTATTTCAAAATTAAAATCAAAATCATCACGTTTAATAGTGTGTAGAATTATTTTAAAACCCTCACACTTAAAAGTGTGAAAAATCTTCATATCCAATTGTTTCACACATATACTAGTGTGAACTTTTTAATTCTTCACACTTTAAAGTGTAGCTACATGCTCTAATGAGTGTGAGTATATTACTATTTTGTAGTAGTGTCAGCTATTGTGTGAATAGCTAGTTTTTTAAAAAATATTTTACTCCATCTGTCCTAAATTTATTGTCCACATTTTCTTTTTTGATTGTCCTAAGTAAATCGTTCACTTTCAAAAGTGGATCGTAAATATAGATTGAGTTTACCATATTACTCTCATGTGATGATGTTGTTAGAAACTTTAAAGAAATTATAAATTTTATTACTTGAGGGTAAAAATATCATGTGCATTAATGTTTGTGTATGCTACTTTAACCCACATTGACTTGTCCCCTACATTGCCGTCACACAGTTTAAACTTTAGTAGTAGTTATTAGCAAGCAGGGCCGCCCCTCCTTACGCCATAACTAAAAGAAAGGCATTGTTAAACAGGAAGTGAAAACTTTATAAATAATGTAAGTTTTTAAATTTATATATTGGAAATGCACCTTTCTTTTCCACTTTTTCTAAACAAAGTCTTGAATCCTACTATACCAAATGTCTTTTTCTACCCATGTTCTTTACAATTTTCATCATCTTGATTGTGAGTTTATCACCATTAAATAAATATAAAAACCTACAGTAGTATAAATACCAATAAGCATAAACCATAACACAGAATCCCATATCTTTTTCCTCAATTTCATTAACATGATAACTTCCTAAAGCACCAAAACCAACAGTCAAGTTTGTAAAAAATGTGGCCATTTGGGGGCAGATTTTATTGGGGCTCAAAAACAAAAACAAAGAAAGGAATTGTAGTTGCATTTGCATGGATGTCAAGTGAAGATAAATATTTGAAAAACTATGTTGATCTTTATTCATCAATTGGTTTTGATTCACTTGTTTGTCATTCTCAGTTTTTTAATCTGTATGTGTTCTAAGAACTCTTATCTTGATTTCATGTCATTAGTATTATTCTTGATTTTTAAGAGCATCTTTAATATGTACACCAAATTCTTATATTGAATAACTTAATAATTTTAATCATTTTAACTTAGTTAAGTTATTTCTACTATTACATATAAATAAATTTTACGTACTATATACTATAACCACAAAATTTATGATACATAAAATGTATTACCTCAAAACTCAAGTTGATAAGCTGCACGCCTGCAATGTAGAATCACTCGTTACACAATACACAAAAATTCAAAGGGGCGCTGCTACTTTTGTTAAAACTATACAATCATAGTTTATGAGATGCATCCATTCTTTGCATGAAGTAGTCATTGTGTCCTTCAACAACTCTAGTAATGTGTAGGGATAAGTATCAAGTTTCCGTCTACGGAACACTGATTCACCATATGTTGGACGGATTTAACTCGTATATTGATCTGGATGAAATGGCGACAACCTTCCAAAATATTGAATTATCCTAAATTGTTATGAATCTTGTTGTAGTCTTCGTGTTTAATCTAGTTTAGCATGTGTATTATTTCTATTTTAGTGTAAGTTTTTATCATTATTCTAAGTTTATTGTATAGTTCTTATGAATTACTCGTATTGTTTTTGTTATTAATGTTAACTTAGTAATAAGTAATAACTACTCATATAAGCTAGTTAAACATGCATATAAGCTAGTTAAACATGATAACGATATAATATAGCAGTAAAATGAACGAGTGAATACTATTACTCATTCAGATAACTACTTTGTTCTTGTTAATTTCATTTGGCTTCTTGTATTGACATGAAGTTATTCGCAGGCTCTTCCCTGATAAGGCCAAATTATTTGCACAAGACATTCTAAATGAGCTTGTCAAGGTCAGTTCGGCAACTTCTTAATCAGAAAAAAAGAGTTTTGACTACTCAAATTTCCTGTTTTGATAAGTTTAAAGATTTGCTTTTGTCATTTTCTTTGATAATTAATTCATGGATTAATATATTTTAATACATTTTATACTAATTCCTGTTATTTTGTAAATAAAGGAACTAAAAATAAGGCCATGCCCGGTTGTCTTTGCATCTTTCTCAGGGGGTTCAAAAGCTTGCATGTATAAAGCTTTCCAGGTAAATATAACTTTAAATTTTATTTTACAAAGGGTTAACTACTATAGAAACAAACATATTATTAACAGCTTGTCTAATTGAGAAAAAATGATGACAGTTAAAACCAAATTGCCAATGTTCTTTCCAAATCGACCTCTTTTGGCGGTGGATTACTTATTTGTCATGGACTGTGTTTTTTTAAAGTACCCTATTAAATTGGCAAAACCACCACCAAAGTGTGATGTCCTCACAAGAGGTCTAGGGTTCAAACCTCACGGGGTAGACATTTGGGTGTGGCCAGGGAAAGGGTAGGAAATTGTCACGGGGACACCCCGGTTAGGCGAGTGACTTAGACAACATCGGGTCATTAAGTAATTAACCTTTTCACAAAGGGTTTTATATGTTATCATTTTTTACTTGACATCTTTTTGGTGTAGCTAATGGACTCGAGGGGCGAATCTCAAGGGAATCTGGTATGTTTTCAATCTGTATTCTTCTGTTTATCCTTGTATTACATATCTCTTTATATGATTGATCAAAGTTCGAACATTAATTTTTATATCAGGGTTTCTTCTTCCAAAAGCATTAGTAACTCTCACGATTTGGGTTTGAGTAGAGGTGGAAATTTTGACCTTTTTACTTTTGAGTGTGTCACTTTGGTTTGTATCTTATGTTAAATGAGTCGAAATATTGTTAGCTAAAAAAGGAACGGGTCAAGCGGGTTGAAAGTTGGCCAAACTCATTACTCATATATAGTTTAACCGCACATGTTCTTAAAAGTGTTTTATTTAATGATTTTGATTATATTGTAATAGTATTATGTTTTCCTAATCATTGTAACACATTCAATTTTTTATTTATTTAGAAATTGGACTAAAAAGTGTTTGCGCGTCAACTGAAAACGATCTATTAAAATTGCCCATTTTACTCACTTCCCAATGCCCAACCCAGCCATCTTTCTATTATGCACTACACTAATCTGAATACTTGTTTCATGCTATGGTGAAGGATGACTATCTTCTCGTTAAAGACTGTCTTTCTGGACACATATTTGATTCTTCTCCTATAGACTTTACAAGTGATATAGGCACCTGATTTGTTCTTGACCAGAGCATACTTAAACTGTCCCGTCCGCCACTAATAGCAACATGGATTGCAAACGGTATGTTTTCCAGTCTTGATGCTTTGTTCCTTACTGAACTTGAGTCACAACGTGCAGAGTATTGGCAGACTTTGTACTCAACTATAGTAAGTTTCTTTGCTAGTTTCCCATGTTTATTCCGTTATCTTTGTTTTTCTATCTATTTCTTATGTTCAAAATCTTGCAGGGCTTGAGAGCACCGTATCTAATACTTTGTTCAGAAAATGACAATCTTACCCCTTACCATATCGTCTGCAACTTTGCTCGACGATTAGTAAGGCTTGGTGGTGATGTTAAATTTGTGAAGTGGAGTGGCTCCCCTCATGTAGGTATGTTTTTAATGGCTAATGTAACTTAACTATAGCTGTTTGCGTGGATTTACATGCGTTTAACCTTACATCTATTTTAACTCTAGACTGACATATTCAGATGGAAACAAGACATATATCCTTAATGCCTTCATTCACCATTACCACTTTACCTAGGGCATTTTTTAATGACACTTGATGTTTTATAAACATTCAAACTGTACACAAATATAAGAAAAAAGTGATATAAACATTAGCATATACTTTCAAGTTTCTACATCAAAAACACTCGTGCAAATGCCACGAGCGGACTTATATACGTGGTTGGGGTTGCATGTTGCATAACGCGACTTTATTCTGCTGTCATGAAAAATTCATAGAATACGAGCATTTCCACATAGAATCTTGTAATTGTGGTGTATACCAAGTTAGAACTATGGGTCCGTCTGCCTATGGTTCTATGGTAGAGTGGTAGTTGCTCTTTTACTTCAATTTTTCGACAATGTGGATGCCCAGAGAACATTGTAGCTTTGTATGGGGTGTTTGGATTGCGTTTTGAAACTGAATATCTGATTTTTTTTTTTAATAATCAAAATTCTAATGTTTAAATAAAAAGATTATGCTTGAATCTATCAGTTTTATACTAGCTGCAAAACTGATTATCGAAATGTAAAATAAGATTACCTAATTACCCTTTTCAGAACCTGATTTGACAGACTTACTTTCTCATCTTATTCGCAACATCTCTCTTTTACACAAAAGTATTTCTTTGTCAAACACGTAAATAGCCATTTATCTCCTATGGTTTATGACATACAAGCCCGAGGTTCTGATTATTTAAAGTGACATAATCACTTCCAAAAATACATTTTATAACACCCCCTTTGTGAGGTGTGGAATACATAAAATAGGCTATCAATCACTTGTGCAGGTCATTATCGACATTATCCAGATGAGTACAAGGCTGCTGTAACTGAATTATTAACAAAGGCGGTATCTGTTTATTCAGAAAGAAGCCAACAAGTAGGCACACGTACATCCCGCAGCCAGTCCCCGGAAGTGGTGAATCAACTAAGGGAGGCAGTTTCGAGTTCTAACCAATACCAAAGCTTCCATAGGATCACTCAAGAGTTAAATGACCACTTTGTCGTTCCTGGCTCAGTCGAATACCATGAAGGTAGAGACATAGGGTCCGTTCAAGATGAACAGAAAGAACGGTTCATCTTAAGATCATCACTACTTAATGTCAACGCTAAGGGAAATTTTGGTCAAATCGTGTTTGATGTTTGTGTCCCTAAGAATGTTGAAGATTGGGAATTAAAGTCGTCGTCATGTTCCTATTCCAAATTTGTTTTAGGCCGAAGACATTCTCATATCCATCTAATAAAATGTATCCAAAGATCGAGACTCTGATCACTTTCGGATACTTGTGTATTTTAATGAAGGTGAAAGTTGGTTCGAATAACCAGGTTTCTCACGTAAAATGTATTAATACATATCTAGTCAAGTTACTGACCTTTCTGTAGACTATTAACGATAAGAAATTCTGATGACTACTTTGGTTCTTTACACATCTTCTTTGTTCCATCATCAATATACAATATACAAAACAATGTTGTTTTTAAATTTTGTCTCTGCAAGACTCAAGTTAAGCAATAAAAGTCTGGTACCTCAAGGATTGGTCCTAGGTTGGGTTAGCTCGGATCATTATACTTATGTCTTAACTTTTCACAGTAGCCTGATTTATTAGGATGTGATGGTTAGGATTAAAAAGTTAAAAATGCAATTAAAAATCAAAGAGGTAGTTCTTTTGAGTAATCAAAGAGTATTTCTCTTTAAATTTGCGAGACTGCAGGATATTTGAGCTGAGGTGTCTAAGATTGAGCCAAAGCACGAGAAAGAAATAGCCTTATTGATAAATAGCTACAGGAGTTTGTATAACGAGTGGGTTTTTGAGTCAAAGGTATGTACATTTCCTTATGATTGTTCTTTAGTATGCAGATTTTATTGTCATTATAGTTCAGTATGTAGGCACTGGTTAAAAAAAAAATTACTGCCTTTAGTGAATATAGTTCATTTTTGAATTCAAAATAGTATGCTTAAGTGCTTAACAGTTCAAACTGACACCAACACTGAAGGAAAAGTTAATAATAACGTGGCTGAAAATGTAGATGATGAATGGACATAGTATCCTTTTACGTATTTCGGTGGATGAGTTAAATGATTTAAAGGTGGGTTACCGATGATATGTTCATTCTTTTCAACTGTTGCAGGAAAGGTTGGTTTTTAAATGTATGGTTTTAGATCTAAGAAGACTGATTGAAGATTTTGCTTCAACAGCCTTAACTGAGTATAACATGATTGTCGTTCATGGATATCTTCAGTCAGTTAATTTTAAACAGGTACCAAGTTATTGTTATGTATTGATCCAATGGTACCAAAACCTAAAAACGTAGCTACAACATTTTCTATGTTAAGCCGTGCAATCTTATTTTGTAAGTAGAATCCATCTAGTTACAAATGCCTCATTTAGGAGATTTCCTTCAACTTTACCTTCTTTTAGAGGCGGCCTAATGGCTAGTCTTACAGGTTGGGTAACTGGTAAATAAGTACTGTAATTTTTTCGAGTACATGTCAAAATGAGTCAGATCAGGTCAATTATATGAAACTTATCATGAATACTTCTTGTGTCAAATATGATTTACATAAATTATACCTTTTCAATGACAATTAAAAAAAAAAAAAAAAAAAAAAAAAAAAAAAAAAAAAAAGAGTTATCTGAAAGGTTTTCTTCGTCGAAACCGCACTTTGGGCGACTTTAAACATTTAAGTAAATGGGTCAAAGTCGCTAAAGACACCTTTCTTTATGGTCTAGAAGCCATGTTAATGCAAATTTTTGTGCAACTACTAGTATGCTGTAATGCACATGAAAGAAGGAATTATATTTGGAATAGGTTTATTAAAAATGGCATCTTTTAAATCTTTTGCCAAAAAGTGGTCAATTTTGACATGATAGTTCCAACTTAAATATTTATTGATACATTATTCACTTAGTGTAGGTCACTTTAAGTCACATTGACATGTTGCCATATTAACTTCAACTGCCACATAGTTTATAGCTTTCTTTAGATCCCCACTATTTTATAGCACTAGATGGAATCATGAAATGTCAAATTGGTGGGTAACTTGTCAAAACAGGTACGTTTTGTATGGGTTGGGTTGACCTGAAACCAGTGGCGGAGCCAGGAATTGTGATTACGGGGGCATCGAGCATAATTTGGAGCTGTCAATTTTTAGCATAATTTTAAAGAATTCGGGTCGGGTTTAATATAAATGCAGCAAAGTGATATGCTGCAATGCAATAAAACTAATTTTAAGTTTAGGTGTTGATAAAATTAATTTTGAATGAGGATTTCAACTAGTTTATATATAAATAAACTCACTTACGTTGTAAAATATATTCATTGAGCGCATACCAAAATTAACAAAAAATCTAAAACATCAAATGTTTTAAAAATCGTATAAAAGTGCTCGCAGTTTTATTAATATTTTAAATAAAAGAAATGTTACTATTATATCAAAACTATAATGTAGAAATTATTTGAGAAAATCTTTAGCGCTAATCAATTAATATTATGTTATGGAGTACTTGTGTTGTTAACAAAAGCATTCTCAAAATGCAAATACTTCGTATGTCACTTACACGTGATATGCTACCCACCCAAAGTTTCCAAATCCTATATTATTGTTACCCACGTGATGCAAAAGAGCAATATTAATGGAGTATTATATTTACCACTATGGGCCCATTTCCCCTATCCCAAATTCACTTATCTTCTTCACAGTTATCCATTATTTCACCAAACCTTCTTCATGTTTTCCGATCAAAAAAGTCACCGGAAAAACAACTTTTTTTCACTAGACCACTCTTGGATTGTTAACAAGCTGAGAACGACGAGGGCACTTTGGTTTTATGAGTGAGGGCACTGGACCTTTTTCCGAGCATTTCTAATTTTTTTTACCTATATATTTTGGTATTCACAATAACTTGGTTGGGGGCATCTCCCCCCACTACTTCTATGGTGGCTCCGCCCCTGCCTGAAACACAATTTTATTATAACTTTCAGGCTTCTTACATTAATTAGTGTACCATTTGTGATTACAGGAATTATACATTTCAACAATGATCTACCTTTTAAGCTGATATTTTGAGATGATTCATCTGAATTTACTTCTTTGACCGAATAGGGATAGAACATAACCTGAATCGACCCATTAAAAAGTAAATGGGTCTAACAGGCCACCTCTAATATTAAAAACGGACAGTGTGGGACCAAAACAAAAAATGGTTCACGTACAGTTCAACTGGTGTAGGCATCATGTTCCTACGTTTGCACCATACAAGATAGAAGGCGTATTCCATCCTCTTATTCTCGCTCATGGTGGGACTTCCCAAAGTGTCAAACGTTTCAATAGTCTTACAAAGTTTGACACCCAAAAGCGTCTTCCAAGTTCTTGCAGAACATCAACTAGCCCATCCTGATGAGGAAGGAACACAATTTATTTTTTCTGTGGTGGTAGATGAGTAGATGACTACGATCCATAGCATCTGCAAGTGGCAAAATGGGCAGGTTGGGTAATATGTTACTCCAATGGTAAATATTTGGTACGGTCAAAAGGCACGGGTTGGCCTAAAACAATATTTCCTGAAATAATAGTTTTTTTATAAACAAGCGAGTCAATAAAATTACAGCTTTTATGTTATTTGAATAATACTCTAAAAGGTCCTTAACAGAATGAGATTAGACGGAGCGTGATTAGTTTCTGCTAGATAAGAGATAAGGACATGACCAATACAGATTTTGGAGGTTTTAATGTTTTATGCAGTAAACAATACACTTTGATGACGTCTAAACAGTTCCTTCTGTTGCTAATTATATTATATTGACTTTTTTGACCCATTAGAGTAAAAAGCCGAATGGGCCGACCCATTTATAGGTAAATGGGCAGAAATTGCGACATTTAATTGTGTTTTATGTTCAAGTCATACCTATTTAATTGCTCAAGAAATGTATTAGTTTAATTACTAAACAAAAAATGCATTAAACCTAGTATCTCCAGATTATAATTTGTTATAGAATTTGAATTTGTTTTCTTTAGTCTTTGCGTTAAGGTGCTCCTTTTTCAGTTGAAATTTGGTCATCATGAGTTTTACCCACCGAAAGTGATCTACACCTGGAATTTCAAAGTGCGCATCT
This sequence comes from Artemisia argyi, assembly GCA_030686995.1. Taxonomy (NCBI): domain Eukaryota; kingdom Viridiplantae; phylum Streptophyta; class Magnoliopsida; order Asterales; family Asteraceae; genus Artemisia; species Artemisia argyi. The sequence continues at coordinate 142,744,479 of CM060689.1, forward strand.
AAAGTGACAAAATAAGAGTTTTTGATTGAACGACTTCAGTTTAATCAACTTTCTCTAAATTATTATCATATATCTCAGAAATGGATAAAAGTGTTTGCTGATTGACCCATACTAAAAATCCCTTGTTTTTGTCCATGCTACCAACCTACTTATGTACATGAAACTGAAAGCCTTTGTTTGTTTACTTTCAGGAATGGAATGCCCATTGACGTCTTGTTCACAAGCTGTAGAGAGTGGTTTCTGGTGACTGGTCTCTTGAATGCAAAGATCACTAACTGGTCAAAGTTAGAAGACTGCCATGTACGTGAAATAACCGGTGCTAGAGATGAACTAATAGGAGATTGCCATGTGCTCACATGGCTCCCAAAGTTTATCAGCATATCACTTCGACTTAAATGACCCGTTGGGCCAAATTTGCCAGGACAAGTAATTCATCTGTCATCATTTATTGAGCTTACCATGTGTAATCATCTTGAGCAAACATGTTGGCAGGTAGAACTTGTGACATAAAAGATGATGTAATGGTTAGGTTTGGACCATTTGGTACATGAATTGAGTAAGATGTATTGTACTACTAGTATTTCATATGGCTTATTGACAATGATAGGAAATTATTAGGTCACCTTGTGAGCATTAGAGGAACCATCAGTTAGTTACATTGCTACTTTGAACCATTCAATTGTATCCATTCGCTAAAAGATGTCACTGAAACTTATGGACTAGGATTGATCAGCTTAGAACCGAACCACTAGGTTAGGTTACACGAGGCTAGGTTATGCCTAAATCTTTTGGTCTTAATTAATATGCATAAGTTGAGTTTAGTTAATTATCCGTTGTTAAGTACCGCAGCTTATAACGTGGATGGCCGAAATTACTAAACTGATGATGATTCATGTTGAACATTTAACCTCTCTTTATGTTCGAAAGTGTGATTCTCTGTAGTTTGTTTTTTGAGCAAACCTACTTACACCACTTCTACTCTAAGCAATATGAAATAATGCAGACGCTCTATTTTTAATGAAACTAACCAAGCTTAATGGACAAGTTGAAACTAGTCATTGATATATTAATGATCTCATAAGTCAAGTATCACCGTTACATCAAATGGTTAATTCATTTAAATATAGAGCCCCATTGTCAATCATGTTTTAATATGCAAATTAATATATTGGCATTATAGTGTTTTGAAAACCCAAAATATAACGTTCAATGGGGGCCAATATGTCTTTTTATATTGATTATATTATGATGTTTGGAAATCATAACTTTTATACGTAGCCATGAAAACGGCTAACATTCTTATTAAGAAGTAATTTCGACTATTCTGAAACATCAGTTTTGTCGAAACGACTTATTTGATGCTTCTCATATACTAGATACAAAATAAAGATCGACATCAATACTATCAAAACTCATAAGTAGATGAGTAAATTATTTGTTTCGTCATCGTGGTTCTACCGAAATTATGAATTCTGTTCTAATAGTTTCTAATTATACTACCCGTCCTTTGTCTTGTAGTTTGTTAACTTATATGTTCTGCCCGCAACTTAAAGAAAACAATAAACCGCATAAAGTATTCGTCATTGTCGCTTCACTCGAGCACCGTGCTATTCTCGATGGTACCCTAAACCCATGTTGTGTACGAAGCTTTTTACAAAATGGTTGTACGGTTCGAGTTTTGATTGAAAAATGTGAAATATGTTTGTGATGCATATATTGTGAGATACTTAATTGCCGTTCATTTTTTTTTTAACCATATAATGAAGGAAAATAACGAGAGAGCATTTAACATGGAAGTACACCAAAGTGCTTATAAACCAAATACTTCATTGACTCACCCTTAAAATCCGTAATAAATTACTGTACTTGCTTACTGTACTTACTTAAGAGGTAATTCTTTAATCACCCAACACCCCATTCACCCCACCAATTTTGTTTTTCTTCAAATACTTCAGGGGCGATTATATCCCAAAAAATTTTGGGCAACTCTCACATATGGTTGACATGTGTCTCTATGGGTTGTCCCCATCATGTACCCTTATGTACTTGCATTGTACCCACCTAGCCTATTATTTTCTTGGGCAACTTGGGCCCACATTCTTGGGCGACTATCCTTATTTTGTCTTTTTCCTCAAAAGTATAATTTTTTTTTATTATTTTCTAGTACAAACTTATTGGGCGACTTGGTCCCACCCATGTGCATTCTTGAGCGACTAGTTAGGTAGGATATAATATTTTATTATATAAGTACATAGTACTATCATGTTATACATCTTTTATACACTTTTTTATACTTTTATACATTTATAAAAATTACTTTTAAACAAATACTAAAATTTATTTATTACTCTTATACTTATTATTACTTAAAATACACCTTTATACTCTATTAAGATTTTTATACTCTTTTAAAAAACATACCAAACACCAAAAGACCCCTGATACTCTCTTCTCTAACCCCTGCTACTCTCTTCTCCAAACACCAAACTATTGAAAACCCACAACCCCTGCTACTCTCTTCTCCAAACACCAAACGACCCTAATATTAAAAACCCACCCAAATTAACTATCTGTTCACTCACCCAAATTGTTCACGCACCCAAATTATTGTTCACGCACCCAGTTAATTTCCAAATTACTCAAAACCCAAATTATTCAAACGCAAAACCTTAATTGGTCACGCACCTAAATTATTGAAAACCCACCCAAATTAACCCAAATTACTCAAAACCCACCAAAATTAACCCTAATTGTTCAATGAAATCGTAAGCGTTCGACCCCACATACAAGTATGTTTGACGCGAAGATTTCGGTAAGATCTAGGATAGAACATCTTACTAGTATTAAAGCATTGTTGAATGTAGGAAGAACAAATTTGTTTAGAACTACTGTATTTGGGGCATGGTTAGATTTCCCCTCACATAACCCTGATAACTATCTGTATAATTACTTTTACCAAAATGCGGTTATGGTTCCGAAAGTTAGTGATTTTTGCCCTCCACTTAATTTTCAAATAGGTGATAATTTACTTGAATTTGGGCGTGAACAATTTAGCCTTGTTACTGGTTTTCGATTAGGCCATGTTGATAAAGACGAAGGGCGTATTGTGCGTGGTATACCATATAGTCCTTTTTTAGACCGGTTATTTCCCGAAAAGAAAGCAACTAAGAAGAAAAGAATCAAGGGTCAACAGATTTTGGCCTTATTGAAGCCTGGCCAAGTGTGTGATTCATTATCGGATGAGGATGCTGTTCGGTGTTGTTTATTGGTGATTGCCACTTGCGTGTTCATGGGTAGAGAAGGGAGGTTCTACATTCCTGATCATTTGTTGACTATGGTTGAGGATTTCTCTATTTGGAATGAGTATCCATGGGGAGAGTACATGTGGTGTCAGTTGTATAAAAGAACGGTGAATGTAGTTCCAAGGCATGAGAATACCATGAAAGAATCTAAGAAGCCGGTAAAAAAGTCTCCAAAAAAAGAAGAAACATTCAATCTATATGGTTTTATATGGGCATTAAAGGTTAGATTTTATTCGTAACAAGCATTATTTCAGATTGTTTATATCTTATCCTTACTGATATAGTAAGTATTTTGTCTAGTATCCAATTAGATACCTTTTGTTCGTGAGCGTAATTATTTTGTTTTCCTGTGTTTTTTAGATTTGGATATTGGAAACCTTCCCCAATAGCACCCATTTTTGGTGCAAAGACCCTGCGAAGATCCCTCGTGCTTTAGCATGGTCAAGCATCAAAAAATTTGAGAAAAAGCATCACTCTATTCTATTTGATCAGGTAATTGAACAACTAAGGAAAAACGTCACTTGCTTTTTAATTAGTTAATATTAGGCTAGTATTGCTTATATCTTATCCTTACTGATATAGGCTGAACTTGGTAGGTTAGTATTGCTTTTAATTGTTAAAAAATTTGTAAAATTACAAAAAGCTTATACACGCTGTACTCGCTAGGTTTTTTAGCTTTTCTAGCTTAAAAATTTCTTTTCTAGTCATAAACTATCAACAGCCATAGCTAATAGCCTTTAAAGTTGTCGTTTATTTACATCATATTAGTTAACAATTATTTCTATTCTAGGCTGTACAACCTTTAAAGAAGCTGGTACCAACACGTTCCGAGTTGCTTTGTCCGTGGTACATACGTAGCATGGATTATATCAGGGGACTTCAGATGCAAATTGTTGAAGCAAAAGACGACTTGGAGCAGCCAGAAATTGAAAATCCGATACCGGTTAGTCAAATGGCTGCTGAAGATACGGATGATGCAGAAAATAAAAATGATATTCCGGTTCCTGTTGCTAAAATGACTGATGAAGGTATGGATTATGAAGATACGGCTGATGAACATACGGCTGGTTATGTTTGTGATGAAATTCATAAAGAGGAAGAAAATGTTAACAGCCTTGGTGAAAGTTGCACTGTCAATGAAATTCATAAACAGGAAGCAAAGGGTATTGAGGTTGGTGAAACTTGTGACGTTGTTCCTGAGACTTCCCGAAACCCAATATTGGATAAAGATCACATTCAATCTGAGGTTACGTCGATTAAGTCAAAGGTTGGAGACATAGAAAAAGGTGTGGGAGACGTTCATGTGTCACACCTTTTATGTGTGCTAGAAATTGATAAAAAAAGGATTGGGATCGTTGAGAATGTTTTAGGAATTAAGTTTGAAGAGACGTTGGTAGTTAATGATGACATGTCAGTAGATGATGATGTTCAGAATAAGGTAACAAGATGTAATTTAATCTTTTTCATTTGATCACAAAAAATACTGTTTTTACCAATATGAAATGCTGTTTTCAGTTGCATATTCCTGCTCCACCGATGAAGACTAATGATACTGACGAAGGAAACTTGACAGTCGGTGATACTCACATTAAGGTAATAACTTGTAATTTAATCTTTTTAAATTGATTATAAAAAATATTGTTTTTACAATTCTGAAATGTTGTTTTCAAATGAATATTCCTGATTCAAAGACTCCGATGAAGGCTACTGATCCAGACGATGAAAACTTGACAGTCGGTGATGGTCACAATAAGGTAACAAAGTGTAATTTAATCTTTTTATATTGATTATAAAAAAAATTGTTTTTACAATTCTGAAATGTTGTTTTCAGACGATGAAGGCTACTGATCCAGACGATGAAAATTTGACATTCGGTGATAGTCAAAATGAGGTAACAAAGTGTAATTTACTGTTTTTATATTGATTATAAAAAATATTGGGTGTAGTGAAGTAGCTTAAAATCTTAAAATCTCATAGACTTAGTGTAACTTAGCTGATAAGGGGTGTTTGGTTGAACCTGCGGATGTGGCTCAGGGTGTTCTTTATTGTTGTTTTTGCTTGTATCTAGTTTCTTTAGGCTCAGTAAGACAGTATAAACCAATGGCTATAGGTAGAAAGTCAAAATCCAATGTGACCATTCACTGTTGGATTTCTAAACTTGGTCAATCATACATACAGGTTTATCATTGGTTAGTTTAGCTTAGTTAACTCACCTCTCAGCTCAAAAAAATGTTTTTAGTCAATGAGAACCAATCTCAAATAAGTCAAAAGTAGGTTTAATATTAAAAAGTCAAAGTTTACTCTTATGCAGCAAATCCAATTCTTGTTAGAATTTTCATGAATTTTGTGGGAAGAATTACGATTATAAATTTCCTGGGGATGAAATAGGTAAGTTAAACATTGGAATTCCAACATTGTCTTATTTTTGTGATTTTTCTTGATTTGCTTATTTGGACCTGTGAAGTGGCCTGTTTGGCCATCTCCTCCCCTGCACAACCTCAGTGGGCCCCACTAGGTGTTCTTGGGTCCCTTGAGTAGCTATACTTGGATACTTTCTATTTCCAGCAACCTTAGACCTTTAGGTGCCCCCCCTTTATGTAGGCTGCAAGTTAGTGCATCAGACTGTGCACGTCAATTTTGGCCATTTCTTATTTTAAGCATTTGGTCCATCTTACTTATTTTCAGCCTTTGCCGATGACAGTTGACCAAAGTCAACTGTCCAAATCTTTTGACTCCAATTTGCTTAATTTTAAGCTCTAGGTTATTTGTTTTTACAAAAGTTTCAAGTTTTCAGTAGTTAAAAAGGTTGGTAAGAGAAAAATATCAAAAAATCAAATTTTAAATTCAAGTGATAGCTTATATTTAATAGGATTTATCTTTTTAATTTTTCTTTTCATCTTATTAATAAGCATTTTTACATTTTTATATTTTTCTTAAATGTTGTTTTAAGATGCATACTCATGATGCCAAGACACCCATGAAGACGAATGATTCAGACGCTGAGAAACATAAATTGTATTATACGGACCCTCACGCATTTACGGGCACTATGACACAAGTAATGAAAGCCGTTTTCCTGTCTCCTGATCCAGATCAAACAACTAATGTTATTCAAGTTGCCGATGAGCCCAATTTTGATTGTACCCCTTACCAAATCTGAATGAAACGTTCTCAGATATTGGTTATGATGGGTTTGATCAAACTCCTCAACATGTATTCTTTCCTTTTTATTCTTTCATTTGTATTTTGTTTATTGTATTTTCACTACATTCACCGCTTGTTTTTTAGGAATCGATGGTTGTGGATACAGAAGTAAAAGAAAGCGATGAAACACATGAAGAATCGGATGCCGTTATGGCTGATATAGCAGGCGATGCTGTTTGTAATACATTTGAAAATGTATACGAATAGTCAGGTGAGTTGGCGGATATTGAAAAACCAACATTTGAAGATGGGAATGAAACAACTGTAAAAATGGATACGGTTGTCGTTGATACAGCAGGACAAGCTGCTATGGAGGGTGCTGAAGAGGTATATGAACCTGCAGGGGAGGGGACTTGCTCAGAAAAGAACGATGGAATAGAATATATATGTGTTAGTGATGACAACGATGACGAAGTTATTAAGGTAAAGTTATTTAGCTTATTAATACAATAGTAAGTTTATCCACTTTTATTTTAATAACATATTTAAATTTAACAAATGACAAAAAAAAAAAATAATAAATAAAAAAAATAAAAAAATGTTAATCTACTATTTGATGTTTTTCCAGTTTTTTTTAAGATAATAAGTTTATCCAGGGTTTGTGAGATATAAATCATTTTTGACCATTGGTGACAATATAAACGTAAATTTACTATTTTTTAACTAAAAGATATTACTGCGTGTTTATAATGATATCGTTGTTTCTGTTTAGACTCAAAATGTCAGAGCTATTTTCAAAGAAGTTAAAAGGAAGAGGAAATTAGGGAGATATTACCAGTCCCCCTATACAAATCCACCAGACACTACGCCAATAACATTAAGAAAGCGTTCATCTAGGATCAATCATGCTAACATATCCCCTATTGAAGCTCCTAATTTTGATGATACATTGGAAGTATTCCAATTTGAACCCTTTGTAGAGGTATGTCACACTGACTATATATTTCTCGTTATAGTGCAATTTAAATTCATTTAATCTGTTTTTTTCAATTTCAGAGCCTGACAAGACGTCGCAGGGCGAAGAAAACAAAGGCCGCTGAGCCAGTTTACATAAAAAAGTTTTTAAAGGAAAAAGATGATACTATGTTTTATTTTCCATGGGGAGATACGGTTGTTGATCTTCGTTTCTGGCAGTGTTTATTGGGACATGGTGATTTTAGCTCAGGATGGCTTAGGGATGAGGTACGTATAACTGTTAATTTATTCGAATTTCTTGCCTTTTTAGTACCATATTGGATAATTATAATATTATTAGCTTAGATTTATTTGTTATTGTTTAAATTCTGTTTTTAAGTAGTTATTGTTTCATTATAGTTGCTTATATTATCATAGTTGGATTTAGTTTAAGTCACTGTTTCATTACTGATTATCTGTTGGTTTTGTATTTCTGAGTTGATTTTGCATATGAGATATGTGTTTTCTGTATTGTTATGGTGCTATTTGATATAGTTGTATCTGAATTTGGTGTTTGGAATTGGATTGTGGATTATTGGTTGCACTTTAGTGAGACAGTCAACTTATAGGGGTGTTTGGTTTTAAGTGGTTTGCTGGTTTCATTATCAATTCAGTTGGTATTATTGATTTAGATACAATACTTAGGTTGCATATAGGATTAGTCTAGCATAAAAACAATAGTTCACTTTATAAAAAGTCAAAAATACATTTGTATCACCTTAATTTGCATAACTGTTAGGATACAGATTGCATAATCTCATATTCTAGTTGCATCATTAGTAGTTTTAGCTTATTTGAATCATTCATTAGTATAATTCACCATTTTCAGTTAAAATTTGATAATCAAATCTCATTTTGGTCAAAGTTTGCTTCAAGTAAAAAATTCTAAGTCATAAAATTGTTCAGGTCTTTGTAGTGATCCATAGGTCTCAATTCTCATTGGAAATAAAATTGGCTTGTTATTTTTAGGAGTATTATAGCTTAAGAAGCAAAACCAAAAAGAAATTTGAGAATTGGAATTAATTTGCTTATTGAAAAAGCCATTTGGAATTGGCTGTTTGAACCTGAATCACCCCTGTGCATCAGCTTTTGGTTAAACTTGTAGGCTACTTTAGGATAAGTAAATTGGTTCTAGTTCATGCTCTTTTGGTGAAATTTTAATCTCAGTTGGTTAGAGAGAGTTTTGCCCCCAAAATCTCACCACTATCAGCTTATTTGCTTAATCAGTGGTGTGATTGAACCTAGGGTCTGTCTTATGTTTTAGGGCTGCTACTTTGCTTGGTTAATCATATTCTGAGGATTGTTGCTTATATAAGTGCATTTGTTCCCCTAGTTGCTTTTTCCTATTGAGTCTTTGCTTATATAAGTGCATTTGTTCCCCTAGTTGCTTTTTCCTAGTGAAGCAAATATTGGATTTTGAAACAATTCAAGATTTGTTTTTTCCACGAAAAATGTGTATTTATGTTTCAACTTAACTGTCCGTATTAACATGTATATACCAAAAACAACACCTAGATGTATGGGTAGATTTAATGTGGGCGCTCCGACCATCAGACGCTGATTGGGCTATGGCCGGTGCATTTTTTAGTGCGTGTGTCATGTCCGATAACCTCCGAAGCTACTGGGCAAACGGCCGAAAGTATCCAGTGCCATGGTGTGATGTCGAAAAGGTCTGTATATGTTATCTTAGCATGTTAGATGATGTATATTCTCTACAAATTTTATTTTTTATGTTTTAAATTGCATTTTTTTTCTATAATGTAGGTATTATTTCCAATAAACCAACCTAGAAAGCACTGGGCTTTAGGGTCGCTTCATATACGTACCGGTGTTGTCACAATATATGATTCCTTACCTGAATTTTCAAGAGGTAAACAGTGGTGGGAAGAGACAATGCCTGAAACTTTTGGATATCGGCTGCCAAAGTATCTTGACCACGAGGGAGTGTTGAAGGCTAAAGGAATTGACGCCAATGGTTATGCGATAACATGGAGATACCAAGATGATGCCCCCAGACAATGCAGTGTATATGGTGACTGTGGAGTATGGGTTTGCATAAATCTTTACCGTTTGAGTCTTAATATATCATTAGAGGCGGCCGATCCTAGAGAAACAGCTATTGCCTATCGTGAACGAATGGTAGATTACTTCTGGAAATACAAGATGGTATATGATGGTCATTAGCAGGTTTGGTTATTAGTTATTAGTCATTAGCAGGTTTGGTATATAATGGTCATTACAAGATGGTTATGTATGTATGCCACTTGGTATATTTATAAAACTGTATGTGATTTTGTCTAAGTAATTAGCAGTATGCCAACTGATACCTTAATTGTAGTATTAATTTCTTTTTTAATTTTATAATACTTATATTAAACTAACTTGAATGTTGGGAATAATTCATCATTAAAAAAAACATAAAGCACAATAGCATAATAGTCACAAATACAAGTACACCATCAACCATAACTAACTTCGTAGCAGGATTCAAGCTAATTTAACAAGCATAATGCATAATGAAAATTATGACAAATAACAAAGTAAATAAAAACATAAGTCCATCATGAAATTTTGATTTAGCCTTTAACTGCATAATTTCTTTTTGCAACATTCCAATACTTTGCTTTGAATCTTCTGAATTTGCCACACTTCCTTGTTCATTCATTACACGCATTTTCTCTTCATGTTCCCTATAAAGCAAGTCTATGTAATATTGTGACGGTAGCTCGGGGTCAATAAAACCATAAAATCCACAGCTGCTTCTAGGACATTTTCTGAACCTTCTTTCGGGGTTTGTAGGAGTCCAAGCAACTCTTTCAATTAGCGGATGTGGCTGCGGACGACAATTGCAATGGGTCATATTAGCAACATCATAGTATTCATGATTGTTCCTACGGTATGACCTACCGGATGAAGAAGATGAATACATGGCTATTTTGTTTTATTGATTAGGGAAATATTAGTAATGGATGAAAGAGTGTTTGTGAGCCTTTTTAATAAGAAAAGGGATGGAATTAAATTCACTAGTACAAGAGATGGTTCATTGAATTAAATTAACTACTACTATAGTTCATTAACTACTACAAGAGATGGTTCAATACATGGCATTAACCATATAGTTCATTAATAAAACATGGAAAACTACTAATACTAAAAAGTAAAACATTACAAATTTTTAAAATTAAAACATTAAATATCCTAGATACTAGGTGAAACAAGGGTCTCCGTAAACAACGCACCATCAAAACACGTCCAAGAAGTAACTGGATAAAAACGGTCAAACCACATCATACCAGTATCAATTTCAAAAATCTTCTGAAATTTTGCCATCACAAACCACTTATTTCCGTTTGTCACATAATGTGTTATCGAGCACCACAAATCGAGTGATATTACAGGAAATGAATGGATACGATACCATGTATCTTTTTGAAGGAGCCACATGTCAATTTTCATCTCACGATAGCCAGTGGCAGCAAACATTACTAGCTCATCTTGTGCATTCACTAAACGAATTTGAGCGATTCCGTGGTTAGGAATCGGTGGAAAGCTTATCATACTAAATTGCTCTGAATTTACATCAAAAGAAATCATGAAATGGCTACCTCCAACCATTGAGTCGGTAACCGTGAAATAAAGAATACCACCACACAGAGTACCAGATGACCAATAGTAACGGGTGGTTAGATACTCCGATGGTAATATAAGAGGTATGTTTCTCCATGATTCGTCACTCCTAGAATACAAATTGACAACAATCTTATCATCCCTATGCCTTATGTAAAGGACTTTGAAATCATCGTACGTGTCGGTGTACAGACCAACTGCATCAAGAATATCTTTATAGAAATTGTTGGAATATGGGTGTGGCAATCGTTTGAAAGCGGTAGTGACTGGGTTCCAAAGGAACAACTCGAAAGTGAAGTTATCGCAAAGACACAACAATCCATTCAAATGTGATAGTATAGAGAAGGCATTTAATAGAGGATCATATGAGTGATGATTGAAAGGGATGGTCATGCTTGTGTCTGTCTCGTAATGATGGGTTTCAAATTTGATTGAATGAATTGAGCAGGTTTGGTGTTCAATTAGGAGAACTTTTTGATTAGATGGAATTGTCGAGCGAGAACAATGATCCTTTACAAAGGCATTTCCTGAAAGTGAAGCATTCCATGCCTTGCAAACACTCTTGAAGCGACCAACTGCCTTTGGTGGCACCCTTGTTAGTATCCCGAACAAGATAATTTCATCATAGAGTTGAGCCATAGTGTGTTTGTTTTGTGTGTAAAGAGATGATGCAATGTATGTGTTTATATAATGTTGCAATAAATAACCATTCATAACTTAGTACTTCAAATAAATAACATATAAGATGGTACAATTGAATTGCAGACAAGGTTAAACTAATGAGGCCTCTAAACTAATTGAAGCATTACTAGAAATAATATATTACAGACAAGGTTAAACTAATTGAAGTGCAGGAAACATATAAATTAGTTTTTCGACATTGAAATTTAAATATGTTACACCATATCCTCGAACTCCCGGTCCTCCCTGATTCTCTCATCCATTTCTCTTTCAGCCCTATCTTCTTCGGCTAAGGCTTCACGTAATGCTTCTTCGTCTTGATCTACATCACATGTTTTCTCTACATCCAAGTCAAATTTTTTCTTGACCACCTCGTCACATGTTTCATCTACATCCTTGACCACCTCAATTTTTTCCTTGCCATCAAACCATAAACGCCTCTTAACAAGTTCTGTTTATAAAACATAAAAAAAAATATGTATATATTAATAAAAGAAATAAATATAAGAATTAAAACAATATATATATATATATATATATATATATATATATATATATATATATATATATATATATATACAAGTAAACAATTGTAACCAAAATGACTTATACCAATAGACATTTCTAGTTTAGCTAATTCACATAATGCTACATTCACAATGTCTATATAGTGTTTATATTGGGCGACTATGTACTCCAAATTCTTGGGCGACTTAACTTTTTCTTTACACATATAAATGCAACTAATACAAGTACAAGAAAATTAATTAACAAGTACATGGATTTGATAACTAGTACAAGGGTTGCTAGATGGTTAGTAAATTCTTTGGGCGACTAGGTAGTTCAATTTCTTGGGCGACCTAATCAATTTTTCACATTACACATATAAATGCAATTAATACAAGTTCAAGAAAATTAATAAACAAGTACATGGATTTGATATAACTAATACAAGGGTTGCTAGATGGTTAGTAAATTCTTTGGGCGACTAGGTAGTTCAATTTCTTGGGCGACCTAATAAAATTTTCACATTACACATATAAATGCAACTAATACAAGTACAAGAAAATTAATTAACAAGTACATGGATTTGATATAACTAGTACAAGGGTTGCTAGATGGTTAGTAAATTCTTTGGGCGACTAGGTAGTTCAATTTCTTGGGCGACCTAATAAATTTTTCACATTACACATATAAATGCAACTAATACAAGTACAAGAAAATTAATTAACAAGTACATGGATTTGATATAACTAGTACAAGGGTTGCTAGATGGTTAGTAAATTCTTTGGGCGACTAGGTAGTTCAATTTCTTGGGCGACCTAATAAATTTTTCACATTACACATATAAATGCAGGTACAAGAAAATTAATTAACAAGTACATGGATTTGATATCACTAGTACAAGGGTTGCTAGATGGTTAGTAAATTTCTTGGGCGACTAGGTAGTTCAATTTCCTGGGCGACCTAATAAATTTTTACCATGATCCACTATCTTCTAAGCTTATAGTTACAATAGCAGTGTTGGAGACAATTAAGTTTCTGCAAATACCAATAGCAAAAAAAAAAAAAAAAAAAAAAAAAAAAAAAAAAAAAAAAAACTACAAAAAACAAATGGAATAAACACCATGAATTATGATGATAGTTGTAAGTTTAAGGTTATCTTGGTGCATCCATCCTCAAAGCATGCTGTTAAACTACCTAAAAATATCAGTTTCAAGAACCTAGTGGAGTACGTGAAGAGAAAGGTGGACGCCTTGAAAGACACAGAAAGTTCTTTTGTCAGATTATTTTACAAAGATGGTTCTATGTCATTGGACGTTGTCGATGACGATGACGTCCAATACTTCATTCATGAAGTTTGTGGTAAGAACGATCTTGTTCAGAAACTTTTCATTTAAGTAGTTGAACAACCTTTGGAGGTAAAATCTTCTTCAGCTTCAAATAATTTTTTATTTGATCTTAATGTTCCACTTGTTCCCCAAGAATGTTATTATCCCACCCCAAAAGTTGAACAACACTCTTGTGACCAACAAGATGATTCACTTCCTCAGTGGCAAAAAAATACGTTCAAAAATATGCCTTTGCCACCAACTGCCCCAAATCCAATATTTAAAACAACCCAGCCACATATGAACAATAATGTTTTTTTTTCATAAACAAGGAGTTTTATAATAAGCAAGAATGCATGTTTGCTATTGGAAAGAAATAGTTAATTGAGCATTTTGAATACAAAATTATTAAATCTGAAAGCACGAGATATAGCGTCAAATGTACCCGCGAAGGCTGCTTATGGAATATATACACTCGTAAGGCTAAAGTGGGTAGTAAATTCTACGTCTCTAACATGAACGACATACACACATGTTCAAGAGATCAGATTTGTCCTAATCATCGCAATGCCACTATGAAATTGTTGAGTCATTTACTATACGAAAAATTGAAAGACACTAGCAGGGTGTATAAGGTTGCTGACATACAAAAAGATTTTCGTGTTGAATGGAAAATAGACGTTTCTTACAAAAGAGCTTGGGGGTAGGAATTTGGCATTCGAATATTTGAACGGTAGTCCAGAAGATTCGTTTGAGCAGTTACCTTATTATTGCCATAACTTAAAACTAAAAAACGAAGGGACGGTAACGCACATTGAAACAGACAATGAAGGAAGATTTAAGATGGTATTTATAGCGTTTGGTGTTGCGGTAAGATTCAATTTCGATTCACTATTTTTATTAATAATATTTATATTTATTTTATTTTTTTAAACATGTTATGTAATTGTAAACTAATACTAATTTACTGTTAATGATACTAGATACGGAGTTTTATAGCCTTTATGCGCCCATTGCTGATAATTGATGCCGCGCATCTCAAAGGGAAGTATCAAGGAACCAACCTGCTTGCTGCTGGCATGGATGGTAACAACCAGATTATTCCAATCGCTACTGGGGTCTCACAGGGTGAGACCGGTGAAGCTTGGACAAAGTTTATGATGTGGTTGAAAGAATGCATTGGTGAAGTGCCTAATTTGGCCATTATTTCAGACAGGCATGCATCAATAACCAAAGCTTGTGATACAGTTTTTCCAAATTGTTTTCACGGTTACTGTTGCCGTCATTTGATGATGAATTGCAATTTGAAATTGAAAAAACCAAAGGCTTTATTCTGGAAGGCGTGCAAAGCTTATACTACTGAAGATTTTGACAAAGCAATTGCAGAGCTTAGAGCAAGTAGACCTGAAGCCGTAGATAAACTTGAAAAAGCAGGGATTGATAAGTGGTCAAGGGCGTATTGTACAGGAAAAAGATACAATTACTTGACCTCAAACAGTGCAGAATCAATTAACTCACTAACTAGGCATGTGAGAAGGGTTCCAATAACGATGCTCATGGAGTACTACAGAAGGCTTTTACAAGATTGGTATTTCCTACGTCGAGAAAAATACTGTGGTAAACTATATATAATCTTTAATAATCATTTACTTTTCTTTTTTAATATATAATATCTGGTATAAGTTTTTTGTTTGTAAATATCTGGTAAACTATATATAATCTTTAGTAATCATTTCCTACGTTGAGAAAGTAATTTTTTTTTTCTTTTTTTTTTGGTTGGCATAAAATGGCAGTGGCAAGAAAATATGAACTTACAGAGTGGGCAGAAAGGAAGGTCCAGCAGAGGATGTACAAGAGTGCTAACTGGGAAGTTAGAGGCATCGCCATGTGTGCCGTGTACCAAGTAATAGACCATCATCATATTCATATTGTTGATTTTACAAAAAATGAATGCACTTGCAGGTATTTACTATAAACAGGTTGTTTATTAAGGTACTTGTTGTTTAATCATGTATGCCATTTGATTAGCTTCAACGTGTAGGAAATGGCAAGATTCGGGTATACCCTGTGGTCATGTGTGTGCCGTGTGTAGATTCGAAGATTTGACCCACTATAACAAATAGGCGGAAGATTGGTTTATGAAAACAGCACTAAAAGGAACATATCAAGAATTGGTCTTTCCTTTGGAAGAAGAATCAAAATGGGTTAATCCAGAAAACTTGCAAAAAGTTAAACCACCATTGATGGTTAAGCGCCAAGCAGGAAGACCAAAAAACAAAGATCGTTTTCTATTAAAAAATGAGGAGCCAAAAGTTAAAAAATGTGGACGGTGTGGCACCAAAGGACACACCCGTGAAGCATGTATGGCACCACTGCCCAGAACAGAGGTAATTTGAAAGTTCGTACCTTTGTTTTTTTATATATTTTTTATTTATTAATTTATTTTGTTTTTTTTATTTTGGAATTCTAACAAGATATATTACATATTTTTCCTGCTAAAATGCAAGACAAGCAATAGTAGATCAGACAAGGGTAAAGAAGTGATGCAAGAGATGGTATCTGAAAGGGGAAGTCGTAAACGTAAAGTCGAAGTGGACGAAGAGTTTTTTGAAAACGGGAGAATTTATCAGGATTGGGAAGACCTGCACTAGACGGGTGAATCATCTAATAGCCTATGGGAGGGGAATCTGGTATGGGGTGATGAACGAGGTTACTCTGCCATTAACCTAAATTCAGTCCCGAAAGCTAATCCTTATCAGTTGGATGATTTCTAAGTCAATGTTTTGGTGATGGTCACAAACCGGGTCGTTGTTAAATTATCAAGTTGTAAACTTCTAAGACGCTTAATCGTCATCTATCTGTAGTGTTTGAACCTTTGATGTTAGTTATTGTTTGTCAGTTTGTCACAAAATGTACCGTTATGCTTATTAACATTGTAGTACGTTATGTTTATTAATAGTTTACTTAGGGAAGTATCAATGTTGTACTACGTTATGCTTATTAATATTTCATTGTTTAAAGGTAACAAAACAAGATAAAAAAACAAGATAAATAAAAGATAAAGAAATTACCTTGCAAATGGGAAGCAGTCAAGAAAATCTGCTAAATTTAGCATGTATAGTTCCCCTGGCACCTATTATAAACATCTCATTGTTCTGCAAGTAAACATTTTCTTTGTCAGTAGTAACCTTAATCGAAATAAATATGGGAAAAGGTTTACTGTATACGGAAAAAAACAATCACTCTTACTCCATATATTGTCGAATCAGGTGCATAACCATTTTTCAATGCGATCTTGTACAAGGATGTCAACAATTTACAAAATAAAATCCATAACTTAACAAACAGGGAGCAAATTACATAAACAAGTTCATACATCATTTTATCTAGTTATCTAATACAAACTTGACCCCATAATACAAAATTGCTCCCGTGATACAACCTATTTGAATTACAGCATCCATATTAAACATCTCTACCAACTAGAAACTCTGTGTTTCAAGAAAAACTCTGCCAAATGCTCACGATAGGCAAGTGCAGCCTGTACCGGATTATCCACATCCAAAGACTTCCCGTGTGCCAACCTGTATAAGAATATGCATACCCAAATACCGCAATCTCCAAAAAGCCCCCCCTGCGTTGGAATGTTAACCGCATTCTCGAAGGTGATGGCGTAACTTGTAGGATCTATACCTTTCTTATCGAATACATTGGCTTGCTCAAGAACGATAGGAAGTCCAGCCTGTTAACAGATATAAAAGTATTACATTAAGAAAAAATTACACAATTAATATATCAATAAATATTTATGGATCAAACTTGATTACATTATGAATTAAACAATTAATATATCTATAAATATTTATGGATCAGTACTTTTTTTAACCACACCAACACTAAAAAAAATAAAAAAGAAAACATAAATTCATTCACAGAAACTAAAAATAATTGCATAGACGGAAATTAACTGATTACATTCGACGTTCACAGATATCCTAAACGGATTACATGCGACAAACACTGATAACATACAAACGACATTCCTAGTTAACCTAAAGACTGATAACACATACTGAATACATACGACATACCAATAAAAACCATAAAAACTATAAAAGCCAACAACTTAATAGATCATGGCATCCTCATGGTCCAGCATAAGAAGTGATTGACAGTAGGGCATGAGGAAAAAAGATCCAACATCTCCATTGATTCCAAGATTCTGGAAGTTCCCGGTAGCAAGTCTGTATCGTACAACAACCGCAGGAAATCCCTCCTGGTGTTGAACTTCAATAATCGGGTTGTTGTTAAACTCAAAACCAAGTAATTTGAGTTTACATGGTGTGGGAACTTTGAGAAGACGGGTAAATGAATCAACGGTTCCACCAACAAGTGTCAACACCCATACACAAAAATCATAATGGCTATCCTTATCAATGTTTCCAGAAATCACGAGGTTGTTTCCTAGAGAAGACACTAAGAATGGTAAAGGAATATGGTGAAGCAACTCATCAGGTATGTCCAAGAGTTGGAAACGGTGGGTCACCAAGTCGAAAGAGACAATGTAATAAACCTTGCATGAGACACCGTTATTAGTATACACCCTTTCATACCCACACCAGAAAATCAGATCACCAATATTAGCTTGACTTGTTTTCTTTATCTTGATTGTTGGAGGTGGCAACAAATGAGGTTCCAAAATCCTCCATTCTCTTGAAGAGAATGTGTGAATTAAAACAGTAACTGGTTTTTGTGGATTGTTAGGGTACGCAATCTTTATAATGGTTGGATCAAGAGTGTCCTGACGAACCCCAAAACCCAATAGGTGTTTTTCAAATTCCATAGCCACAGTCAAGTACGGGACAAAAGTTCCCGCTGACCGTTTGATCGAAGGGTTAAACATTATTGCCATAAAATCAGCGACAATAGGACCATACATAAAACCACACACACCGTTGGACCAACCAATTGGTGTGAGATCAGAATAATTTAGGTTTGAGGTAATAGTTGTCAAAGCGAAATTTTCATCAGCTAAAGTATGGTAACCTTTAAACCTCTGCTTGTAGCATAAAACGAAAGGAAAAGTATCAGCCGGCTTAACACCGTAAAAAACAATGAAATGATTGGTGTCAATGCAAGACTTCCAGGTCTTGCAGACACTTCGGCATTGAAGAACCTGCTTGACAGGAAGCCGTTGAAGTATGTCCATTTGAACTTCTAGGGGAATGTTATCAGACATTTTCTAGTATTTGGCTGTTAAAGATATAAGGTTTTGAAGGAAGGTTAGTGTGGGTGATGAATTTTTTGGCTGTAAACTACTTAGGGATGGAAGCTTATAAAGAACTTGAAAATTTATGGCTAATACCAACCCATTAGATTTTCTTGTACTTTTCTAGTACTTAAAATCTTTACTTTTAGACTTAACTTAAGGTTTTAGGAGTTGACTTATACTTCATTTAATAAGTTAGTTGGACTATTTTTAAGAATGACTAGACTATTCAGTTTGTTTCTAAATATTACTCCAAAGACATGTAATTCAACTGTAACTTAGACTTAAGTTAATGAATGTAGTTGGCTAAATGGACTATATTCAAAACATGTATGACTAAATATATAAAGCAAATGTTTTTAAGTCTTGTATATTATTTGTTGTTGATGAATGTGTATACCTGTAAACATGCCCGAAGTTGCAAATACCAGGGACGCCACTCAGGTGATGGTGTCTCATGTTTAGGAGCACTGTCATAAAACATTATGACACCGGTCCTAATATAAAAGTGTGCGACAAACCAATGTTTTTGCGTTACATTGATAGGCATATAAACCTGAAAGGAAAAAAATAAGGCTTGTTATCAAAACACCTAAAAAATATACCTATAAATAAAATAATACAAGATTTACATGCTCAACATCACCCCATGGAATTTTGTACTTTTCCCCATTCGCATACCATACGGGGATGGAGTCCTGTAAGAGGAGCTGAACAAAGTATGGAGTAACCATTGTCCAGTCAGCGTCTTGAGGTCTGAAATGCAACATGTATTCCACCCACAACTCCATGTGCTGTTAAAAAAAATAATAATAATAATTAAATAAACTGAAACTATATGTATGAGTCTTACCTCATCCATAAACCAACCTTGTTTAGTAGGGTCTAAACACACTAAGGATTCCCAAAACCTCCGATCAACATGAACTTCATTGGACCAAGGAAACATACAGCGAAGGGGCCCAGGCCTTCCAAGGAATTCGTCGTACTCATTAGTAATGTTAACCTTGCTGATGCATGTGTTCCAGCGAGAAAAACTCTACACAAAGATTGATACTATATAAGTAAAACTAACATTAGTATTAGAAGTAACAATCTAAAAAGCTGTTTTTCATATCTCAACCCAAGGTTTAACATGTTTTAGCTGCTCCGTCATATTTGGATCTCTACAGCCAAAAGGAGGTGTTCGATTTTTTTCACGTTCAACAAATGTTTTGGACCAATAATACGAAGACTCAGATCTATCTTGGTGACTACGCTTCTCAGGTTTTATGTCTTCCTGGGCTCTCTTCCAATGTTCTGAATTATATAAAGCAACAGCCGCTTTTTTCCTCTCCATTTCAATCTTCTTCATCTTTTCATTTTCCATCCTCCGATTTGTCTCCTCTATCAAAGCATTTAGAAACTCTTTTTCCAGCATCTTTTGTTCTTCCATCCGCCACCTTTCTTCCTGTTCATTACGCAACCTTAGTTCCTCTTCCAATAGATATTCCTGTAAAAATGTACTGTTTTTATTTACATGGTATAATATACTAATAAATAAATTCATAGTTTGGTAAGAACGTTACCATAACAACATCATCATCGTCGACATCTTTAGGCGGTGAACGAATGCTACAAATAAGCGAGTCAACCAAATCAAAGAATTCACGGTTTAGTTGTTCATGAAATTCGCAGCTCATATGGGAAAACGATGAAGTAAAGTCCAATTTTTCCAGATAATGTGAAAAAATATATAAATTAAATAAATAAGTAGGCTTGTAGAAATGGAATTTGGCAACTAACTGAAACCGTATAAAACTATAAAATAATGCATGTAAGACTCAACAAACTGTTTTTTAATGAGCGAATTAAAGGTGATCTAAATTGAACTATTGAGAACAAACTGTTTTTAATGAACATTGTGTACTAAACCAAACACCCCTTTAAAAACCAGACTAACAATTTAAAAATAGAAAATCTAGATTAAAAATAAATTTGGTGAAAGTTGTGTGGATGTTCCTCAGACTTCCTGATGCGTAGGGTTTGTACCAGGCTTTACCTCTCAAGGGATCTTGAGAAGCTTACAACCCCCATCAGGCGGTGTACCTGATCGTTGTAGTATAGTATAGTGACAAGTACCGGGGGATTGATCGTTCAGATAGAAATAGTGTCGCTAGGATTAGAAAAACCTAATTACTAGTTCTAGGGATGAGAGATGATTCTTTTTGTATTTTTATATTTTTTAGAAAGCAAGTAAATATCTCGGGTTTGAAGGATTTGGGCGGAATTAGTTGCTAGTCAACTAACCCAATACTAAAGATGCAATCAAAATAAAATACTAGAAATGAAAATAAAACTAAATTAAACTAAGGTTGTGAGCAATAAGTGGAGAAATGTGTTTACTTAGATTTCATTACTCCCTAGATATCTTTTACACGTTAATTACTTGTTATAGTTGCGTGGATGACAAATTGTATTCCTTAATACCATTCATGGGGTGGCGTACTTAACTCCCCAATCCTATGAGTGCCTACTTCACTCCTATGTCGAGCCAGCTAAGAAGCTCCTAACATGGGATCATTAGAATTTACTCATGCATTAAATACAACCAATAAAACCTAGTACACATCGGTTCATGTTTCCTAAGACGTTCAAGCATGTTACCAATTGGAGATCTGCCAGTTTTTTTAAGCCTAACATTGAAATCATTCATCCAATACAACCATAAACAAGTAATCAACACATAATCAACATCTAGGTTTCATTAGATCTAAGAA
The DNA here is from genome assembly GCA_030686995.1 of Artemisia argyi. Taxonomy (NCBI): domain Eukaryota; kingdom Viridiplantae; phylum Streptophyta; class Magnoliopsida; order Asterales; family Asteraceae; genus Artemisia; species Artemisia argyi. The sequence goes on from CM060689.1 coordinate 142,766,107, forward strand.
AACACAAGATAAATCTAGCCTAACATGGTGGAATCAAGACAAGCATAAGATATAGACAACCAACACATAGACATATTGATTGAATTAAAAGAACACTTATCTCAATTACACATGTAAGGGTTCAAGGGCTGAAAACCCTTGAAAAACCTGTAAAATTCGTATGTGGTTCGGCCTTAGGGTTTCTCCAAACTTGTTCCTCTTAATGAATGAAAATTAGAAAACTATATATAGAAAATAGAGGCTGACGGCGTCAAGAACAACATTGTGACGCCGTCATCTCGCCGCCAAAAGAATCCTCGGACTGCCTTGATCTACATCTGACACCGTCATGTATTAAGTTTTTCCAGGCCGTCACATATTTAACTCTTGACGCTCTTCCTTGTGACGCCTTCATTTCTGTACTGGGCCGTCATGAAACTTACTCTTGACACCGTCAGGAAAATGCTTTTGACGCCGTCACACACTGTTCCCAGCTTGGAAAATTAAGTCTTTGGCGTTTTTTTCACTTTTATGCTCCAAAAACGTCCGAATTGCTTCCTTTTCCAGATTTCACTCCCAAAGTACCTAAAATCACAAAAGGAACGATTTAGGGCAATATTTGATCAAATAAATTCAATTCCGGGCTTAAATGACCCCCTAAAAGTGGTTCATTTTTCGCCTCATCATATACCCTTGCACTTGAGATTTGCTTGTCCTCAAGCAAATGCGCTTTTATTCTACTCAAAATACAAGTTAGGGGTCATTTAACACTAATATAAAAGTAATTACAACAAATAATCATTCCACTAAAGACCAAAGACAAGCACGGAGGTCATATACTAGCACCTTTCAAATAGTGTTTAGATACTCACATCTCTCTGGTGTAATAAAGTATAAATTACAATATGGAAATGGAAGATATCTCTCACTACCTGTTATAGCAAAATAGATTACGATAGGCTTGGGAAAGGATCAAACCTCCACCACATGGCGTAAGCACCTAGGATAAACTATCAAAGAGGTCTTTTAAAGGGTTGTAACGTTAGGTGTAGGGATATGAAATACACGGTTTTGTTGGATATAGGCAGTCTTTACTGGTGGCGAGTTAACAATCTTGGTTAATTACATGTACAATATGGCGTTGCTAAGTCAAGACTAGACTCGACTTAAGCTAATAAATGAAAAATAACAAAAACATAAAATGAACATAGAATAAAAAAGGATGGTAGTCCGTATTTTTTTTTTTTTTTTTTTTTTTTTTTTTTTTTTTTTTTTTTTTTTGCATACACTCTTACCCTACCATCCAAAATAATACATCATAGGGAATGGAAATTCCCCTTACACTTGAATTTTTACATACTTTACAATAAACTAATCTAATGACTCGAATTAAGAAAATCAAAACACTTGGAGTACTTTTAAGATTAACGCACATATGGGGGTAATAATATGATGTTCTTCCCCATTACTCCATAAATAAGTACTTTACCCATGAGTCCCAATCGTCCCAAAACAATATGTACAAGGATATGACTCGACTTAGCAACCATGTAATCAATTAGATAGTTAACTTAGGGTTTAACAAATAACAATAATGCACTAAAGATGAGTGCATACATGGAAGGCTAAGGCGATTTGGGTGTACATTTAAGTGGGGTGTAACAAATTCTTCCTTTAAGTAAAATGCTTAAAGTTAGAAACGAAAAGATAGGCTCGGAGGGGTGTACTAGGGGTTTCGTGTACTAAAAATGAGTGCAACGCTAAGGTGTAGGAAAAATTAATTGACTTAACTAGCCAAGTAATATGACTTAAATGGTCAAGTAATTATAATACGGGTTTAACACAAGGGTGATCCTAATGCCTCTTATCATGTAGTAAATCCTACTACACGAATGTAGTCTCACTAGCGGTCTCGGGATGCATCACTAACGCAAGTTCTAGAATCTAAATGCTACCGGTACACTCATAAGCACTAATAGTAAATGTTTTTCTTATCAAATCTAAAGGCGAACCTCACATATTTGGGTGGAAAATTTTTCTGAATATACGGTTATGTGCTAGTCATACAATCTTCTATCCATGAGACGCTTGCTATGGCTAAAGTTTCACTCCTAAATGTTGTAAAAAATTTTAAATTTGGCGCTAAAATTGCACTAACAAGTATTTCTCATAGTTTTATTACACATCTACCATTAAACAAACAAACTCAAGCGAAAGTGTATTTGTAAGGTATCATCATTTTACCCTCCCCTTACACTTAGGATGAACATTGTCCCCAATGTTCAAGTAAAGAATGTAAAAGTGAAAAAATAAAAAGAATGAAATCAAATACTCCCCTGATTCGCTCGGTATGGATAATAAAGTGGCCAGGTTAGATCTTCCTCCAAGAAAATGAACAATCAAAGCTTCCCTTCCAGAATATAAATCATCTTCTTGTCATACATAACCTGTAAATCCTGAGAAAACAAACAAGAAAACCTCGCATAAAATCGGCGGCAATCTACATAAGTTACTAAATCCTAGAAAACAAAATAAGATATAATGCTTGTGGAATGAAGTTTGCAGATTTCCTGGAGATTATAAAACTTAATAATTCAACAAAAACTTTAAAACTCCGTTAGAAAAACAAAACTGGTAAAATTTCCAGATTTTTACACTTGACGCCGTCAAGAGTAAACTCGTGACACCGTCAGAAGTGACCTGCAGAAATTCTTATGTTAAGTTTCCGGAAAATTTCTGGAAAAACTTGGTCCTACTTCCTGGAAAATCCTACAAAACTTCATTATAACTCAATACAAGCATTTGACTCTAACAAATACGAATATACATGTTCATTTAATATTGTGGAAAATCATGATCGGTTTGTTTCTTAAAAACATATTTGGGGTTTTCCCTTACACTTATCTTTTGCAAAAATACCGTTAGGTGGAGTTAAGACTAGGCCAAAACAACAAAGTAAATTATTTCCACTATTTAGTTTAGAAACATGATCTACCAACAATAAAAATAAAGCATGCATACGGAAACAAATAACAAACAAATAAAATAAAATCACACAAAGCATGGGTTGCCTCCCAAGAAGCGCTTTTCTTTATTTACGAGTCTTGTAGCTAGACTCAAGGTCATGGGTTACTACGTGATATGGGTGAGTTCCTCATTGAGGACATCTTTGGGATCAAACTTAGGTTTCAACTTCCTATCGGTTTCCTTAGTATGGTATGACCTTTCAAACTTTTCTCCATCCGGATCATACAAAGTCATCCTCATATGCCATGATCCGTCACCTTCTTTAGGTGGCTTGTCCCACCTCCATTTACACTTGTCTCCCTCTCTTTTCCACTTATTCATCTCTATATTAATAGGCATTACGCTCAAGAACTCAATCATTTTCCTAAAGACTAAGGGGTCCTCAAAGGGATCTAGCTCTTCATCTCTAGCTATGAGTTGTTCCACTGAATGTGTCTTTTCAATGAAATCTTTTTCTAGATAGAATGGGCATTGAGGTCCTATAAAGTTCCTTTCTATCCAAGGTCCGTATCTAGATAGTCTCCTATTCATCTCTACCCAATGCGGTGTCGGTTCATCATCACAATCATAACTATGCTTCTTAACATCATACACCGACCAAGTATCGCCTTCACCTACCGCTATCTTAGACTCCTTACAATCTATCATGGCGCTAGCGGTTGCTAAAAATCCTCTTCCTACCAATAATGGGCATGTAGTGTCACTAACCATGTCTAGGACGTGAAAATCCGCTAAGATAGTTAATTTTCCTACGTGAACAACTACATCCTTAATCATTCCAACCGGGTGGGCAATACTTCCATCCGCTAGACCTATCAACACCTCCGTTTCCTCTAACTTTCCTAGCTTAAGAGTGGTGAATAGGGATAAGGGAATCAAGTTGAGGCTTGACCCTAAATCGTCTAGTGTGTCGAAAGCTTCAGATCTTCCTATTTTACAAGGCAAAACAAATATACCCGGATCATCAAGCTTTTTAGGCAACTTGTTTTGAACGAAGGCGGTCCCATTTTTACCTAGCTTAAACTTCTCATATTTTTCTAGGAGGGCACTATAGTAAGGAGCACGGGCTAAGACATCAATGACGGGGCGTTCAAGGTGAAGTTCCTTGAATTCATCGTCAAGGTCTTGCGTAGGAGGTGTTTCAACTATACTTTTGACCGGTTCTATATCGGGTGTTTTATTTGGTTGGTCCTTTTGAACAATTTGGTTTTGTTTGAAACACGTGCTCGTTGATTTAACCGAGTAGTATTGTGGACACGAAGTGGGTGACGAAATTGATGATATGGAATTAACGTTTAGTTTCGGATTCTTGACCGTGTCGCTTGTGAGTGCTCCCATTTCTCGGTCATTGAGGACTTTCAACAATGCGTCAATTTTGGTGGTCATCTCGCTTTGCTTTTGTTTGAAATCGACTTCAAACTTAGAAGGATTGTTGTTGAAAGTACGGTTGGAGGGTGGACCGTTTGGTTGGTAACGATTAGGCGGATTGGAAGAGTTGGGTTGATTTTGTTTCCACCTAAGGTTTGGGTGATTTTTCCAAGAGGGGTTGTATGAATCACCGTAAGGGTTTGGCTCGGGCTTGAAAGTTTACCACTTATCTCCCGCTTCGTCGGTACGCGAGGATGCGTAGTCCGCAAAAGCTGTTCCGGGGAGTTCCACACAATCACGAGTGTCATGGGGACCACTACATAATTCGCATGAAGAAGTGATTTTGTTCACTTGGCTTGAAGGCTTAGGAGCTTCGTAGGATTTCATGAGAAACTTGACTGGGTCCTCAAGTTCCATGATCCTATGGTCGGGAGTGCTAGAGTTATTCGAAGGCAAAGATATTGCCTTGACCGTTTTGTTCAAATCACGGGGATCATTCCAACTTTCGTTGTCATAGAGAGCAAGATCTTCTATGAGTTCCCATGATTGTTCCGCACTTAGATCACGTAGCTTACCACCGGCCGATTGGTCAATGGCTCGCCTCGTAGAGAGATCGATATGGTCATAAAAGATTTGGACTTGGAGCGAAAGATCTATGCCATGATGAGGGACTTTTTGGAGTAAGTCCTTGAATTCATAAAGAGATTCATTTTGACGTTGTTGGAACATCAAGATGTCATTTCTAAGCTTAGTAGTTCTCCCCGGTGGGAAAAATTGAGCAAGGAAACGAGTGGTGAGATCATCCCATGTGGTGATGGATCCCGCGGGTAAACGCTCAAGCCATTGACTAGCTTGATCCCGTAGAGAGAATTGGAATAGGCGTAATCGGGTTGTCTCTCTAGTTTCAACATCTAGGTTTATGGAATCTACGATTTTAAGGAAGTCCTTAAGATGTTGGTTTGGATCTTCGGAACGAAGTCCATGGAATGCACATCCGCTTTGCACCAACCGGATGGTGTCGGATCGCAAGGGGGTCACATTGGCTCCGGTGAGCTCAATGGTGTTTCGGTAGCCTTGGTGGCTAGGTCGGGAATACTCTTCTAAGGTTCGGGGCCTAAGAGGTTCTAGTGGTGGGTTTTGTTGTGGTGGGATGACGGGTTCAAAGATGTTCCCGTCGTCCATGATGTCGGGTGGTGAAGAGTTACGAACAAATACACAAAGAAATAAGATAGACTAAAGAAAACCTAAAAATAAAAATAAAATCTTACTAGAAAGGAATCTAGCAAGTAGACCTAATAAAAAGAAATTCTAACCTAGACAATAACTATTCCCCGGGCTGCGGCGCCAAAAACTTGATGCGTAGGGTTTGAACCAGGCTTTACCTCTCAAGGGATCTTGAGAAGCTTACAACCCCCACCAGGCAGTGTACCTGATCGTTGTAGTATAGTATAGTGACAAGTACCGGGGGATTGATCGTTCAGCTAGGAATAGTGTCGCTAGGATTAGAAAAACCTAATTACTAGTTCTAGGGATGAGAGATGATTCTTTTTGTATTTTTATATTTTTTAGAAAGCAAGTAAATATCTCGGGTTTGAAGGATTTGGGCAGAATTAGTTGCTAGTCAACTAACCCAATACTAAAGATGCAATCAAAATAAAATACTAGAAATGAAAATAAAACTAAATTAAACTAAGGTTGTGAGCAATAAGTGGAGAAATGTGTTTACTTAGATTTCATGACTCCCTAGATATCTTTTACACGTTAATTACTTGTTATAGTTGCGTGGATGACGGATTGTATTCCTTAATACCATTCATGGGGTGGCGTACTTAACTCCCCAATCCTATGAGTGCCTACTTCACTCCTATGTCGAGCCGGCTAAGAAGCTCCTAACATGGGATCATTAGAATTTACTCATGCATTAAATACAACCAATAAAACCTAGTACACATCGGTTCATGTTTCCTAAGATGTTCAAGCATGTTACCAATTGGAGATCTGCCAGTTTTTTTAAGCCTAACATTGAAATCATTCATCCAATACAACCATAAATAAGTAATCAACACATAATCAACATCTAGGTTTCATTAGATCTAAGCAAACACAAGATAAATCTAGCCTAGCATGGTGGAATCAAGACAAGCACAAGATATAGACAACCAACACATAGACATATTGATTGAATTGAAAGAACACTTATCTCAATTACACATGTAAGGGTTCAAGGGCTGAAAACCCTTGAAAAACCTGTAAAATTCGTATGTGGTTCGGCCTTAGGGTTTCTCCAAACTTGTTCCTCTTAATGAATGAAAATTAGAAAACTATATATAGAAAATAGAGGCTGACGGCGTCAAGAACAACATTGTGACGCCGTCATCTCGCCGCCAAAAGAATCCTCGGACTGCCTTGATCTACATCTGACGCCGTCATGTATTAAGTTTTTCCAGGCCGTCACGTATTTAACTCTTGACGCTCTTCCTTGTGACGCCTTCATTTCTGTACTGGGCCGTTATGAAATTTACTCTTTACTCCATCAGGAAAATGCTCTTGACGCCGTCACACACTGTTCCCAGCTTGGAAAATTAAGTCTTTGGCGTTTTCTTCACTTTTATGCTCCAAAAACGTCCGAATTGCTTCCTTTTTCAGATTTCACTCTCAAAGTACCTAAAATCACAAAATGAACGATTTAGGGCAATATTTGATCAAATAAATTCAATTCCGGGCTTAAATGACCCCCTAAAAGTGGTTCATTTTTCGCCTCATCACTTCCCGAAACCCAATATTTGACCACAAACTGTTTTTTAATGAGCGACTTAAAGTTGATCTAAGTACAAAATAAGCAAAAGAGAGAAGAAAATAAGCCAAAGAGACAAGAAATGCACACTGGGTAAGCTAAGAAATCACAATAAGCACTTTGGAATTACCACAGACCAAACAGGTCCTTTGGGGTAACTTGCAGGCCTAATTGGGCTTATCAAATAAGCTAAAAAGCCTAGAAAAGGGTTGGACCCTACAAGCTAAGCTGGTGAACTTTTCAGAAAGTCCAAGGCCAAGGAATAAGCTCAAGGTATGAGTTTGTGGGGGCCTTGGGAAGATTGGGTCAAATACTGATTGCTCAGTATTGGCCCTGGGGTCAGGTCACAAAAGTGGACAAACAAGCAAGGGGCAAATAAGCTAAGGTATGAAATAAGCTCAAATATCAAAAGCTTAACTGATTAGCTAGCCAAAAACAGAAAACACCAAGGGCGGGGTCCACAGGTTAAGTCACAAGGAGCTTATGAACTTAGGCCATTGCACACTGATGAATCAGTGTGGAGGTGTTAGTAAGACAACTATATAACTCAAATTAAGCCCACCAATAAGCTGTAACATGCAAGCAATATCCTCAATGACTTTCTAAAACATCAACAATCTAGAAACAAGATCAATTTTTGAATAACATTTTGACTAATCAAGAAATGGTTAAAACTGATGGTCATGGAGCAGGGCATGTCATTGCCCTGCAGGTCCAAACAACTGATTGCACAAGCTTGAAAAAATCTCCTAAGAATGAAATAACTACAGGTTTTCATAGACTAGGTGGTAGATTTTGATGTCTGAAAATTTCAAGGCCTAAATCCATCAACAAAAATCATGAAAAATCCCTCAAAAATTGAAATTCTGCACTAACAAGGAATTTTGACCTTTTGAATTATTGAAGAACTTTTGACTAAAATGAACTTGTATCCTATTTTATGGACTGGTTAAGTTATGTTAAGCTAATATGAGACTTATTTAAGCTAAGTGAACACCTTTTGTATTGAAATGGATGATTTGGGTCCAAAAGCTTTTGACAGTTAATTCACAAAATTGATTTTTTACTTTATAGCTAATGACCACTTAATTTTTGTGTTCTATTACCCTAAGTGATCCTAGGACATTATGAATGAACAAAAAAAACTTGACCAATTCCACCTCAGTCACAGTGAATGAGGCTGATCCAAACACCCCTTTAAAAACAGTTATGAGAGATTTCCACAAGGACAGACAGATTTAAGAGGTAAATCACCAAACCAATAACTTAACTATTAATATTAACTATATTAAAATCTAAATGAACAATAAATTTCATCAAATAACAACTAGTGCTCAAATGTGCAGATTTAACTAAGCACCCACAGTCCACTACAAATTCTAAGTAAAACTTATCAAATCTACTTCCACAGAAACAAGATCAATTTAATGAGCTAAGAAATCATGAATAAGCAAGAACAAGTACTGATTACTAAAACAACAAAATGGTACTCAGTTGGTGCCTTAGCTGAACATGCATGGTGACTTACACCACTACATGATATTAACCTAATAAGGCCTATATACCAAATGTTGACTAACAACTATAGGGATGAATGTATTACCCGAAATCCGCAAGTTTTCTCTGAAGCAATAACCTATAAAGTATTAAAAGAATAGTTGTCATTTAGAATATTTTAAATGGAAAAAAAAGTTAACTTAATTATATTAATCTGACTAGTAAATAACCTGAATAATAGACTCAAGTTTGAAAACACGAGAATTGAGCTCTTGAATCACATGATCCTTGAGGTCGATCTCTTTTAGAAGACTAGTGGTCTGATACCTTTGATACAGAGGTAAATATCTCTTTTCTGTCCTCCCACGTTTACGTGAAGCAGCAAGCTTCTGTAGATATTCATCGTAAGCATGTGGTACTCTTGTTCGAAGACTCCGTGGTACGTACTCTACGTAATATTTTGTAAACTGCATATACCAATCCGACTGCTGCTCTGCTAACGTTGGTTTCAGATCAAATATTATCTTCGATTCCTAAATAAAACAGAAAAAAGTAGAAACACTTAATAAAGGAAGTTAATAGAATAAAAAAATAAATAATTAATAACAATTTTCAAGGTTTAACCTTGCCAAATAGCAATCCATAATCATTTTTTGTGAACTTTTGTTTCCTTGACCACGATACTGCCCTCGGTATAACGTCCGGGACTTTATTCCACCAATGTCTGCTTTTTTCAAACGACTCAAGAATCCATATCTACAAATATAAAAATTGGTTTAATCTCTGAAACAAACTTTAAATTATCAAAAATTAAGGAAACTTGTGATACACGTAGGACTAACCTTGAAAGCCCAAACAAAACCTTTTATGGTGTATGTTGGAACGTACTTCCGATCGTTTTTTAGTCCCTTCAGGTGTTCCCATCGGTGGTTTGATACGACATTCAATAACTGTCTGTACAAGTGCTGCCAAATATGTTCCCCCCATGGAAAGGAATTCCATCCGTCAAGGTCATCAACCAAACGCACAAGTGCATCAGATATATCTTCAACCAACAACCTACCCAAAAAAATTACCTCGTACACAAACAATAGAGACACACGGATTGCGTCTTCATCAGAAATTTTACCAAACAACTCCTCATCTTCAATGACACCAAGAAGATCTAAATTGGTAAGTTTTACCTCTATCTTTTTAGGAAATAACCTAGACTTAAGTTTTACTTCCCCTGATCTATATAAGTCAAAGTTAACATTCCCAAACCGAAACCCTGTGATAAGAGCAAACTCGGGACGACCAAAATGTAAACTACGACCATCAACATTATATATAAGGGGCATGTCATACTGAGCTTTATCCACATAACCATGTGTTTTTAGTATGCAATCTAACATATGAGGTTCAGGTTCAAAAAAGAAGATATCCAACCATCCTCCGAAACAGGTACTCCTAAACAATTTTCTTCGATTATCATTGAGCTTTTCTTTGATTAATGAAAAGTATTTCAATTTGCTTGTAACAATGACTTTTGCTTCGTATTCCTTAAAAGGAAAAACAAATAAAAACAGGAGCTTAGGTAAATTAAAAAAAAAATAATAAATAAAGGTTACAAGTTTATATGTAAGTATCACTATTTTTACTATGTTTGTAAAGCAATTACAACAATTGGAAAATTAAATGTCACAAAATTTTCAAAAGAATTTACAAGCTTGTGTTTACCGCCGACGTACTAAGTCTTCGCGACAACAATATGAAGCTGTCAAAACAGTTGCCCGTGTAGTTTGAACCTGATCGGGGGTACAGACTATTTCCCGCCGTGTATAAGCAGGATGTATATAGTCTGAGGCCCGATATCTGAGCACAACTCTACAGGGTTAAGTAACCGACCATCTATGGTTCAAGCTCGCCCGGAATCACCCCTTGATCTGTTTGGCCTAGTTGGTTCCCATAGAATAGCCGATTACCACCGATCCGATACAACACTTATGTAGATCATTATCGCAAAGACTAAAACAAAGGTTTCAAAGCAACAAACTTGTAAATTGTTTTGTAAAATTTTGTAAACTTTGATTTTCCAGTATCGATTAAAAAGGTTTTACCAAAACAGCAAATACACAAACAAAGGAAATATTTTTATGTCTAAATTAGGCAGATTATACACATCAATAACCCGTGTATAGACACACTTGAGACTGGTGACTTTTACAACATCAAAATGGGTGAATTCTACAACATCAACATAATTCAGATCCTCTAACATTAACACTTGAGATGGGTGACTTCTACAACATCAAAAACCTTAGCCAAGCAATTTACCACATTAACAGGTATGAAAACCATAAAGCATAAACAATTAAATAACACTAACCCTAAAAGTGGAGATTTTAGTTAACCCTAACAATTACACAAACAATCAACTAATCTTCAGGATTAGACAAACATTTACCATATCCTAAGAAACCAACAACACTAAACAACAATCCTAACCCTAACACTAACAATCAACTAATCAGACAAGAGCCTCATCAGATAAAGCATAAACAATTAAATACTCATCGATGGATTAGACAAACATAAAACTCGTATATTCCAAATTACCGTACCCTAAGAAACCACCAATTGGTCATTATATAAAACCCTAGATCCAGAAAGACTTAAAACAAACAAAGGTATATGTTGCCTAAGATCTGTGTGTGTCTAACATAGGGTGGTTTGGTGTGTGTTAGAGAGGTGGTGCCGGTGTCGACGGTGGAGTAGCAGGGGTGGTTTGGTGTGTGTTAGAGAAGAGGAGGATTAATCGTTTGGTGTTTGGTGTATTTTTTAAAAGAGTATAAATGTATAAAAGTAATAATAAGTATAAGAGTAATTATGGAAATTTTAGTATTTGTATAAAAGTAATAATAGTATTTGTTTTTTAAAAGAGTATAAATGTATAAAAGTATAAAAAAGTGTATAAAAGGTGTATAACATGATAGTACTATGTACTTATATAATAAAATATTATATCCTACCTAAACAGTCGCCCAAGAATGCACATGGGTGGGACCAAGTCGCCCAATAAGTTTGTACTAGAAAATAATAAAAAAAAGACTATACTTTTGAGGAAAAAGACAAAATAAGGATAGTCGCCCAAGAATGTGGGCCCAAGTCGCCCAAGAAAATAATAGGCTAGGTGGGTACAATGCAAGTACATAAGGGTACATGGTGGGGACAACCCATAAGGACACATGTCAACCATATGTAAGAGTTGCCCAAAAATTTTTGAGATATAGTCGCCTCTGGGGTATTTGAAGAAAAACAAAATTGGTAAGGTGAATGGGGTACACATGGTTGTACTTTTGGGGTGATTAAAGAATTACCTCCTTGCTTAATCATCATTTATGTGCCGTGCAAACAATATTTGGTGAATTCACATTAACACCAACTTTGAGCAAGTTGCGCAAATCTTTGATCAATCAAGAATTGTGCAAGAATAAGATCATCTACAATGGGTAAACTAACATAAAGCTTTTCACTATTATAGAAAGCTATTTAAAAGGGTTTTTTGCATTGCATAAAAGACTTTTTGAATAGCTTTTTGACAAAGACTTTGTTAACTAAAAGTCTTTGCAAAAAGCTCTAAATTATTATATAAGTTAAGCATTAAATGCAAAAAGTTTTTAAAACTTTTCCCATTATAGATGCTCTAACTTGTACCCATGGCACTTTTTGCGGGCTTCTGTTAAGAGGTTTATGTTTGTTACATTTACATGTGAGGTACTTGTGATTGTTTATTTCAAACGTGTTTACTTAAAAAGTAATGGAGTAGGTGTCAACTAGCTTATTTAAAGTGTTTATGTTAGAGTAAGGACTAAATATACTAGGAGTTGATACTTTCACCACATTTTTTGATGCAAATACTACAACTGTGCATTGCAGTGTTGTACGGTACAATATTGTAATGCATAAATTGTGGTGCAATCATCAAAAAATATGTTGGGAGTATCAACTCCCAAATATATTGTGTGCACAAATTTTTAACTAAATCACATTAGAAACACATTTTGATAGACCAGTGCATTTAAGATGTTTTGGGCAAACATCGATGTTATTTTTTTTATTATTATTATTATTATTTTTTTCTAAAATTAACAATATATCGAATATATATATGTGTCTCACACCTTACGGAAACCCCCTGGTTCCGTCCCTGGTTAAGTGGTTAGAGTTATATATATAAATGAAAATTGCAAAACCCGGTTTTATGGTTTGGGCAAATTGTAAATTAAGTCACTACAACTTCAAAAATGCATGTATGAAAATCGGATGTAAGCGCAATTTTTTGTGGGAGACTTTGGTATACGACTAGGGATGAGCAAGGTATTGGCCCCGTACCGATCTCGTACCGAATTAGTGGTACCGATTTTTTTCCGATCATAAATTAGTGGTACCGGTACCGTACCGAACGGGATTCGGATACAGGTACCGGAAAATCGGGTTTTTCTCGATTTTTTTCGTGAATTTCTCGATTTGGTACCGGTCCCGTATCGAATTAGTGATCCTGATTTTTTTATCTTATTTCGTAGTCCCGGTACCATACCGTATATCAGAAATCAATACAGTTTCGGTACGGTTCCGGTTCAGTTTCAGGATTCGAGTCGAAATACTCATCCCTATATACAACTATTATCCTTTGTAAAGTCCAATTAAGAAAGAGAAATGCACACAAAAATTCTATACAAACATTGCACTTGCGTCTCTTTAAGTTGCATAAAGCTTAAAAATGCGCATGCAAATTTACTCATAATTTTATCAAAACATTACTAAAAATGCGCATGCAAATTTACTCATAATTTTATCAAAACATTACAATTACGCATCGCTTATATAATAAGAAAAGATACAAAATAAGAAAATTAATTTTTCTAATTAAATAATAGGAGAACTCAGCTTTGAAATCGAGTTTTTTTGATTGACTAATAAAAGTCAGCTTTGGCTTCAATTTGATCAAACCCATCTAAATTTCCATGGAACAAATAAATATAAAACCACATGTGTTGATTTTATAAAGAGAAAACTAAAAAAAGAGTGTAGATAATAAAACATTTATTTTAATTATTAACTAAAGGGATTGTCTAACCGGTGCCCTAAGGGCACTGGTTAAGAAGGAGGAGGACCCACAAAAAAGTACTAAAAAAATATCTTTTTATTGAAAAAGTGTAAGTCACTGAGTCTTTTAATTATTTTTTTAGTGTTTTTTTGTGGGTCCTCCCCCTTCTTAACCAGTGCCCTTTGGGCACTGGTTAGACAATCCCTTAACTAAATTATAAGGATTTGCGTAAATTTATCGGTTTTCATGTTTTTAATAACTTTATAAATTCAATAAATGCCCTAAAGATTTTATGTTTTAAAAAACATATGCGTTGTTGTTATTACTAAATATTATTATCATTATATATTAAATTTATGTATATATATAGAATTATAAATATTTAAATAAAAGCACGAGTTAGTAAATAGATACGTGATATTATACATATACGGACGACTCATGTTATTCCGTCTTATGAGATTAAGTAAGGAGATTCACAAACGGTATATTTTTTTTCATAATGAAGTTCAACAACGCTTCATGTTACTTTATAAGTTTAAACCCAGCATATACGGATTTAAAAATTAAATATGACTTAAATTATTATTACGATGAATATAAATATCAAAATGAAGGTACGACCCTACTGATTAATGTGAGTTGAAAATAATTACATGAAATTATATATATAGCAACTACGCATATAATTCCTCTTTATAGTTTAAATAAAGATATCTTAAAAAACAAAATTTCAAGAGTCATTATGTGTCACTAAACACACATAAATTGTAAAACATGATATCAATATTTAAGTTTAAACAACATTAATTTAACATCATGTCAGTTAAATAAAGTTAAATATTTTTTTCAACAAAAATATATACACAATATTAATTGAATCAATACATAATGGGAAATATATGTAAAAATCTGCCCGTTTATCGATATTGTAACTATATAAATACAATTTATTGACATAATTTTATAAAGGGTTTTTTTATCTTGTGCCCTAGGGCACAAGATAAGAAAGACAAAAAGTACTAGGACCCACAAAATAGATTTCGGGATCCATAAAATATGTATTTTTTGTGGATCCTTTAGTACTTTTTTTATTACTTTTTGTCTGGCATAGATAGAAAAACCTTTTTATAAATAAACCCGTGTATTTGAGTGGTCAGAAGCTATTCAAAAGAGAGAGAGAGAAAAAAAAAAAAAAAAAAAAAAAAAAAAGTTACTAGGAAATCAAAAAGTAAATAATATGCCATATAGAATTTTCACTGTCAAAAACTCAAATGTTTCACTGAGATGACTTTGTTAATTTTTACTGTAGTTTTCTAGTTAAAAAAAAGTCTTGATTTTTGTTAGAAAAAATCAAACTCTTGAACCCCCTTTGTCTTATTCTACCCATCTTCTTATTATCAAACAATCATCATCATCATCTTTATTATCACCTTCCACAAAAAATATAAATACCAATCACATCACCCAATACCTCAAAATCTCATCTCCCAAAAAACACACACACACACTCTTTATCCTTCATCTTCAGTTTTGACTTTTTTTTACCCAACAGTAAAAAAAATGTGGGGATTTGGGGGCAGATTTTACTGGGGCTCTAAAAGAAGAAGAAATAAAGGTGGAATTGTGGTTGTATTTGCATGGATGTCAAGTCAAGATAAACATTTGAGAAACTATGTTGATCTTTATGAATCACTTGGTTTTGATTCACTTATTTGTCATTCTCAGTTTCTTAATTTGTATGTTTTCTTAAATACCCTTTTCTTGTTTTTATGTTTTTAGTATTGGGTCTTGGTTTATTAGTGATTTGTTTGCTGCATAAGTTATAAAGTTGGAATCTTTTTTAGTAATATGTGAAGTTTGGGTTTTGATGCTAATTGGTTATAAAATTTGAATCTTTAGTAACATTCTTTAATACCCTTTTCTTGATTTTATGTTTTTAGTATTGTTTCTTGGGTTGTTAGCTCTAAAGTTTGGGGATTTCATAGTTTCTGTGTTTGCATATGTTGGACTTTGACTTTTTTTGATTGATTATAAAGTTGGTATCTTTAGTGATATTTGGGGTTGTGAAGATTTAAATTTTTTTGTTTTGATGTTTATTTGGTTATAAAGTTTGGATTTTTAGTGATATTGGGGTTTGTAATGGGTGTTATGAATTTTGATACAGTTTTTAGTACTATTGTTAATTCTATACGATTGGGTGAGTGTATCTAGAACACCCTTTTAGTATTGTAAGTTAATGAGAATTTTAGTCCCAGTAATCATCATTTACATTTTACGGGCTTGTCTAGGTTTATAATAATGGGTAACACTCCCACTTTACCCTTACCGATATTGTGAAACTTTCCAAGTTTTGGAAGTTAATGGGTATGTTAAATGCGTTAAGCGTAGAGTTGGCATTCTGTCAGATAAGATTTGCCATAGTTGTACGTATTAAGGAAGTGTTTCGATTTTTTTTGTTTTGTTTGTGAACGATAATTATGGGATGGAGGGAATATTATAAGGCAATTATTGTGGATCAAAATTGGTACCATGAGCACTTTGTGAAGATTACATTGGGGAAAGTAGGTCATTATATCTTAAAGTTTGCTAAAAATGAGCTATTAGTATAGGAAGAAATTGCTGCTTTAGGTTGATGGAATAACATTTTGCGTGTGGTACTTTGGATCGCACATGTTGCAAGTAGGTCATTTTTGCTTAAAAGTTGTTAAAATTGTTGCTATTTATATGAAAAGAAATCAATTTGCTTTTTGGGGTGAATGAATTAATATATTGCGTGTGGTACTTTGGATAGAACATTATGGTTGGTAGGCTGTCAATTATGTACGAGCTTCGTAGTTCTGATGTTGATCTAAAATTGAAAATTAAGTTGTTGAAATTAGTACAATTATCAACCTTGTAATTAACAATGATGGTCAATAATCAATAAAATAAACTAGTCGATACTGGTTCTTACCGTCGTATAAATACTTTATTATTGCTGTTTACATTTGCTTTTATGCATTGACATGAAGAGATTTGCAGGTTCTTCCCTGATAAAGCCAAAATGTTAGCACAAGACATTCTAAATGAGCTTGTTAAGGTTCGTTCCATGACTTTCAATCAGAAAAAAAATGTGTTTTTGCTACTGAAATTTCCTTTTTTTTTATCAGTTAGAAAATTTCTGTTTCTCAATTTTGTTGATGATGTATTTGTTAAATATATATTTAAATAACTGATTTCTGTTATTTTGTAAATAAAGGAACTAAAAATAAGGCCATGCCCGGTTGTCTTTGCATCTTTTTCCGGTGGTCCAAAAGCTTGCATGTATAAAGCTTTGCAGGTAAATAGAACTTTCATCTTCACATCTAGTGTTATTTTACTAAGGGTTAGCTACTAGAGAAAAAAACATACTATTAGCCGCTTTTCAATTTGAATAAAAATGATGATGATCAAAACCAATTCGGCAATATTCTTATAGAAACAACCACTTTTGGTGGTAGATTACTCATTTGTCATGGTGGTAATTTTTTGAAGTACGCTATAAAATCGGACTCATATGACATTTGGTTATTTAGTAATTAACCCTTTTCACAAAGGGTTTCATACGTTCTGATTTTTTTACTTGGCATCTTTTTGTTTTAGTTAATGGACTCGATGGGTGAATCTCAAGGAAATCTGGTACGATTTTGATCTGTACTCCACTCTATTCCTTTGTATTGATTTTCACTTTATATGATTGAACAAAGTTCAAAATATTAGTTTTTATAGCAAGGTCTATTCAGCCAAAACATCAGTCACTCATGATTTGGGTTTGACCTAGAATGGAAATTTTGACTCGTTTACTTATGATTGTTAATTCGTGTTGTATCTTATCTTGAACGTATCAAATAAACAAGTTAGCTGAAAAGGTGACAGATCAAATGGGTTGAAATTTTCCCAAACTCTATATCTTATGCATACGTATTCTTAGAATGTTTTATTCAGTTTTTTTTAATATTCCGTAATAATTTAATAATGTTTGTATTTTTGTGATCATAATTACCACATTAGATTTAGTAATTCCGTTTTTAAGAAATGGACAAAGAAATGTTTGTGATCATAATAACCCAACCCAGCCTGCTATTATATGACCCGTTCCAACTGAACCCACTTTACCCATTTCCCAGTGCCCTGAGTATTATCGGCTACACTAATCTGAATGCTTGTTTCCTATTCTTAGGTGAAGGATGACTATCATCTCGTTAGAGAGTGTCTTTCTGGACACATATTTGATTCTTCTCCTGTGGATTTTACAAGTGATTTAGGCACCCGGTTTGTTCTTCACCCAAGCATTCTTAAAATGTCAAGTCCTCCAGTAATAGCAAAATGGATTGCAAATGGTATCTCGTCTAGTCTTGATGCTTTGTTCCTTACTAAATATGAGTCACAACGTGCAGAATATTGGCAGACTTTGTACGCAACTATAGTAAGTTTCTTTTAGTTGCTTGTTTCTCAAGTTAATCCTTTTTTTTTTTTTTTTTTTTTTTTTTTTTTTTTTTTAATTCTTTCCATTTCTTATTTTGATAATAATGCAGAGCATGAGAGCACCATATCTAATACTTTGCTCAGAAGATGACGATCTTGCCCCTTATCAAATCGTGTGCAACTTTGCTCAGCGATTAGAAAGACTTGGCGGTGATGTTAAATTTGTAAAATGGAGTAGCTCCCCTCATGTAGGTATGCTCCCCTGTACCCTTTATTTGTAGTTTTACGGCTGTTATAAGTTCATTAATTGTTTGCCCTTATTCTTCCATTTATATTTTTAAACTTGTATTGTACGCATTATACAGATGGCAACAAGACAAATATGGGGCTGGGAGTCATTCCCCTGTATCTGCCCAACATTAAATATCATAAAGCTCCCATTATCCAATACCAATTTCCCACAGGGATTAATTAAGCACATTGGTTTTTAAGAGCATCCAGGTCCCTGGAAAATATAAGTAAAACCAATTAAACTCTTAGTATGCTTTCAATAGCAAAAACACCTGTGCATATGCCAAGGATGGACTTATTTATTAGGTCACGGATTCATGTTGCATGACCTGAGTTGGTTTTTTGTTGTCATGTTAACTTTATAAAATAAGCTGTAATGATGCTATCCAAATATATAAATCTGTAATGATACTGCATATCAAGTTAGAAAAGGGGGCCTGTCCGCCACTGGTAGTTGCTCTTTTACTACAATTTGAACAATTTAGATGTCCAGAGACCATTATAGGGAGTGTTTGGATTGCGTTTTGAAATTGATTATCAGGATCTTTTGGATAAATAATTTTTTTATGGGAGATGATATGTACACATACACTTTTACTTTGCACACATAAATTTATGTGTGATGACAAGCAAATTGATGTGTGGGGACAAGCAAAATTATGTGTACAAAGTAAAAGTGTATGTGTACATATCACTTCCCTTTTTTATTGGTTTGGACAAATAACTAGTTTCATACTAACTGCAGCAAAACCGATTATCAAAAAGGTAAAATAAGATTACATAAGAGTAATGCTACATCCACACAAAATTTATCAAAAAAAAAAAAAAAAAAAAACACACACACACACACACAAATGTGGCAAATGTAATTCACCAATCATATTGTATTCTACTCTCTTATTTTTCACCCTCCATGTTTGGTTGCCATGTAAGCGTGTGGAAGTTTTTTTGTAAATATTTTGTGAGTGTAGCATTCCTCGATTACATAATTACCCTTTTTTTAAACCTAGTATGGAAGACTTGATTACCATGTTAAAACTAGTTTGGTCTTTTTATCTTTTATGCATCAATCCGCTAAATTATCAGAATTTGTCAAACAAGTAAATAACCATTTGTCTCCTGCTCACAGTCAATCGTGTGGTTCTGCTTATTCAAAGTGACAATCACTTGCATAAACGCACTTACAAGCTGTATAATATTTGAACAGGCTAACAATCACTTGTGCAGGTCATTATCGAGATCATCCAGATGAGTACAAGGCTGCTGTGTCTGAGCTCCTAATAAAGGCAGTATCAGTTTACTCACAAAGAGCTCAACAAGTTAGTGGGTCCCGCAGCCAGACCTCAGAACCATTAAACCACTTAAGGGAAGCAGTTTCTAGTTCTAACCAATACCAAAGCTTCCATAGAATTACTCTCGATTTAAATGACC
Organism: Artemisia argyi; assembly: GCA_030686995.1. Classification (NCBI taxonomy): domain Eukaryota; kingdom Viridiplantae; phylum Streptophyta; class Magnoliopsida; order Asterales; family Asteraceae; genus Artemisia; species Artemisia argyi. The sequence goes on from CM060689.1 coordinate 142,786,029, forward strand.
ACTTTGTCGTTCCTGGCTCAGTCGAGTACCATGAAGGTAGAGACGTGGGGTCCATTCAAGACGAACATAAAGAACGTTTCATCCCACGATCGTCACCACCAAAAGTCAACGCTAATGGGATTCTTGGTCAAATGCTCTTTGATGTTTGTGTCCCTAAGAATGTTGAAGATTGGGATTTAAAGTCATCGTCATCTTCCTATTCTACATTTGCTTCGGGTCGAAGACATTCACATTTTAATCCAATAAAATGTATCCGGAGATCGAGACTCTGATCACTTACGGATACTTGTGTATTTTACTGAAGAAGTTAAAAGAGTTGGTTTGAATAATAAGGGTTTTAACATGAGATGTATATACACATATATTCGAGTCGCTGACTTTTTGTATGCTATTGGCAATAAAAAGGAAGTTTTGATGACTACTCTGGTTCTTACGTATCTCTTATGTTGTATCATCAGTATGCCATTAGCATCTTGCAACACGACGTCATTTTGTCTGGTACTCATGGACCGGTCCTGGACGGCTGGGTTAGATCGGATCATTATATCTAGGTCATAATCTTTTTACGAAAGCCTGGTTAGGATACGACAGGTTAGACCAAAACCTGTGAATGATTGTACGTAAGTCGAACTAGGACTGTGCAGGGGTATATCTAGGAGCAACCCTGATTAAAAACATGCTCGGTTAGGATTGGTGTTAAGTACTAGGCCTAAAAATGGAGTTGTTTTGTGTAGTATGTACTAACTATCAGTTATAATCATACGTTGGTGTCATATTGATTAAACAAAAAGTTAGATAAAAACATTATCTGTTGTTGTTGCTGTTTCCGTAGGTCTAGAAAACAGCTACAGTAGTTTTGATAAAGAGGAACACATTTACGAACACGACTATCGTTGTCTGTTAGTGTAACAGCAGAATTAGGCCTTGGATTTTCAGGCGGTATGCATGACGACACATGGGATATGTGTTTCGTGAAAACCATTCATGGATACACGCATGTACAAAGAAAGACATGAAGACAGTTTGGTTATCGTATAATTTACGGAGTATCTTGATCTGACATATATTCATCAATGCATATGGGACATGTTGTGGTTGCATGGGTTTTAAGGAGGTGGTGGTTGATGGGTCATCCAACGCAGACTACAAAAATGACTCGTTCCAACTTAACCTGTTTTAACCATTTCCCAATGCGCCGACCCAGCCATCTTTCTGTTATCCACTGCATATTCTGAGAACTTGTTTTGTGTTCTACGGTGAAAGATGACTATAGTCTTGTTAGAGACTGTTTCTTGGGACATGATTCTTCTCTTGTTTTCACAAGGGATTTAACTAGGCACCCCAGTTGCTATTAACTAGAGAATTGTTAAGCAGTCCCTTCCTACAAAAATAGCAACATGGCTTGCAAAAAGTATCTCATATAATCTTGATGCTTTGATTCTTACTAAACTTGCAACACGATATGCAGAAGATTGTGAAGGTCATTATCAAGGCCATCCGGTATTTGGCTGCTGTGAGTGATCCTTTAACAAAGGCGGTATCAGTTTACTAAAAAAGAACCCAACAAGTTAGTAGATACCAGTACAGCCAGATACCAGAATATTAAAGGGATAATGATTTCTAAATGTATCCAACTTGACACGTTTTACCAATTAGTGTATGGAACTTTTAATTTTGCTATCTTGTGTAATAAACTTACTAATCTTTGCAAATTTGTGTACTCGTCCCACATGGCAATGAGATTAGCTGACTTGGCAAGGTGGACTTTTTTGACCCCGTTATATTTTAAAAAAACCCGTTAATTTCACCCGTTTTCCGTTATATGTATTTTTTTAATATTAAATTTTCTTTATACACTCTCTCTCACCATAATCTACTTTCCCAAATCCATTCACGATCTCACACACTAACCTAAAATAAAAAAACCCTAATTTCAATTTGATGATTTACAATGTCTTCTGAGTAAGTACAACAATCAATTAATTGATTTCCCTAATTATTTCAAACCTAATTTACTGTTCTTATTTTTTGTTTTAGTAAACCCTAATTTGCGATTGTGTGTTTTACAGAATGATACCTGGACCCGATGGTATAGAGATAGACGTATGGAATGATGGTATTTTCAAGGAAGATCCGTTAAGGTATGAGGATGGAGTTATTTTGAATGCGTATATTGCTAGGCTGCCACTCAAGGTTCTGATAGAACATGTAAAGAGGTATACTAACTGTGCTCATGTATTTGGTCTATATTATAAAATGCCACATAGTGAGTTGGATAAGGGTCTAGTAAAATTGGATTGTGATTGGGAATGCAATAGGATGTATGATTTAGCTAGGTTGTTTGGGAAAATAGAAGTTTATGTAGACCACACAAACCTTGACTTTAGCAAGTACCTAGCTATCAATGACCCTCATACACCTACTTCTAAGTATAGAGCAGAAGAGAAAAAAAGGTATTGTAATGAATTTAGTGAAGATGAATTGGTGAATTGGGTTGAGCAAGAGGTTGAAATGGAAGTAGGAATTGGTAATAATTTTAAGGGTAAGGCAATTGTGGTTGATAAGGGTAAGGCAAGTGTTGGTGATGCCGGTGTTAGTGATCCTGATGTTAGTGAGTTATTGGTGGCAACAACTAATGCAAGTGCTAGTGACAGTGATGATAGTGATTATGTTGATACTGGTATGATACAAGAGAGTGACAGTGATGATAGTGCATTTTCAGACAAGTCGTTTGACTATTTAAGTGCTGGCGAGGAAGAATTAATTCAGCATAGAACTAGGAAAGCAAATAGGGTAAAGACCAAAGGTACATCAGTTCCTAATATGGCTGCAAATCCTAGTAATACTAGACCAAGAGGAGGTGAGAGGAGTGAAGTATTTGTTGAGCATGATGAGTTCATAGATGAGTTGTTGAAGAAGATTAATGATGTGGATTCTGATGGGAACTTACAAGACCCATTTTTGGGTGTGCAATCCACTCAAGACAGATATCCTACACATGATGAAAGCACACATTGATTTGTTAAAAGATGATATAAGGTATGTGTTAATAATATAGTTTTCTCACCTTACTCACTTATTCATTGTTGTTTACTAACCCTAGTAATTTTGACAGATTTTGGCATGTAATACCTGTCGGGGGCAATAATTTTGAAGTCAGGAATGGAAGTTACTCATTCAAAGTAAAAGTTGATGAGAGGACCTGTTCTTGCAGGATGTGGCAGTTATCTGCCCTTCCATGTGTCCATGGTACAGCTGCAATCCTAAGGATCAACAGGCTTCCAGAGGCGTATGTTCCAAATTGGTTCAGGAAGGAGCTATACTATGCAACTTACCACAACTATCTTAGTCCAGTTGGTGGTATTGACTTTTGGCCTGACCAAAGTCAATACTCCAAAGTCTTACCTCCAAAATTCAAGAAAATGCCAGGAAGGCCAAAAAAGAAAAGAATAAGGGCAAAAGGTGAAGGTGGGAGCTCCACAAGGGTGTCGAAGGTAGGTGTTTCAATGACTTGTCAAAACTGTTTTAAAGTAGGTCATAACAAAAAAGGATGTAAAGAAGCAGCAGTTGAAAAACCTGTTAAGCCAAAAGGAAAAGCTGGTAGGCCAAGTAAGGTACAAGCTAGAGAAAATGTTGAGACTGCTAGTAATAATGTTGAGACTCCTAGTGGTGAAAGTGTTGCAGTTGATGTTAGGGGATCTGATATACCAGGTATGCATACTCAATCTCAGCAAACTGCATTTACAAGGGTTGGTGGAGTACAATTTGCAACAACTGGTGCAAGAAGGTCTTTAAGGCCACATCAGCCAACTAGCAAGGGTTTTGCATATTGGTTTGGTGAGGAAAGGGCAGGTCAATCAAGTGGTTCTAGTCAACCAACTCAGGGAAGTCAAACATCTCAGCCAAGTCAAGCTATGCAGGGCATCCCAACTCAAGCCAGCCAAGTCTTTCAAGCAAGTCAACCAAATCAAGAAGTCCAACCAAATGAACAAAGACCATTTGTCATTCCTAGAAGGGTACAAAGCCAGAGAATTCTACAAAAGAAGTTGTTCAAAAAGGTTGATGGCGAAGGAAGCTCTCAGGAGCATGCTATGCTGTTAGATTAAGTAGTTCTTGTATTTAGATTGCCATATTTTGTGTATTCTTTGTTGGCAATCCTAAACTTGCAAGTATGCAATTAACCATGTTAGAATTCTAATTAACTTATAATTGCCATGTTTTGTGTATTAAATCTGGGCAATTAACTTAAGTATGACTGTACTTTGACTTTTAACAGTCAACTCTTGATATTAATGCAGAAACATGACTATGATAGTCATGTTAAGAGAATCCTTACACTTATTTGTCCATAAGGCAGTTGTAACAGTCAAGTCTTGACACTGTTTTTTTCTCACCTGCAAATGTAGGCTTTTTACATGCTACTTTTACCAAGGGAATCCTTACACTAATTTGACCATTTGCCTTTTTACATTGAATTGGACAGTTACACTTTGACCAAGTTTGCATTGAATTGTATGTTGAATTGGACAGTTACACTTTGACCAAGTTACACTCTATAAATGAGATAAACTTTACAAACACAAAGCACCACCAAAGATTAGTAAGTTTGCAGCAAATACCAAACAAATGGGTTCCAAGAAGAAAGGTATCCATCTTAACTCTCTTTGCTAATATCCACTCTTTTTCAAATTTTTTTTAGTGTTTTAATCTGTTTTACCTTCTTTCTTTTTTTTTTAAATTTTCTTGTGTGCAGAAATCATAATCATTTCATCCAGTGAATCTTATGGAGAATGGAGTGATGCATGGGAAAACAATCTTCCTGAATGTTCTGCAAAAACTCCATTTCATGCCAAGGCACTCTCTGAAAGTTCTAGTGAAACATGGTCCAACTATTTTCCTGAAGGATGGGAAAGCTCAGGCCTAACAAAGGAAGCTGCTATGAAGAAAAAAATGGATCCATTTCATGCCAAAGTACCAACTGCCAAAGAAGAATTCCTTGCAAGGGCTAAGGTTTTGGGCCTTCCAAATGCAACATTTTGTGCAGATCATGGTATCAAACCATGGTCTCCCAAAATTGCCAAGGAATGTTCAAAAGGGAAGGGGAAAAAACCAATAGGTTAGTTGAATGTTGGTCCTTTGTGTTAGTTCAATGTTGGTCCTATGTATCTGGCTCACTTGCCCCTTTGAATAAAACTTTGACTTTCTAAAGTCAATTACTAAACCTGTTAAGCATGAGAAACACAAGAAAGGGATGTTTATACCATGGAAAATTGCAAATTTTTCATTGCATTACAAAATATTGACTTTAATTTATGCAGTCAAATTAGAACATAAACCTAATTACTACATTACAACTGTTAAAACCTAAAGCTGCTAATCATCAAGAACTTACATCAGTTTCCAATTTTCATTCCAAATACAATAGAAAAGATGATTATAATCCCAATCAAGATGATAAACAGCCTATCATACAATTTCAATTTTGACTTTGTGCAAGTCAATTCATGATCCAACTGAGTCTTCTCCATTGTTAGAACATCAATGTCCTCTTGCATTTCATTCCTCTGATTCCCTCTTTTGGCCTTTTGGTGCTCATCATACAACAACTCCCTGTAGTAGTCACTAGGTAGATCATCATCAAAAAATTCATAGACCCCACACTTTTTACGCTTGTCAAATTTGGGACAACTAATAAATCGTTTCCCAGGATTCTCTCTTGTCCAAGCCGTTTTGACAGTCATAGCAAGTCCACATCCACAATGTGTTGTAACGTACTTATGTGTAACTCTTTTGGTTCCTGGGGCGTAATCAGCCATGATGGAATTGTGTGTGTCTGGGTTTGGATTGTATGTGTCTGGGTTTGGATTTGTGTTTGTCTGGTTTTTTTGTTTGGGTTTAGGGTTTGGATTGTGTGTGTCTGAGTTTGGATTTGTTTGGTGTGTGTGTGTTTTTTGATTTCATTATTTACATAAAACAAAGAATAAAAACGTTATACAAAAGGACAAAAAAAATGACAGCGTGGCTGCACCCGTGGTTGCCAACATGGCAAGAAAAAACGTTAAAAGCCTTAATCACACCGTTATTACACAAGTTTGCAAAGATTAGTAAGTTTATACCCCAAGATAGCAAAATTAAAAGTTGCATACACTAATTGGTAAAACGTGGAAAGTTAGATACATTTAGAAATCATTATCCCAATATTAAACCACTTGAGAGAACCAGTTTCCTTGGAAGTTCAATGCAATAATGCTAGAGCTTCCATATAATCACTCTTGATTTAACTGACCACTTTGTCGTTCCTGGTTGAGTTGAAAATACCATGAAGTTGAAGACGTGGAACGAAGAACGTTTTATCACCTCCAAAGTTAAATGCTAATTGGATTCTCGACAGTCGTCGCATAATAGATGTATGGTTTTGTTCGATGTCGATTTTCTTCTCCTTTTTGTTAGAAAGGCATTTATAGCATATACAATCTCACACAGATACATTAATCTCACACAATTGGCATAACAGTACTTGAACCCATTGGGACCTTAACTTTGTCACGGAACCCGCATAAGCGAATAACAAATGAAATTGTGTAAACAAACACATTTGCCTACATAAGCCATCAACATCTCAATTACCATTTTAAACGAACCAAAACAAATGAAAGATGAGTACTTTGTATTCCTCATAAAACAATTTTGAATTACACCAATCATATTTGAATTACACCAATCATATTTGTAGGTTTATTCTTAGCTTCATTACTTAGGCCTACAAATCATTTTTCTTTAGATATATCAACGTACTTTGTATTCCTCATAAAATTGAAGCTTTATAAATGCATTGTGGACTAGAAAGTAGAAACTGCTTTTTTTATTTTAAGAAACGCGCGTAGCGTTTTGTCTAATAATTAAAGGCTTTTTAATACATACTTACTATACTAACTGAAAGAAAAAGTCTTTTTTTTTTTTTTTTTTTTTAAATGCTTTCATTAAAACAACGCCAAAAACGGCCCTCAAAAAGGGGACCGTAGGCTCAAACCACTATAAACATATACAAAGGAAAACGATGCCAATCCTTCCAAACAATCGTATAACATTTATATCTACTTTTAACCCAAAGGTACGTAAGGGACTTAACTCTTGCCACGATCTTCTCCACATTAGGACGCGTGCCATTGAAAACCATGTCGTTTCTAGCGTTCCACAACGACCACATAGTAACCACTATAATCCCGTGCACTATGTTCTTCTTTTTCTTGCAGCCCTGCACTGATTTGTAGACTTCCAATAGATCTTTAACCTCAAAAGCATATATCGGATCTAGCCGGCACCATTTACCAATCTAGTCCCAAACACTTGAAGCAATAATGCAATCCGAGAGGATGTGCATCACCGTCTCATCATTGTCATTACACCAAGTGCAAATTCCATCTGCAATGCTAATGTTCCTACGCAAGAGAGCCATCTTTGTTGGAAGCCTATTCATCTCCGCTCGCCAAGCCATAATGGAACATTTCAAAGGAACCCATGAGACCCATTTGAAGTTAAAATTATCCCCAAAATCTGATCTTTGCATCAGCATTTTAGTCGTTGCATTGGTTGAGAATTCCGCACTTGTTGCAGCAGCCCAAACCCATTCGTCATTCCTCGAGCCAGCGTCTATCCCATTTAACATATCGCACAAGTTAACCCATTGGACCAGCTCATCTGCCGAGACCATATTGTCTATCCAATCAGCTGTAACCACTCTTTTATTGTATACCACTGCAGTCCGCTCCGACACCCAACACTTCTTATTGTTCTCTAACCTGTATAGCAGTGGGAATTTATGTTTGAGAGCACAATCTCCAAGCCAAACATCCAGCCAGAACCTGACAGTATTTCCGCACCCCACTTTAGCTCTAATATAAGTGAACAGCAAAACGTTATCGACTTTCAAACCTGCTGCAACTTTGACAATAGACTTCCAATTTCCAAACGCGTACTTATTTACCGGAAGCATCTCCCGCATATTATTACTCTTGTGACATACCTCAATAACCTTTTTCCAAAGAGCCCCTTGATTAGAGCGAAATCTCCACACCTACTTAAAAATAAGCGCTTCATTGACGTCCTCTAATCTTTTAATACCCGAACCTCCATAACGCTTCGGAGTGGTGACTCGAGACCAACTCACCCAGTTTATCTTGTTTCCATCATTCGATCCGGACCATAAGAACTTCCTCATGATTTTTTCAAGATTATCTAAAACTTTACGAGGCGCTTTATATAAAGAAAAGTAATAGATGGGTAAACTTTCAAGAACCGCTTTAATAAGCGTCACTCGACCACCTATAGACAATAGTTTTGCTTTCCAAAGGGCCAATCTTGATTCGAACACCTCCACTACTTTCTTCCAACTAGAGTACTTGTTCATACTAGCCCCTACTTTAATCCCCAAGTAATCAAAAGGTAAGACATCTCGTTTACAACCCAAAGTCATAGCCATATCTTCAGTTTCCTCACTGCCCGTCCCAACTCCATACAAGTTGGACTTATTTATGTTGATTTTCAGCCCCGAACAAGCGTGAAAAACTCTTAAAATTCTGGCCAAATTCAACACATTCCCACTAGACCATTCGCCTAGAATGAGCGCATCATCGGCATATAACATATGAGATAAAACCAAACCATTTTTTTCAATCTCCACACCTTTAAATTCACCCACCGAAACCGCTTTGTCTATCACTAGAGAAAGAGCTTCCATGACTACCAAAAAAAGAAACGGGGACAACAGATCACCTTGCCTAAGCCCTTTATGACAAGCAAACTCAAACGTAGGAGACCCGTTTACTAAAACCGCGGAGCGTGTCGACTTGAGAATTCCCAAAACCCACATACACCATCCTTGAGGAAAATTCATTTGTTCCAACATAGAGATTAGAAAACCCCAATTCACATTGTCATACGCCTTTTCAAAATCGATTTTCAATAAAAACGCCTTTTTAGATTTCCGCTTTAACCAAGCAAGAATTTCATTTAGGACAAGGGGGCCGTCCAGAATATACCTATCCTAAAGAAAAGCCGATTGAGACTCCGAGATCACTGTTCCCATAACCTTCTTCATTCTTATAGCCAAGATTTTGGATATAACCTTGTTAATCATACCAATCAGATTAATGGGCCTGTATTCTTTCATATTTGTTGGGTTCTTGCATTTAGGCACCAATGTAATGAACGAAAGACTACATTCCGGGGATATATAACCATTCTCATAAAATTCAGCACAAATCTTGATAAAATCCCCCTCCAAAACATCCCAAAACTCATGTACAAAGTGAAAGTTAAAGCCATCAGGCCCGGGAGCCTTATCCTTACCACATTCGAAGGTTGCGCATTTTATTTCTTCCTTGGAAAATGGAAGAACTAATTCATCCCCAAGCTGAGCCGAGATGGTTTTAATCGAGTCACAAAATAGTTTTGGCTGATCCTTACAAACCTCACTGAAGTGGCTGCGAAAAAATCTTAAGACTTCCCTTTTGACAATGGTTGGCTTCGTGTTCCACTCCCCATCAATATCAATACTCGGAATAGCATTACTCGATCTTCGCCCATTAATAACTCTATGGAAATACCCGGTGTTATCATCCCCCATAGCAGCCCATTTAACCCGAGAACGTTGCTTCAGATCTTTATTTTTTGATTCATTTAATTCCTCAATTCTTGTCTTACATTCCTCCAAAATCCATGCTTCTTCATCCGATAGGCTGCGAACTTCCAAGATTCTTTCTATCGCATCCAACTCCCTACAACAGGCCTCATGTTCTTCGGCTTCCAACTTAGACAAATTGGTCCACCACTTCCTCAGCTCTACACCTAAAATCTTCAACTTACGGTATAAAACTGATTGAGCCGAACCTTGACCGCCATCCTTGCCCAAAATACCACGAACCAAATCAACACAACCCTCTTTTTTGGTCCAAGAGTTGAACCATCTAAAGGGCTTTGGGCCAAAATTTTTACTAACCATATGAAGGACCAAGGGGCAATGGTCAGAAAAACCCCTCGGAAGAGCTCTAAGAGAAGCATTAGGCCACTTGTTAAAAGTATCACCACAAACCAACACCCTATCGATCTTACTTTGCTTTTCTCCATTACCCTTCCTTGCGAGAAACGTAAACTTCCTACCTATAAGAGGGTACTCCACCAAACCCGTTTCATCAATGAAGGCATTAAAATCCATGGCCATTGCCTCGTTAAACACCGTGTTCTTCCGTTCATCCGCACTTCTAATTGTATTAAAGTCTCCCAAAATAATCCATATACCTTCATGATGCTCCATAATACTTTTCAAAGATTGCCAAACCAACTGTTTTTGTGCTCTAGATTTAGGGCCATAAACATTTATCACATTCACCTTCAAATTACCCTCCTTCAACCAACCACCAATCATCAAAAAATTCCTATTCTTTATCACAAGCTCTTTTTCAAAAGCACCTTTATCCCACACTGAAACCAAGCCTCCCGAAAGCCCCGTCGGATCAACATAATCAAAATCATAGCTACCTCTACCCCAAAAACGATCTAAAGTGATTCTACTCAGGCCCTGAAATTTCGTCTCTTGCATAACTAAAAACCCCACATCATTCTGACTTCTAAGAGATTTAACCCACCCATCCTTACCGTCAACCCCCATACCACGAATATTAACATTTAAAAAATTCATTTTCTAACCTCTTGTAATCCTTCCTTTGTAATGGAATCCCGGATTAAATCTTGAAAGTTCTGAAGTTCGCCAATTTCCTCCCCAAGGTGACCGTAGAAACCACCTCATTCTCAACCGGAACCCGAGCAGTAACCATACAAGGGCTGATAGTTGAAGGATCGGTTTCCTCATGATGCACAAACTCACGATGAGCTGCTTCCTGGTCTCCTTGATTAGTACGAGTATCCTCATTGTTATCTTCAATCGGTTGAACCTGATGAGTCTCTTCAGACTCTCCAGACCCAGCAGCAGGACCACCTAAAACAGAAAAATTGTTCGAAGTAGTTACTGGATCAGGAGCAATTATTTTCCCAGCATTGTCACCTACAGCCCAAATAATTGGGTCCAATCCAAAAATATCATCCTCCATATGTTTGGGCTCCTTTGTGGGCCTTAAATTCCCACTAGAAGATCCACCCGAATAATTAAGGTCCAAGTTCACAAAATTTTTAAATTTCTTTCTCTTTAAAGTCTTGGTCTTGGAGAATCCATCATCATTAACTGCAGCCGAACATTCCTCTATGTTTCCTTGAATACCTTGACCATTTAGGAAATTCTCATTTGAATTAGCTCTATTTTCGGAAACTGCCTCACCATTAATGCTATTATTAAAACCTTCCAAAATAGGAGACCGTTAACCGTTGCCCGGTGCCCGGTGACCTTACGAATTCCGGCACCATCCCCGGTGACTTAGTCTTCTCCGGCGAATTCTCCGGTGAGTGACCAAATCCTGCTGACTCTCCTGTACACTCATCCTCCACATACGGACCCTGAACAAAATCACCGATCCAGTCTTTGTTCACTTCCGACACCCACACCTTGAAAGTATTACCTCTCCAACAAATACAAACCTCATCGTTGATGAGTTTACCATGATTCACCAATACTCCGACAAAATGAAACGAATAGTCAAGAGCCTGTTTATCAACTTGAGCTTCTTTAACCACCAACCCGAACATGCCCCCGATATCATTCATCACTTTATCATTTGAAATACACATAGGCACACCTCTAATCTTGAGCCAAGCCACCCTTTCAAACTCAAAAGGCTGACCTTCCCAGATCAAAGGGCACTCAAACAATTCCTTCCTGCCAGACAACTCATCCTTTGCCATGTTCGCATGCTCCTTTGAAGAGAACTCGATTAGAACCGATAGCCCTCCCATGAATTTAACCTTTCCTTCCTCCAACTTCATCTCCTTTAGGATAACTAAGATATTTTTCAGAACATGAATGGACTTCAATCGGACGTAAATGCTTTTCCCATGCAACTCCTTACACACCTCAAATCCATCATCAATAGTCACCGTTTTACCAATAAAAGCTCCTGTAGACGCCTCTTTAAACGAAAGATTATTCACCCTTGGTCCCCTGGACTCAAAATTCATCCTATTCGATCCCATACCTTGTGTAGAGTGGTTGCGAGCAGTCTTCGGTTCCTGCTTCTTCTGATTAATCTCACCTTCTTCGAGAACGAATCTTGCTACATTGAACTTGAGTTTAAACTCTCCCATTCGAACCGCCGAGAGTACCGCAATCATTTCTTTGCGATCCTTTACATCCAGAAAAGATACAAATCTAAACCTTTTCCCTTCCTTGTCTCTTTTTCGTGCAATGTAGATATCGAAAATCGTGCCAATACCTCTAAGAGCAGCAGCTACATCAGCTCCACTACAACGATCGGGGAGATTAGTAACGAAGAACTTTGTTAACCTTGTCTGCGTTTCTACCGGAATTGGTTTCCGGCGAGTCGCCATGATTTGGATGTGTCAACAAGGAAAAGTACAATATCAATTCAGTGTTTGATGCTATTGACTTTGATTATAAATACCAAGTTTTAATGTTCAAAGGTGACAAGACAAATTAATCTACATCTTTACGAGGTGAGTTATTTTAAGGAACAAGTTTTTGTTACATACTGAGGGACAAATCCCCACCATCCATCTAATTTTACGTTTTCGACTGTTTTTAGACGTTTTTATACGTTTTCGTCCGTTTTTTACGTTTTCGTCCGTTTTTTACGTTTTCGTCTGTTTTCAAACATTTTCGTCTGTTTTTATACGTTTTCTTCCGTTTTTATACGTTTTTGTCCATTTTCATGCATTTATATACGTTTTCATCCGTTTTCGTCTGTTTTTACACGATTTTAACCGTTTTTATACGTTTCTGTCCGTTTTTATACGTTTTTGCCCGTTTTCATACGTTTTCGTCCGTTTTTTCGTTTTCTTCTATTTTCAGGCATTTTTGTCCGTTTTCATACGTTTTCATCCATTTTTTACGTTTTCGTCTACATTTATACGTTTACGTCCGTTTTTATACGTTTTCCTTCGTTTTTTGTTCGTTTTCATACGTTTTTGTCCGTTTTTATACGTCTCCGTCCGTTTTTATACGTTTTTGTCCTTTTTCATACGTTTTCATCTGCTTTAGTCCGTTTTCAGCCGTTTTCATTCAAATTTATACATCTTTGTCCATTTTTAAACGTTTTCGTCCATTTTTGTACGTATTCGTTAGTTTTCTTACATTTTCGTCTATTTTTAAATGTTTTCAGTCACTTTCAGACGTTTTCATACGTTTCTGAATATCACAAGTGATTTTCAACTAATGTTTTGCAACATAAAAATTACTTGTGATATTCAGAAAATCACAAGTGATATTCAGAAAATCACAAGTGATACTCAGAAAATCACACGTGATATTCAGAAAATCACACGTCATATTCAAAAAATCACAAGTGATATTCTAAGTATCACAAGTGATATTCTGAATATCACAAATGATTTTCAACTAATGTTTTGTAACATGAAAATCACAATTGATATTCTAAATATTACAAGTGATTTTCAAATAATGTTTTGTAACATGAATATCACTTGTAATTTTCTGAATATCACTTGTGATATTCAGAATATCAGTTGTGATTTTCATGTTACAAAGTATTAATTAAAAATCACTTGTGATATTTAGAATATCAAAAGTGATATTCTGAATATCACAAGTGATTTTCAACTAATGTTTTGTAACATTAAAATGACAAGTGACATTCAGAAAATTACAAGTGATATTTAGAATATTACAAGTGATTTTCATGTTTTTTTTAATTCACGTTTTTTTTCACTTTCATACGTTTTCGTTCGTTTTCATACGTTTTCATCCGTTTTCATACGTTTCTGAATATCACAATTGATATTCTTAATATTACAAGTGATATTTTGAATATCACAGAAAATCACTTGTGATATTAAGAATATCAATTGTGATATTCAGAAACGTATAAAAATTAAAAAAAAAATAAAATAAGAAAAAGAACGAATACGTATGAAAACTGCCAAAAATGTATAAAAACTATTAAAAACTACTAAAAACGTATGAAAACAGACGAAAATATTTGAAAATGGACAAAAGTACATAAAAACGGACGAAAAAGTTTATGAACGTATGAAAACGGACAAAAACGGATGAAAAAACATATAAAAATAGATGAAAACGTCTAAAAATGGGCAAAAACTTATAAAAGTAGACAAAAACATAAAAAAACAGACGAAAACATATAAAATCGGATAGAAACATTTGAAAACGTGTAAAAACTACCGAAAATGTATGAAAATTGACGAAAACGTTTGAAAAAGGACAAAAATGTACAAAAATGGACGAAAATGGACAAAACATTTGAGTATCATAGAATATCACTTGTGATATTCAGAAACGTATGAAAACGTCTAAGAATGGCCGAAAAATTTTAAAAACGGATGAAAACCTATGTAAATGGACGAAAATGTTTGAAAAAGGACAAAAATGTAAGAAAACAGACGAATATGTAGGAAAAACGGACGAAAACAGAAGAAAACGTATGAAAATAAACGAAAACAAATGTAATCGTATAAAAACAGACAAAAAGCATATAAAACGGACAAAATCGTGTAAAACCGGACGAAAACGTATATAAACTTATGAAAACGGACAAAAATGTATGAAAACGGACGAAAACGACTGAAAACAGATGAAAACGTATAAAATCGGATGAAAACGTATGAAAACGAACAAAAACGTCTGAAAACGTATAAAAAAACTGCCGAAACGGACAAAAACATATGAAAACAGACGAAAACGGAAAAAAACAGACGAAAACGTATAAAAACGGACAAAAACGTAAAAAAACGGACGAAAACGTATAAAAACGGTTGAAAACGTCTAAAAACAGACGAAACGTAAAAAAATGGACGAAAACAAACAAAAACGTCTGAAAATATATATAAACATATGAAAACTGACAAAAACGAACGAAAACATAATAAAGTAAAAAAAACGTGAATTTATATATTAAAAAAATAATAAAAATAAAGAAAACTTGATTAAAAAAATGTGATTCAAAAAAAAAAAAAAAAAAAAACTTAATTTAAAATAACATGATTAAAAAAGGCAAAAAAGAAAATGATCTAAAAAAATTGATTAAACAAAAGGCAAAAAAAAAATGTTAAAAAAATGAATAAAAATGAGACAAAAAGACAAAGAAAAAGGAAAAAAAAGACATGGACTTAGGTTTTCATATTAAATCATAGGTTAATCCCCACCATTAGATCAAATTAGATAGATTTTGGGGATTTGTCCCTTAGTATGTAACAAAAAACTAGTCCCTAAATGAACTTTTTGTTGACTTAAATAATGTCTTAAAACATTGTTAGGATATTAACAATGTCTCTATGTTTTGATAATTACAAAGCATAAACTCATTAATCTAAAACTTATGACGTAAACAAGTTTTTAGTGCTTAATATTTGTCTTTGCTTCCATATCACTTAAGGTATGAATAAACAAATGGTTTATTACATTTCATGATCAAAGGAAATTTTTCTAATCACTAGAATTTTTATAAAATGTATTAAACATCTTATATCTTTTACAAAATTACTTTTGGAATTAAAAGAATATGTTTAATTCATTATAAATATATGATTTCAAATTTCCAACCAAAAATGGCAAATTCTATCCAGAAAAATATTCCCCACTAAAAGACAAGAAAAATCAACGTTCTGAAGGGGCGGCCCCCTTAATTCCTTAGGCGGCCCCCTTAATCATTAAGGGGACCGGCCACTAATTAAGGGGACCGATCACGCTCCAGAACAGTATTTTTCTCCCCTATAAATACTGGTTCACTCCTCAGAATTTTCTCACCTTTTGCACTTCTAAACTTTCTGATCTAGATCCAAATTTCTATTCTCTTATCCTTTGATCATAAGTGTATAATTCTTTGTTTCAAAGTGATCCAAACTTCATCCTCTCAAGTGCAAGAGAAGAATACTTCTATCCACCAAGACAAAAAGTATTACAACTTGTTGTGATCTCCACATCCAAGTTGTTGGTGCATCATCAAAGATCATTTACATTATTCTTTATGAAGATTGTTGTGAATATTTGATTGTAGATACTTGTGCTAGATATATAGATTGTGTGATTAGTTAGTAGCTTGGTGTGAAGAAGAAAAGTTAGGAACTAGATTGGTGTGAAGAAGATAGGTGTGGAGTAGTTAGTTGTGAAGTAGATTGATTTGAAGAAGTTGTAACTTAGGTGTGAAGAAGTTGTGGTGTGAAAATTGGTGTGTAAATTGGTGTGTACGGTTTTCTCCGCCATAAGGGAGCTTGTTGATATAGTGAAAAAAACTCTCGAGTTAGGTGTTCGGGGAGTGGAGTAGGGCAAGGACGGTGTCCTTGTAGCCGAACCACTATAAATCTCTTGTCTCGCGGTTCGATCTTTCCATCTCTTACTTATTTCATTACTTATCATTGTTATATATTGTGTATTGATAGTTGTTTATATTGTACAAGACTTGAGATCACATATTATCGAATCTAAGTTTTTAAAAGCTAAGAAAACACTAAAACTATCTTTTATAACGAATTAAAAAGAGGTAAAACTATTCAACCCCCCTTCTAGTTTTCGACAATTGGTATCAAGAGCCAGGTCTAGCAAGATTTTTAAAATATATTGTATTTTAAAACTTGTAACGATCTATGAAATCTGAAAAATATTTAGAAGGACAATCTATGCAAAGACAACCACTATTTGAAAGTGATGGATTTTTATATTGGAAAAATAGATTCGAAACGTATGTGAAATCAAAAGATCTTGATCTTTGGCATATTATTACCTTTGGTGATTTCCCCCCTATTCAATATAATGTTGAAACTAAAATGAATGAAATTGTATCTTTCGAAGAACAAAATGATGATTTGAAAAAGAAATTAGCAAAAAATAATGAGGCTAAAATGGTTATTTATAACGCGTTACCACGCAAAGAGTATGAAAGAATTTTTATGTGTAAAACCGCCAAAGAAATTTGGGACTCTTTACTAATCACTCACCAAGGTAATAGTCAAGTCAAAGATAATAAAATAGATCTTCTTGTACAACAATATGAACAATTTACGATTCCGGAAGAGGAATCAATTGATAATGCTTTTGCTAAGTTTAACACTATTATCACAAGTTTAAAAGCACTTGATGAGACATTTTCTAGTAAAAATTGTGTTAGAAAATTTCTTAGGGCATTGCATCCAAAATGGCGAGCTAAGGTCACTCAATTGAAGAATCAATGAACTTGATGACGTTATCACTAGATGAACTAATTGGCAACTTGAAGGTTCATGAAGAAATCATAAGAAGAGATTCGGAAACGGTCAAAGTCAAGAAAGAACAAACCAAATCCATTGCTCTAAAAGCCAAAAAGGAACCTAGTGATGACGATGATTCAAGTGACGAAAGTGAAGACGAAGAATATGCAATGGCCGTAAGAGAATTCAAGAAATTCTTCAAGAGACGAGGAAGATTCACTAGATCATCACTAGACGAAAGAAAAGCGTTCCAAAGAAATAGAAGTGAAAACTACGGGAAAAGAAAGTGCTTGAGATGTGGAAGTCCAAATCATCTCATTGGCGAATGCCTAAAGCCACCAGGTTATGAAAATCAAGGCGCTTTTGTTAGTGGAACATGGAGTGATAGTGACAAAGAAGAAGTTGAAAAGCCAAGAGACGAAAAGTGTTTTATGGCAAAAGAAACCGACGAAATATGTTTAGGAATTGACTTGGAACCTGACGAATGGATCAAAGATAGCGGATGTTCGAGGCACATGACGGGGAACCGCAAGCTATTCTCTACATATAAGGCATACAATGGAGGTAACGTTATTTTCGGTAGTGACTTACGTGGAAAAATCATTGGCAAAGGTACGATTTCTCAAGACTCACTTACTATTGAAAATGTAGAGCATGTAGATAAATTAACATATAACTTGCTTAGTGTAGGACAAGTATGTGATAATAAATGTAGAGTCACATTTACCGAAGAGGATAGCAAAATAGTTAAGAATGGAAAAATTATAGGTAGAGGAATTAGGAAAGGTGGCATATATGTTATGAAACTAGGAAACAAACCTGAGGATAGGATATGCCTAACGACCCTAGATGAAAACTCTACATTGTGGCATAGAAGATTAGGACATGCTAACATGCAACAAATACAATCTTTGGCCTCTAAGGAATTAGTTAGAAATTTGCCTAATCTAAAATATGACATGCATTTTTGTGATGCATGTAAAATTGGAAAACAAGCTCATGCTAGTCACAAAGCTAAGAATATAGTATCCACTACTAGGTGCCTAGAATTGTTACATATAGATCTTTTTGGTCCATCCGCTGTGCGGAGTTATGGAGGAAACAAATATACCTTAGTAATAGTAGATGACTACTCACGATACACGTGGATTAGGTTTTTAAGTGACAAAACCCAAGCCTTTGAAAAATTTGAGATATTTAGTAAAATGATTCAAAATAAATTAGGATGCTCAATAGTTGCCATTAGGACGGACCATGGTAGGGAATTTGATAAAGAAGTACAATTCGGAAAATATTGTGAGTTAAATGGAATATTGATGAGTGTGTAAATACTCATCATTTCTGTTACATTTAAACTGCAAAAATATATGAAAACACACATGAATGCCTTAAATTACATAAAATATCCCTGGATTGTGTTTTTATGCAAAAGGATTGAAAACTGATGAAAAACAAAACATTTCACATAATTTACAGTTTCAGTCCCTGAACTTTGAAAAATTGGCAAAACTAGTCCCTGGTAAATCAAAACATGAAAAATATCATCAAAGGTTCTTAGGGATTCATAAGTTGTCAAGTATAGTCCTTTAAAGTTAAAAATTGCAAAATGACAACTTTAGTCCCTCAAGTTTGAAAAATGTCCAAAATAGTCCCTAAGGTTTAAAATGGAAAAATATGAAAAAAATAAGCCTTGCACTATTATTAAATGACAAAATTGGTCCTTATGATAACTTTTGAGAAATTACAACATCAACCCTTTAACTTTCAGAAAATTACAAGTTTGGTCCCTGGAGTTTGAGGAATTGGCAGAAAAGGTCCCTGGGTTTTGAAAATAGAAAAATTATTTCTTTGGTCCTTGGGTTATTCATAAATGACAAAAATGGTCCTTATAATAATTTTGGGAAAGTTGCAAAGCCAGCCCTTATACTTTGAAAAAATTACAAATTGGTCCTTGTTTACTACCTAAACCAACCGGACCCTTATATTTATTATAAACCCAAAACCAAATAAATCTAAAACCTATACCCAGCCCACCCCTTTCTTTTTCCTTGGCCCAAAACAAGCCCAGTTCACACCTTTTTAAATAAAACGGGGGTTTGACCCCATTGACTCCCTCCTTCCCCAATACCACCAACACTGTACATCCACCTCTCCCACACCTGCAACTGAAAACCATGGTGGTTTTCCACCACCTCATCACCTCCCCAGCTGGCTACTACACCTCACACCCCCTCATCATTCATCCCACTTTGCATTTAATGCATCCCCACCAATCTACACTTCACCTTACCCTCACAGACCCCGTTTTCATGGATACTTTCCCAAAAGCCCATGCCTAGTGCCCAAATTGTCTCCCTGCCACCTCCTAATACCATCAAAATTCTTTAATTAAACTAAAACAGCCCCAAGCTACCCTATGTGACTTTTGGCGCCAAAACTGATTTAAATGGCTTGGATGGATTTGACTCATCCAACGGTTGATTTTATTGATGGGAAAGATTCAGAGACATGTGGGGAGTCTAAAAATGCTATAAAGAAAGAAGGGGAAGCAGAAGAGAAGATTACCTAGTTTAATTTAATTAATGTAATGTCGACTTAACTTGTTTTTGTATTTTCAATGTAACTTAAGCTTGTAACTTGTAATCTTAAACCTTTTCAGTGTATGTGAACTTAATTTCAATAATCAATTTCAGTTTTTGTGAGTAAAATCAGTTTATGCAATTCTTAAATTCCAAAATCTCATTCTGTTTTAGTGTTGTTCTCAGTTGATGATTACAGACTTAAACTGATACATATAAGCTCCTATAAAGCTTGTAAGAGCTTTTAGAAACATAACAATTCAGTTTAGCTAAAAAATCTCACAAATACTAATTAGTCAACAAAAGTCAACTGAGAGTGGTGAGATGAAATTTTGGTGAATTAGAGTTGATTTGGAAATACAAGAAGCTTTGGATTATGGTTTAGAGACTCATGGGAGTCACATAAGGGTTCTTGGTTCTTGGTTTGGTTCTCTCAGTCACTCATTTGTAAGCCATATTATCCATTTTCAAGCTTGTCCACTTTACTTATTGTTGATTTTACTTGATTTTAGTTAATCTGTGTTTATTTATAGTTTTTATTGATAATAAAATAATAAAAATATAATAGTTGTTCACTAGTTTTAATAGTTGTTTAGTATTTAATATTTAAGTATTATGTGGCTTGATTTTGATTTCTGAGTTATAGTTGTTATTGTAGGTATATTTGGATTTAAACAGACTTATAATAGCATAATAAAAGTTTTTGTGGTAATAAGTTGGTTGAAATCATTTGCTTTCTTTGAAAATCATCTTATCAGTTAATATATAGGGTGTTTGGAACAAGCTTGTTAGCTAAGAATTTGATGTTATTTGTTGTTTATTTAGGTTGTACTAGACTGCTGTAGTAAGAAATAGGTTATATAGTCCATAAACTTTGCACCTTAAACACCACAAGTCAAAATCACATGAATCAACCCTCCACAGTTAACTGTGTGAGGATTTGAATACCATAAGCACTCAAATAAGCTTATCAGTTGTATCTTAAGCCTAAACTAGCTTTATTTAAGCTTATTATATCATCTATAATCAGCTAGGATCAATCAAACTTCATATAAATCAACTGAGCTATAAATTAGAAAAAGTCAAAATGTGCATGTTCAGAAATTACCCAAAATGGCATGAATATTTGTGATTTTTGTGTTATGATCTACGGTCTAAAATTTCTTGTGTGTATAACCTACCAGTAGAACTTGTGATTTTCACAATTATTTCATTTTTGTGATTTTTTCTTGTTGACTAAAAAACCCCTGGAAAACACTTGCAGGGCAAGATGATGCCCTGCTACACAGACCATCACCAGCACTTTGGTGGTTGATTGTGACCACCACAGTGGTCCCACAAGCTTCAATTTTGGTTCTTACAACCCCCTCCTATCAGGGTTCAATATTTGACCCTTTGTCTGACCTGTACATCAGTGGACCCCACTTGATTTGGCCTCTTAAATCTGTCCCAAGTCTGTCTCAGTTTCAAAATAAGCAAGAGCTTATTTTGGATTCCTAGCTTATTTGGTCAACTTATTTGAGTAACTTTTGCTTATTATCATCCACACAACTCATTTGTACCAGGTTTTACCCTTGTGGACCCCACATAAGTCCATTTGTGCTTAATTCCTTCTTTGGTCAAACTTGGTCAACTGTTTGGTCTAAGAAGCACTCACAGTGCTTATTCTGAGTTTATTAATTATTTTCCTTTATAAAAGTTTCTTATTTTAAGTATTTTATTAGTTTTATAAAAGAAAAACCAGAAAAAAACCAAACTTAATTATAGTGATAGCTTCTATTTAATAGAAATTATCTATTTAATTTTCTTTTTAGCTTATTTATAAGCACTTCTGTATTTTTATATTTTTAATAAATCTCTCTAATAGTAAAGAATTTTTATAAATTTTTCCAGAATTTTCTTTTGTCATTTGGTAATATTTAGAATTAATATTAGTTTAATTAATAATTAATTAATAAATAAGAAATAAATAACATAATTAAATTTTATAAAGTACCACCTAGTTTTTATAATTTTTCTAGCTTTTTTATAAGGTAAAACAATTTTATAAATTTTTCTAGGATTTATACTGTTCATTTTCTATTTTTAATAATATAATTAGTTTAATTGATAATTAATTAATAAATAGAATAATAATTAGTAAATTAGATTAAAAATACATAAAATAAAGTTTTTATAATTTTTTAGGATTCCTGTGATGGTTAATTAGATTTATAAAAATCTTCTTAAATTATCTAAGTCATTTTAGAATTTATAATAATTTAAATCAATATAATTAGTTAAATAATAATTAAATAATAATTAATTAATAATAATTAGATAAATAGTGTAAAAAATATAATTTTAGTTTTAAAATAAGTTTTATAATATTTTAGACTTTTATAAATTTTAATTTTATATTTCTAGACTTATTTTACATTTTTCTATTTATTAGTGAATTATTAACTAATTAAAAATAGTTATTAAATAATAATAATTAATTAAATAGTTATAAAAATAATTTTAATTTTTTAATAATTTTCTAATGAGTTTAGAATTCCAAAAATATAATTTTCATATTTGTGGAAGTTGTATTTTACAGAATTCACGTTTAAATTTCGTACGTTTACGTTTACTTAAATATAAACGTACATTTTATATCTTTTTACATTTTTAGGTTTTATTAAATTTTTAAATAAATTAGGATTTATAAAATAAATATTTTAAATTTATTTAATTTGCATTTAAGCCCCTAAGACTTGCAAACTCCTACTATAGTTAAAGTTGTTTTTGTTTACGTTTAAATATTAAACGTTTACGTTTTCCAGTTCCTTTTCATTTGTACTTATCTTATTTCACGTATTAGTTGATATAGCTTATCAAAGCTATTCATACTTATATTTCAGTAGTACAATCACTTAAACCCTTTTCCTGATCTCAAAGTCGTTTTATTTCAGATTTCACGCCTCGTTAGGATTTAACGATCCGGGGAAACACTAAACTCCACGGAGTATTGGTTTAGACTGTTTGACTTGTTGACCATTACTTGGTTAATATTATCTGACTGTCTGAGGCCAATCAAAATTTGGCGCCGCTGCCGGGGAGGTGTGATGCGTATTACGACTTTTTGAAGTATCTATGAGTTTGAATTATCACACTTTGTTATATATCATCTTTTTATCTATATTTCTTTTCTATTTTTTAATTTCCCGTCACTCTAAGTATTCTTAGAGTCGTCTCTAGTGCATGCGCACTCGTTCTTCTAGGTCAACAAGCCCTTTCCGTGAGCTTGTCAGAATTCCTCGAAGATGCCGTAGACGTTCTGCCCCAACAGCCGTATCTGAGATACGTGTTGTTTCCCCAAACGAAGTTATCATGACGGAAGACCGTCCAATGAATGAGCTTCTCCAAGCACCCATTGAGGGTTACGGAGACGCTATTGTTGTCCCAGCCATTGTGGCTGAATACTTTGAGCTCAAAACCAGGTTACTAAATCTAGTAACCTCAAGCCAATTTTATGGTTTTGAGAGGGATGATCCTCATGCTCATATTCGATGGTTTAATAAAATTACCTCTACCATCAAATACAAGAACGTCCCTTCCGAAGCAGTCAAACTTCTTCTTTTCCCATTTTCTCTTGAGGGGGCAGCCCGGATTTGGCTGGAAAAACAACCTCCTCGTTCAATAACATCATGGGAAGATTTAGTTACCAAATTTGTAAACGAATTTTTTCCCCCGTCCAGAACGACAAGTCTTAAAAATGAAATCATCAAATTTACTCAAAGGTTTGATGAATCGTTTGGTGACGCATGGGATCGTTTCAAAGAATTGCTTTGTCGATGTCCTCATCATGGTTTCACTGAATTAATGCAAATTGACACGTTTTATAATGGTATGAGTCAATCTGACCAAGATTCTCTCAATGCCTCCGTGGGAGGTAATTTTTTGAGTAAAACCACTAAAGAAGCTTTAGAAATCATTGAAAATAAGTCCAAGGTCCGCACTACACGCACAAAGCCTTATAACTCCCAAGTGAGTGCTGGTCCTTCTACTTCATCACCCGTGAGTACTTCTAGCACCGATGCTAAGATAGACAAACTCACGGACGCCATTCAAGCTTTGGTTCTCTCAAACCAGAAAAAAGTCACTTTTACACAAAACCCTTCACATGCTGAAGTAAAAAAAGTGGAAGTTTGTGTCACTTGTGGTGGCCCACATGCTTACTACAATTGTACTGCCACCGATGGTAGTCCTTTTGAAGCCAATGCCTTAGCCGGTACTACAAATCAGGGAGGTAATCAATACTGTCCTCAAATGGAACCAAGTTACCGTGCTAACACACATATGGGACCACCGGGTTTAATCCAAACCCAAATTTGCAAAATCAAAACCAGAACCAACCACGAATGAACCAAGGTTATCAAAACCAAGGGAATTTCCATCCTGGACAGAGTCAAGGTTTCCACAATCAAGGAAACTTTAACAGAAACAATTTCAACACGGGAAATCATTTTCAGGGAAATGGTAATCCAAATCAGGGAAATTTTCAACCACAACAAGGTTATAATCAAAATAACCGAGTCCAAAATTTCCCCAACCAAACACAAGCCATTCTCCTAGCTCCACAATCATCATCTGATGAGTTGTTGAAGCAGTTCATGAAAACTCAAGAAGAGACGAACAGGTTGTTGGTCAGCCAGATTTCTGAAATCAAGAAATCTTTAAATGAACAACCCTCGGGCTCTGGAAAACTTTCGAGCAACACGATTGCAAACCCAAGGGGCGATGCAAAGGCGATCACAACCAGGAGCGGAGTTTCATATGATGGACCCACTCTTCCCACTACCACTTCTTCTCCTTCTCCCAAGGTAGTGGAAAATAACGCCGAGGTAAATAAGGACGAAGTACTTCCTACTCATAATGGGGGTACCCAAGACGTCCTACCTCATGTTGTCCCGAAACCCAAACCAAAACCTAGAGTTGTTTTTGAACCAAATGATATCCTAGTTGAAACATCTCAGTCCAAACCTTCTACCTCCTCTATTCCTTACCCTTCACGCTTGAGTGAGCAAAAGCTCCGTGAAAAAGCTAGTCACCAGATGGATAAATTCTTTCAAATCTTCCAAGATTTGCATTTTGACATTAGCTTTGCGGATGTTATAATTCTGATGCCCAAATTTGCATCAACAATCAAACACTTGTTAAGCAACAAGGAGAAACTGTTTGAAATGGCAAAGACTCCCTTGAATGAGAACTGCTCAGCAGTTCTTTTAAAGAAGCTTCCTGAGAAGCTGGGAGATCCTGGAAAATTTCTAATACCATGTGTATTTCCGGGAATGGTTGATTGCTATGCCTTGGCCGATCTTGATGCAAGCATCAACCTAATGCCATAATCAGTTTGGAAGAAACTTTCTCTTCCTGATCTTACTCCTACCTGCATGACTTTAGAGCTTGCAGACCGATCGATATCTCGTCCTCTCGGCATTGCCGAGGACGTGTTTGTGAAGGTAGGAGAATTCCATCTCCCCGCTGACTTTGTAGTGGTTGATTTCGATGCTGATCAAAGGGTTCCTCTCATTGTTGGGAGGGGTTTCCTTAGAATGGGCCGTGCTCCTATCGATGTATTTGAGCAAGAAATCACTCTGCGTGTGGGTAATGAAGCTGTTACATTTAACCTCGATCAAACCTCGAGGTACTCCTCCAATTATGATTCTGAAGCAGTTAATCAAATAGATATCATAGACATTGCTTCAGAGGAGTACTCTTAAGAGTTTCTTGGTTATTCTCATAATTCTGTGAGTGGAGATTCCACTCCATCATCTGAACCTATCATTTCCGACTCTTCCCCTTCCCTCACTCCGTTTGAGGGAAGTGATTTCCTTTTGGAAGAGGTCGAGGCTTTTCTCAAAAGTGATTCAGTTCCATCGGGAATTGATAACACTGAGATTGATCTGGAGGGAGATATTCTTCTCCTTGAGAGATTGATAAACCAAGACAATTCTCCTCCACTCCCTCCCGTACAACTTCATAATCAGGAAATCAAATATGTTGAGAAAACTGATGATTTTCCTGAGGTCGAACTCAAGGACTTACCTCCTCATCTTGAATACGCATTCCTGGAGGGTGATGATAAATTACCCGTCATTATTGCTAAAGGTTTAAGTGATGAGGAGAAGATTGCTCTCATAAAGGTCCTGAAGTCACACAAGCAAGCAATTGCTTGGAAACTCTCCGATATTAAGGGTATTAACCCAGATTTTTGTACACACAAAATCTTGATGGAGGATGACTTCAAGCCCGCTGTGCAACATCAAAGAAGGGTGAATCCAAAAATCCACGATGTGATTAAACAAGAGGTTCTTAAACTTCTTGATGCAGGATTGATTTACCCCATCTCTGACAGTCCATGGGTTAGTCCCATTCATTGCGTCCCAAAAAAGGGTGGCATTACTGTTGTCACTACTGAGGAAAATGAGTTGATTCCAACTCGGCTGGTTACCGGATGGCGTGTTTGCATTGACTATCGTAAGTTAAATGACGCCACCCGCAAAGACCACTTCCCGCTGCCCTTTATGGACCAGATGCTTGAGAGATTAGCAGGAAACGAGTACTATTGTTTCCTTGATGGTTTCTCAGGATACTTTCAAATCCCCATTGATCCATCAGATCAAGAAAAGACTACCTTTACATGCCCTTATGGAACCTTTGCTTATAAACGTATGCCTTTTGGCTTATGTAATGCTCCAGGTACGTTCCAGAGGTGCATGGTGGCCATATTTACCGACATGATCGGTAAAACCATGGAGGTCTTTGTGGATGGCTTTTCGGTCATTGGGGATTCATTCCAAACATGTCTCACCAATTTAGAAAAAATGTTGAAAAGGTGTGAAGACACCAATCTATGTCTAAATTGGGAAAAGAGTCACTTTATGGTCAAAGAGGGCATTGTCCTCGGTCATAAGATTTCCAAGAATGGGATTGAGGTTGACAGAGCTAAGGTTGATGTCATTGCAAAACTGCCTCACCCTACTACCGTCAAAGGTATTAGGAGTTTCTTGGGTCATGCCGGTTTCTATCGTCGATTCATACAAATTTTTTCTAAAATCTCACGGCCTATGACTCATCTCCTTGAAAAGGATACTCCTTTTATCTTCTCACCAGAGTGCATCGAAGCTTTTGAAACATTAAAGAAAAAACTTACTGAGGCACTGATGAGTGTGTAAATATTCATCATTTTTACCATTTCTGAGCTGCCAAAACATCTAAAAACACTCAATATTGAACCAAAATAGTGAAAATATCCCAGGAAAGTGTTTTACATGTTTCAAATGCAAAAAGAGCAAAAACAGATGAAAAACGTACAAAGTTTGCAAAATTGGCAGTTTCAGTCCCTCAACTTTCAAAAGTTGTCAAATCTAGTCCCTAGTTGTTCTAAAAACTTGAAAAGTCACCAAAGGTCCTTTTAAATCAAAAAGTTACACATTTAGTCCTTTGGTGCAAAGTTTAACAAAATGTCAAGTTTAGTCCCTGAACTTTGAAAATTGTCAAAAATGGTCCCTGGGATATTAAAAACTTTGAGAAAAACAAATTTTGTCCTTGCACTAACCTTTTGTGGCAGGATTGGTCCTTGGTGGAAAGTTTGGTGAAAATTACATAAATGGTCCCTGAAGTTTGAAAGTTTGGCAATTTTAGTCCCTGGTGTATTTAACATGGAAAAATCAACAAAGGACCCTACACTATTCATGATATGGCAAGAAATACCCTTGGAAACAATTTGGAAAAATGCCAAATCCCAACCCTCAACTTTCGGTGAATTGCAAAACTAGTCCTTGTGTAACCAAAACCAAACCGGACCTAAAAATACTACTCCAAAATAAAACTTAAACCCAATCCATCCACAAGCCCACCCATTTCCTATTCTTTGGGCCCAATGCATACCAGCCCACACCACACCTCAAATAATAAGCCCCGGTCAAATATTTGACCCCTCAGTCAAACGTGGTCAAACCACCATCCCCACCATCCTTCCCTCCCCCACAACCCCAATTGCAGGTCCCATCATACCTCCATTAGAAGCCACCGCCCAACCCACTACACCAACCCTCACATCCACAATAAATGCACCACCCCCTTGTCTGAACAGTCCAAAACCCACACATCATATTTTCCCGCCAAAACACGTGGAGGGTGATTAGAGGGTCTCAGAGCAATCCAAGGGCTACAAAGTGATGGGAAGTTATCGGAGGAGTACAAGAAACCCTAATCTTCAAGTATAAATAGCAGAGGAGTGCAAGGAAGTAAGTAGTTAGTTAGTTAGTAGTTTTTTATGTCGAATTAAGTGTAATTTTAATTTCTATTGGTTTCTTAAGCTTTTAAGCACTGTACTAGTTTGTTTTCATGTAATTTCAAGTTTTTAAGCAATCAATTTCAAGTTTCATTTGGTATCTCAGATTGTGCCATTGTCAATTTAATTTTAAGTTTTTTAGTTTACTGAGTTGTGAGTGGAAGCAAGAACCATGGACTGAGTTAGCTACATTTAGGTCCCAATAAGCTCATTGAAGCTTTTTAGAGACTTTAAAATCCAGTGTTAGTAGAAAACTTCAAAAATACAAAAAAGTCAAACTTGGTCAACTGTTTTGGTTCTAACTTGTTTTCAGGTTTGGAGAAGAAGTAAAGAGCAAGCTTGGAGTTGGAATTTGCCTATCTAAAGATAGGCTTCATAAGGAAAACCCTCTGTTCATGCTGAGGGTATTCTTGTAAGACCTTGCTTATTTAATTTTTCCACTAAAATTCTAGTTCTGAGTAGCTTCTGTTTGATTGCTTGTTTATTGCCATTTTATGTTCATCTGTGATAGTTGATTGTTGTTTAAGTGGTTTTTAGATTAATATTCATTACTTGTTTGTTACAATATTTAGTTACTTATAATTTCTTATTGGACTGCCTAATTAGCTTAAGTATTAAATTTGTGAGATTGTTGTGGTATTCTGTTTTTAAGTACTTAAATAAGTTTCCGTAGTCATAATTAGTGGTCTGGAATCAAGTTTACACATCCTAGTAACCATCTGCTTTGAAAAACTCAAAACAGTCCAACATTAAGGAGTGTTTGGATTTTCAAGTTTAGGTTTGTTGTCATTGATCTCAGAGGGTAATTGTGATTCAAACAGTTTGCCTTAGGTCTCATTTGAAATTTTAGACTATAACATCAAGTTTTGTTTCACAAAAAAGTCAAAATCTCAAAAATTTGTCTCTCTCTGTTAACTGTGAGAGTTTTTGGTACTCAAATCCATCAAATTGATTACATAAGTTGTTAATATAGAGTAAAATAGCTTAAATATATCTCATAACATCATTTTTAATCAGTAGGATTTAGTAGAAATTCAAATAAGTCAACTCTTGTGTTTTACTCAAAAAGTCAAATTGCCTCATCTCAGATTTTTGCAAAAGTTACAAGATTTTTTGTGATTTATGTGCTTGGGGTGAGGATCTGAAACTTTGTGTAGTTACACTCCACCACCTCAACTTTTGAATCCCACCTTGGTTTGATTTTTGTGTATTTTTGTGTGGGCTCCACAAGCCCTGGAACACAGTTGCAGGGAAGAACCCTTGCCCTGCACCAGCACACCACCACCACACCACCAACTTTGGTGGTGGCTGCAGCCCACATCAGTGGACCCCATTGGTTCAATTTTGGTTTAGAAAACCCCCTCCTACCAGGGATCATTTATTGACCCTTGGTTTGACCTAGTGATCAGTGGACCCCACCTAAATCACCCCCATAAGTTTGTCCCCAGTGTTCATTTTCAGTTTGCTTAAGTGCTTATTTGTTCCATACAGCTTATTTGTGCTTCATGCTTGTTGTTTCTAGCTTATTCAAGTTTGTTTAGCCTGTTTGTACCCATTTCCATCATTGTGGACCCCACCCAAAGTCATTTGTGCTAATTTGCTTGCTCAGTCAACATAAGTCAACTGATTAAGTTTAGGGGGTGCTTACTGCTTATTTATAAGCTAATTTCAAAAGTTTTTTCACAAAAGTTTTCTAATTTCAGTAGTAAAGTAAGTTTGTAAAAGAAAAACCAAGAAAATCCAAATTTAAATTAAGTGATAGTTTCTATTTAATTCAACTTATCTTTTAATTTTTAATTTTTAGATTTTTATTAAGTACTTAGTATTTTTATATTTTTATTAATTACCTTATATAGTAAAGTATTTTTAGTAAATTTTTCAGATTTTTATTCTGCCATTTAGTATTTATTAGATTTAATACTAGTTTTCTTAATTATTAATTAATATTAAGTTTTAAATAGCATATTTAGTTTTTATAAAGCATAACCTAGTTTTTATATTTTTTATAGCTCTTATATAATATATTATACTTTTAGAAAATATATTTTTAATTTCTACTGTTCATTTTCCATTTTTCTTATTTTAATTGTTTAAATTAGAATTAAAGTAATTAAAAGGTAAATAATTAGTGGATTAACCTTAAACATAATTTTTATTGTTTTTTATAATTTTTTAGGCTTCCTGTGATGGTTAAGTAATTTTAAAAATTTTCGTATAATTTTCTAAGTTAATTAAGTGTTAATTGTAATTTAAAGTAGTTTAATTAAGTTAAATAGTTTTTAATTAATAAAAAATTCATAAAAAGACAAAAATATTTATTTTTATTTTTTATACTTTCTTCAAGTTCTAATTTAAGTTTAGAAATTATTTTTGCAAGTTTTTAGGTTAATTTGTAATATTTATAATTATTAGTTAATATAAATTAGATTTAAATTAGTTTTATTAATTAAATAATATTTAAATACTATAATATTCACTTTTATAATTTCATTTTCATTTTCAAATTTCTTTTTAATTTTAAGTTTCAAAAAGTTTCAAAAGCACCCCCTGTAGTTTGTTAATCATCAAATCCCACTTTTTTCAGTCCGATTGCGTGAATCTTAATTGTGAATTTGTGCATATCCTTGTATATCTGATTTTTGTGAATATTATATCTGTGTACAAATACCAAAATAACAGTAGCAATATCAAATTCCACATCATCTGGGCTACTGTCCTCAGTGCCACTCACTCATAAACGATTTCAAACGACACAATTTCAATCTCGCTGGGACTTTAACGACCCGGGGACACACTATACTATCCACGGAGTATTGGGATAAGCTGTTTTTGACTAGTTGACCTTGGTCAATTATATCTGACGGTTTAGACCCGATCAAATTTTGGCGCCGCTGCCGGGGAGGTTGTTGCGTGTTTTAAAAAATCGTTTTAAGTTTAGTGGTTTTCAAAACCCTTCTTGTACAAATTTCACACAAATTTGTAAAAAGTTTTTGTAAAAATATAATCATATCAAAAAAAGTTCATTAACACTTTTCCTAAAGTGTTAAAAACACCAAAAAAATCAAAAACAACAAAACAAACTGTGAAGTTAAATTATTTCGTTTTCTTTAAGATTACAACCTGAAACAGTTGGTTTAAGATAAGTTCTGACATTAAATTGCGAACTGAAGAGGAAACCTATTTACTTCCTCCCGCCAGCCTGCGAGTAATCTTAAAAGAACGATTTCGGTTAACGAATCAGTTTCAAAAAAAATATTTCCCAAGTTTTCTGCACACACACCCATAAGCCTAAAGCAGTTTTTCAAATTAATAAATACATAAAATCTTACCACCGCAAACCAAGGCTGAACACCTACCAACTGGGGGTGAGGACATAATAAGTTCCCAAACTTAAGATAAAAACTTGCCTTTATATCCTTGTGAATGGTGTACCTTTTTTAAAGAAGCCATTCACTTGTGATAATTGGTTTAAGTTCACTGTGGTTTTGCCTCAATCTTGTTTTAAAAAATTGTTTTTAGTGCATGCGCACTCGGTCACAAACAAAACGTAAACATCAGAAAAACGTACCCGAGCTACGTTCTGACACACAAGAACCAAAGACCGAAATGGCCGCTGGGCCACCACCACCTTTACCACCCCCTGACCCTCCCAAGGATGTGCCAGCTCCCGATCTCCGAACGATGGAGGAGCTGTGCCAGCCTACCATGCAAGGGCGGGGTGGGCCTATTGCACCACTCACTATTGAGGCTACGGACTTTGGCCTCAAGCACCACATGATCCAACAAGTCCAGAATTCATGTCAATTTCACGGATTACCGGGTGACGATGCCAATAAGCATCTTGACAAATATCTCACGGTCACCCAAAGCATGAAACAGCATGGTGTCACCGATGATGCTGATTGGCTCTAAACGGTCAACCTAAATTGACCAGGGATGGTCAACAAGGTCAAACTGCCTAGAGTCAATGCTCCGCGGAATATAGTGTTTCCCCGGGTCGTTATGTCCCGATGAGGTGTGAATTGTATTCAAACGGTTTCGTGATCGGGTGAATTTGGATGAAAAGGGGTTTGAGTGTGATTAAGCTAAGGAATATACAATGAAATAGCTTAAAGAAGCTATATGAATAAGACGGGAAAGTTACAAAAACCAGAAACGATTTAAAACTAAAAACGCGTACGTTACGTTTAAATAAAACGTAAACGTACAAAATAAAAAGTGAAAACCAAAATCTGAAAACACCCAGGGGGTGAAAATGACTTTTTTCCAAACTAAAAGATAAAAGAAAATTTTTAGAAAAAGAAAATAAGTTTTAACACTAATTATTTATTTAATATTAATTAAATACTAATTATTAATAATTAAAATACTTAAATACAATATAATATTAATTAAGCACTAGAAAAATGAAAATAAAATTTCTAAAATTATAAAATAACTAAAAATAAGTTTTAAAATTAAAAATAAGTGTTTTTGTCTTTTTGTGGATTTTCTATTAATTAATTACTAATTAATTATTAATTACCTAATTAAATTATTTTAAATTAAGAAAAGTACTAAATGAACAGTAAAAATTCTAATAAAATTTCTAAAATTATTTTATAACATATAAAAGCTAAAAAAATATAAAAACTTGGTTTTACTAAATAAAAACTAATTATGCTATTTTAAACTAATTATTAATTAATAATTAATAAAACTAAGATTAATTCTAATAAATACTAAATAGTAAAATAAAAATCTGAAAAAATTATTATAAATACTTTAATATAAGAGGAATTTAAGAAAAATATAAAAAAGCTAAGAACTTAATAAAAATTTAAAAATGAAAAATAAAATTAAATTACATTAAATAGAAACTATCACTTAATTTTAAATTTGTTTTTCTTGATTTTTCTTTTACAAACCTATTTAATACTTAAAAACAAACACTTTTTGTAAAAACAAACTTTTTGTAACTTAAAAATAAGCTAAGAACAAGCTAAGAGTTGAGACAGTTGACCAAAGTTGACCAAAAGGCAAAATAAGCTAAAATGGCCTCAAGTGGGACCCACAATGGTTAAGTCTGGTCCAACTAAGTTAATGAAACATGAATAAGCTGGAAAAAGCACAACTTGACCTCAGAATAAGCAACAAGCTACAAAATAAGCACATTAAACTTGCTAGGAAGCTGAAAAGTGGGACAGATTTGTGAGGCCAATTCAGGTGGGTCCTAGTGGTTCCCAAGTCAAACCAATGGTCAAAAGAGAGAGCCTGGCAGGGGGGAAGTTGAATGACCCAAAAATGAAGGGCTGAGGACCACTGGAGTGGCCACAAACCACCACCAAAGTGGTGGTGGTGGCTGTGGTGTCTGATGTGCAGGGGAGCAGACAACCCTGCAGCCCTCTTTGGAGGGTTGTGGGGCCCACAGCTAAAATCACAAAAATATGGGGAAGGTGGGACAATGAAGTTAAGCTAGTAGACTACCATTTCACAAAAGCATAGGGTCTGAAACCAAATAGACAAATCTACAAAAATCTTTGAAGTTTTGGAAAAATCTAAAACATACTTATTTGACTTTTTGAGAAAATCATAAAGTTTGACTTACATGAACTTAGATTGGATCTAACTGACTAAACTTGTTATGTTAAGCTACTATAAGGCTAAAATGAACTACATGGATTACTTATAAGCTAATGTGCAAGGATTTGGGTATTAACTGTGTGACAGTTAACCCATAAGCTCAATCAAACGTGAATTTTGACTTTCCACTTGTTAACCTACTATGTAATGCTTAAACTAGTCTATCCTAACCTATTATAGACTAATGGTGCAAAGAAAACAGTAAAATTCAAACTAACACTCACCAGAATGATCACAACCAAACACCCCTTAATATTAAAACTGTTTTGATTTTCAAAGCAAAATGGACTCTTTAACCATGAAACTGACTCTTAACACATTATCTAACTTAATTTAAACATAAATGAACTGAAATTAGTACCAAATTACTTATACTACAGTAAATAACAAAAATTTGTAAAAAAAGCTTACAGAGATCAAACTGAGACAGATGATGCCAAGGGAACCAAACTACAACCTACACCCCCCCCCCTTGGGGTTCTAACACCAAATGCCATCCATCCTTAATCCTGCTTCTGCTTGCATTCCCTTTTTCAATGAATTTTTCTTTTATGATTATTTAATTGGAATTTTGAGTAATTTATAGAATTGTAAGCTAAGCTCAGTTTTAAACTTAGTAACCCATTGAAAACTTGTAAGTGAGCTTAAAGTAACTTAAACAAAGCAGTTTTAACAACTTTTAACAAGTTCCAAGCAAATGTGTTAAATTCACTTAAATTACCAAAAATCTAAATTATAACTCAAAACATGAAATTAGGATTAAAGAAAGGTGAAATTACACTTGAGAAACTGATTACAACTTCCTTAAACTAAGAATTACAACTAAAGATTAATATTACATTAATTCGAAATTTTAAAACTAAACTATAACTAGTATTAGCTACCTACTGATACTTCTCCTCTTTTTTCTTTCCTTAAATAGCTCCTGGAGATATTCCTTGACTTTCCCACCATCATCTGAGCTAGGTTGATCACAGCCGTTTGATTATTTTTTTGGCGGGAAAGGGACATTTGACAGTTGGGATTGCTTGTTAGGTCTAGATAGTATTTATTGCATTTTGGATGTTTGTGTTTGGAGGGTGAACAAGATATGGGGTGAGTGAGGTGGAGGAGGGGGCATGGCAGGGGTAGCAGGTGCAAGTGGTGGTGGTATTTGTGGGAGGTTAGGGATGGTCAAATCTTGGTTTGACCGGGTTTAAAAAAACGGGGGTTAATAATTTTTTGGAGTGGGCCGGATGTGGTGGGCTGGTGTTGGATCAGGGGTGCATTTTGGGTTTAGGGTAAATGGTGGTTTGGTTTGTTTGTTTTGTTTATTTTGCAAAAACCATAAGGACCACTTTTGTAATTTTCATAAACTTGTGGACTGAAAATGAAACTTTCCTGAAGTGCTCATAAGTACCAAAATTGCCAATCACCAATATATCAAAAACCATTTTTTTGCATTTTCATTTTTCAAAATTTCCCGGGGACCAAATTTGTAAATTTCCAAACCTCGGGGACTAAACTTGCAATTTTCTGAAAATTTCACCCAAGGACTATTTGTGATACATTTTGATTCTCCAAGGGCAAAAAATGATTTTCCTTTAAAAAATATCCCACCAGGGACTGAATCTGCCAAAATCTGTAACTCCAGGGACTAAATTGTAATTTTCCAAAACTTTTCCAATTTTTTCACCAAAGGACTAAATATGACAACTTATGATTTCAAAAGGACCTTTGGTGATAATTTTCTATATTTTGAATGACTAGGGACTAGTTTTGTAATTTTATGAAAGTTGGGGGACTGAAACTGCCAATTTTGCAAACTTTGTACGTTTTTCAACTGTTTTTACTCGTTTTGCATCTAAAACATATAAAACACAATTTTGAAATATTTTCAGTATTTTGATGCATTTCTGAGTGTTTTTGTATGTTTTGCAGTTCAGATTAGACCAAAAATGATGAGTGTTTGAGCACTCATCAATGCCCTCCGGCTGTACCTATTCCCTATTCTCTCACTCATCATGCCACTGCATGGTTTGACCGACTCCCGAAGAATTCTATTCACACCTTTGATGAAATGGTAACCAAGTTTTTAGCAAAATATTTTCCACCTTCCATGGTTACCAAGTTACGAAATGATATCAGCAACTTCCGGCAACGTCCCGATGAGTCTCTTTTTGAGGCTTGGGAACGTTATAAGCTAGCTATTGATCGGTGCCCTAACCACAATATGTTGCAAGTTACCATCATAGATACCTTCTATAATGGTCTGAAATTGAGGCACCGGGATATTCTAAATGCTGTTGCTGTGGGACCTTTATGAAAAGGCGTCCCGAGGAGTGCTATGACCTAATTGAGAACATGACTGCCCACCATAACTTTTGGGATTCCTCTGCGGAGAGGGATGCGTCATGTAATTCCGTTACTCCTTCATCATCATCTCCTGAAATAATTGCTCTTACTAAAAGATGGATGATATTTCTACGGCTGTGTTGAGAATGAACCAAACGATGCAAAATCAGGTTCAAAATCAATAAGTGAAAGCCGTGGCCTGAAGTTGTGAAACTTGTGGGGGCCCTCATCTGTATTCCGAGTGTCCAGCTACTGCTGGATTTCCTCAAGAGAACGTGTATGCTGCTCACGGTTCCTACAACACGGGGGGTAATTCTTACCAACCACAAGGGAACCGTAATCTCTTAAGCTATCGTTCCAACAATTTTCTCGGACCTCCCGGTTTTAATCAAAATCAAAACCGTAACTCGAATCAGAATTTTAACCAAGGTCAAAACTCAAATTTCCAAAACCCGAACCAAAATCAAGGCCAGTTTAATCAAAACAATTTTCAAAATGGCAATCAAAACCAAGGTTTTCAAGGAAATTTTCAAAGAAACCAAAATCAAGGAAATTACAATCAGGGTAATTTCAATCAGAGAAACAATTTTCAGGGTAACAATAATCAAAATCAAGGGAATTTTCAAAACAATCGTGTTCAAAATCCTCCTGTTCAAAATCAAAACGTTCTTCCACCCTCGTCTTCCTCCGATGCTGTGTTTAAACAATTCATGAAAGCACAAGAGGAAATGAATCGGTTATTGCTCAGCACGATTTCTGAGCTTCAGAAGTCTTTAAATGATCGACCCTCGGGCCCGGGTAAATTACCGAGCAACACGATCGCTAACCCGAGGGGCGATGTCAAAGCGATCACCACCCGAAGTGGGGTATCATACAATGGACCCTCGATTCCCTCTACCTTTTCTTCTCCTCCTAAGGTAGCGGAACGTGAACCTGAGGTTACTACGAACAAGGTACTTCCCACTAATAACGGAGGTATCAACAACGTCCACCCTCAAGTTGTCCCGGTCCCGACTCATAAGTCGAAGGTTGTATTTGATCCCCCTGTGAGTTCTGATGAAATCCCAAAGAATGATCCTAAGCCTTCAATTCCATATCCTTCACGTTTGAATGACAAAAGAACCGCGAAAAAGCTAACCATCAGATGGAAAAATTTTATCAAAATTTCCAAGAATTACACTTTGATATTAGCTTCGCGGATGCTCTTCTTCTCATGCCTAAGTTTGCCTCGATGATTGATACCAAACCACCTAACTTATATTGACCAAGGAATGGTCAACAAAGTCAAACAGCCTAGAACCAATGCTCCGCGGAAGTATAAGGTTTCCCCGGGTCGTTATGTCCCGACGAGGTGTGAATTGTAAACAAAACGGTTTCGTGATCGGGTGAATTTGGATGAAAAGGGGTTGAGTGATTAGAACTAAGGAATATACTAGAAAATATCTTAAACAAGCTATTTGAATAAGACAAGAAAGTGGGAAAAACCAGAAACGATTTAAACCTAAAAACACGTACGTTACGTTTA
The DNA here is from genome assembly GCA_030686995.1 of Artemisia argyi. Taxonomy (NCBI): domain Eukaryota; kingdom Viridiplantae; phylum Streptophyta; class Magnoliopsida; order Asterales; family Asteraceae; genus Artemisia; species Artemisia argyi. The sequence continues at coordinate 142,823,752 of CM060689.1, forward strand.
AATAAAACGTAGACGTACAAAATAAAACGCGAGTTTTAACAAAATAAAATACTTACAAAAGTGAAAATCACATTTTTACAATCCTAATAATAAAAGAAACTTTTTAGAAAATTAAAATTACTTTTTACACTATTTAATTATTTAATATTAATTAAAAACTATTTATAACTTATTATTAATACTTAAATAACTAAAATACAATATAATATTATTTAAATACTAAAAAGGTGAAAATAAAATTTCTAAAATTATAAAATAACTAAAAAGAAGTTTTAAAAATAAAAATAAGTCTTTTTGTCTTTTTGTGGTTTTTCTATTAATTAATTACTAATTAATTACTATTTATCTAATTAACTATTTTAAATTATAAAAATTAGAAAATGAACAGTAAAAACTCTAATAAAATTTCTAAAATTACTTTATAACATATAAAAGCTATAAAAAATATAAAAACTAGATTTTACTTAAAAAAAACTAATTATGCTATTTTAAACTTAATATTAATTAATTATTAATTAAACTAAGATTAATTCTAGTAAATACTAAATGAAAAGATAAAAATCTGAAAAAATTATTATAAATACTTTAATATATGAGGAATTTAATAAAAATATAAAATAGCTAAGTACTTAACAAAAATTTAAAAATGAAAATTGAAATTAAATTACATTAAATAGAAACTATCACTTAAATTTAAATTAACTTTTTTTGGATTTTTCTTTTACAAACTTATTAAATACCTAAAAACAAACAACTTTTATGAAAATAACTTTTTTATAACTTAAAAATAAGCTGTATGGAAAGCCATAAGCTCAACAGTTGACCAAAGTTGACCAAATGGGGAAATTAGCTTAAATGGCAATGAGTGGGACCCACAATGGATGATTCTGATTGAAACTAGTTAAAGGAACATGTATAAGCCAGAAAAAACACTTGGGGTACTCAGAATAAGCTATTAAGCTATTAAAAAGCACTTGGAAACTTGTTACCACACAGAAAATGGGACAACTTTGGTGGCCTGATTAAGGTGGGGCCCAGTGGATATGTGGTCAAACCAAGGGTCAAAACATGGACCCTGGTAGGAGGGGGGTTGAAGGATGCAAGGTGGGGGGCTGTGGGACCCACTGGGTGGTCAGAAACCCACCACAAAGGTGGTGGTGGGGAGGTGTGTCTGCTGAGACAGAACAGAAGTTGGCCCTGCAAGTCACTTTGTGGCTTTGTGGGGCCCACAAGAAAAATAACAAAATTCTAAAAACTATGGGACATGAAAGATGAGATGGTACACTTTGAGTAGCAACTTGATTCAACTCCTAAATCAACACACACAATTCTAATTAAATCCTTGAAGTTTTGCAAAAAAACTGAAAACATTACTTTGACTTTTTGCTAAAAACTACTTAAGTTGACTTTTTTGAACTTTGGTTGGATCTTACTAACTTAAAACATGTTTATATGTTAAAGCAAGACCAAAATAAGTTAAAACACAAATTTTTATTATGAAATGATGGGGTATGGGAGATCAACTGTCCACAGTTGACAGTTAAGGGGGAATTGGGTGGGATTTTGACTATGGGTGTTTCTAACTTGAACTAGATACTAGTTTTGACCTACTATAACCTGATATGGTATGTTCAAACCAAGAAAACAACAAAACACTAACAACAATATAGAGAAATCTATCAATCCAAACACCCCCATAGAACCTGTTATGGTAATTTTGAGAAGCAGATGGGAACCTAGGTAATGCTACTGATTATTAACCTAAGATATAAGCTATAAGGACAATGTAAAAGCTATCTTGATAAGAAAATAAACACCATAACAAGCATAGACTAAAATAGATGTTTACAACTAATAAATGAACAAAAGGAGTGATTCAATGGGCAAACCTTAATTCAGTAGCACAAAGTTCATTAGAGCTTGTCACTAAGCTCAGATGAAACAAAAAGCAATCCCAAACATACTTATGCATCACTTTACCAAAATAATGCACTCCAGTTGACTTTCGTTGACCTGTGGGTTTTTTGAGCTAAAACTTATTTTAAAACCTTACAGAGCTATTGAGACCTTATAAATGACTGGTGTGAACTACAAAAACTATTAAACAACAACTTTCACCCTATTAAAGCTAAAATGAGATTTTGCTAGAAAATAAGCATAAACTGAATTCTTGCTGGCTACTGAAATTAACAACTGAAACAGGTTTAGAGTACAATGAAAACATTAGCAATACATTTTAGAATTTAAAAAGTTCACTGGAAAAGTAAATTACAAAAAACGATTTACCTAAACTACAACTACACTAATCTACTCTTAGTTAACTACCCCCCCTTCTTGCTTGCTTTTTCTTCACTTTTATAGACTGAGAGGGTGTCCTTTCTCTTTCCCACTTCTTTTCTGAGCCCTAGGATGAGTAGAATCGATCCTGTCCCTTAATTTTGTTTTGGCGGGAAAATGCCAATTTGGCAGTTGTGGAGTTTGGTGAGACATTTAATGCTGAGGAGGGGGGTTGTGAGGGTTGGTGAAGTTATTAATGAATTTGGTGAGGGTTGGTGAGTGATTGGAGAGGAGGGGGGAGCAAGAGCCTGGAGATTAGGGGAAGTGTTGGGGGGAAGAAGATGGTCAACCCATGGTTTGACCGAGTTTAGTTATTAAACGGGGTGTTAGTTTTTGGAGGTGGGCCGGGTTCTTGGTGTTGGGCTGGGAGTTACTGGATCAGATAGGGTTTTGGGTTAAAAGGGTGTGTTGTTTGGATTATTGAAATAAAAAGGGTCCATATGGTATATGACATAAATACAAGGACCAATCATGTAACAACCTGAAATTCAAGGGCTGTTTTTGTAATTTTCCAAAAGTAGTATAAGGACCATTCTTGCCACCTTTTATTAACCCAAGGATCAAATTTGCAATTTTTTTTAACTTTTGAAATTCCCGGGGACCATTTATGTCAATTTTCAAAATCCGGGGACTAAACTTGCAATTTTCACCAACCTTTCATTCCAAGGACTATTTTTGACACGTTTTGATTTTCCAGGGATAAAAATTGATTTTCCTTTCAAAAATATCCCACCAGGGACCGAATCTGCCAAAATCTGAAACTCCAGGGACCAAAACTGTAAATTTCCAAAACTTTTCCAATTTTTCACCAAAGGACTAAATATGACAATTTATGATTTCAAAAGGACCTTTGGTGATAATTTTCCAGATTTTGAATATCCAGGGACTAGTTTTGTCATTTTATGAAAGTTGGGGGACTGAAACTGCCAATTTTGCAAACTTTGTGCGTTTTTTATTTGTTTTTGCTCATTTTGCATCTAAAACATATAAAACACAATTTTGAAATATTTTCAGTATTTTGATGCATTACTGAGTGTTTTTGTACGTTTTGCAGTTCAGATTAGACCAAAAATGATGAGTGTTTGAGCACTCATCACTCGACAATCAAAAATCTGATAAGCAACAAAGAAAAACTCTGTGAGATGGCAAAAACTTCACTCAATGAGCAGTGCTCAGCAGTGCTCATGAAAAAGCTTCCCGAAAAGCTTGGAGATCCCGGGAAATTTCTCATTCCTTGTGTTTTCCCGGGGATGGTTGAATGCTTTACCTTGGCCGATCTTGGCGCAAGCATTAACCTAATGCCTTACTCAGTATGGAAAAGACTCTTTCTACCTGCTCTCACTCCGACCTGCATGACTCTCGAGCTTGCAGACCGTACTATATCCCGTCCTCTCGGCATTGCCGAAGATATCTTCGTGAAAGTAGGAAAGTTCCATTTTCCGGCAGATTTCGTGATTGTTGATTTCGATGCTGACCCAAGAGTTCCTCTCATTCTCGGGAGGGGATTCTTAAGAACGGGTCATGCTTTAATCGATGTATACGAAGAAGAAATCACTCTACGTGTTGGTGGTGAAGCCATCACATTCAATCTTGATCAGACTTCAAGATACTCCTCCAACTATGACGCTGAAACTGTTAACCGAATTGACATCATCGATGTTGCGTCTGAGGAGTCTTCTCAAGAAGTCCTTGGTTTCTCAGCAAGTGGCAGTACCACTCCTTCTACTGATCCTATCATTTCCGACTCTTCCCCTTCCCTCACTCCGTTTGAGGGAGGTGACTTCCTTCTGGAAGAGCTCGAGGCTTTTCTTGCTCAGGATAGTTCAATCCCAGATGGGATTGATGGAAACTATCTTGACCTGGAGGGGGACATTCTTCTCCTTGAAAAATTGTTAAATGACGATCCTTCACCCTCTCCGACTCCAAAAATACTTCATAAAGCGGAAGTCAAAAATGTTGAAATAACTGAAGACTTTCCCGAGGTTGAGCTCAAGGACTTGCCTCTTCATCTAGAATATGCATTTCTGGAGGGTGATGATAAATTACCCGTCATTATTGCTAAAGACTTGAAAGATGAGGAAAAGGCAGCACTTCTAAAGGTTCTTAAGTCACACAAACAACCAATCACTTGGAAACTCTCTGACATTAAGGGCATAAGCCCAAACTTTGGTACTCATAAAATCTTAATGGAGGATGACTTTAAGCCAGCAGTGCAACAACAGAGAAGGGTAAATCCAAAAATCCACGAAGTTATCAAACAAGAGGTTCTAAAACTTCTTGATGCGGGATTGATTTACCCTATATCTGACAGTCCTTGGGTTAGCCCAATTCATTGTGTTCCTAAAAAGGGTGGCATTACCGTTGTCACCAACGAGGATATCGAGTTGATTCCAACTCGTTCGGTCACGGGTTGGCGAGTATGTATTGACTATCGAAAGTTAAATGAAGCCACCCGTAAAGACCATTTTCCTCTCCCTTTTATGGACCAGATGCTTGAAAGACTTGCGGGGAATGAATACTACTGCTTCCTCGATGGTTTTTCGGGTTACTTCCAAATCTCCATTGATCCCCAGGATCAAGAGAAGACTACCTTCACATGCCCCTACGGAACTTTTGCTTACAGACGTATGCCTTTCGGTTTATGTAATGCTCCAGGCACGTTCCAGAGGTGCATGATGTCTATCTTTTCCGACATGATCGGGAAAACTATGGAGGTATTCATGGATGACTTTTCAGTCATCGGGGATTCATTTCAGACCTGTCTCTCCCACTTGGAACAGATGCTTAAACGTTGCAAAGAAACGAATTTAAGTCTCAACTGGGAGAAAAGTCACTTTATGGTTAAAGAGGGCATAGTCCTCGGCCATAAAATTTCAAAAAACGGGATTGAGGTTGACAAAGCCAAAATCGATGTCATTGCTAAATTACCTCATCCCACCACCGTTAAAGGTGTTAGGAGCTTTTTGGGTCATGCCGGCTTCTACCGTAGGTTTATCCAAGATTTCTCTAAGATTGCCCGGCCTATGACCCATCTCCTCGAGAAGGATGCTCCATTCATCTTCTCTCCTGAGTGCATCGAAGCTTTTGAAACATTAAAGAAAAAGCTTACCGAGGCACCGATTCTTGTTGCCCCCGATTGGGACCTACCTTTTGAGCTTATGTGCGATGCTAGTGATTTTGCCATAGGTGCGGTCTTGGGGCAACGTAAAGCAAAATACTTTCAGCCTATACACTACGCAAGTAAAACTATGACCGAGGCTCAAATTCATTACACCACCACTGAAAAAGAACTCCTAGCTGTGGTGTATGCCTTTGAGAAATTCCGGCCATACTTGATCCTGACCAAGTGCACAGTGTATACGGATCACTCGGCTTTGAAGTACCTATTTGCAAAGCAAGATGCAAAGCTGAGGCTTCTCCGTTGGGTTCTCCTCCTCCAAGAATTTGATATCATTATCCGTGATAAAAAAGGAGCCGAGAACCTTGCTGCTGATCATCTCTCACGATTAGAAAACCCACATCAAGATGTGTTCGAGAAACAAGAAATAAATGAAACATTCCCTCTCGAGACACTCAGTGCGGTTACTTTTCGTGGTGACTCTACTACCCCATGGTTTGCCTTCTTTGCAAATTACCATGCGGGTAACTTCATCGTGAAGGGGATGACGTCCCAACAGAAAAACAAATTTTTTAAAGACGTCAAACATTACTTCTGGGACGACCCCTTCCTCTTCAAAATCTGTGCCGATCAAGTCATCAGGCGATGTGTATACGGACAGGAAGCCGCTGATATTCTCAAGGCTTGCCATGCTGGACCCACCGGGGGCCACCATAGTCCTAACTATACCGCCAAAAAGGTGTTTGATTCCGGTTTCTACTGGCCCACGATCTATAAGGATGCCCACGAGTTAGTCAAAGCCTGTGATGCTTGTCAGCGTCACGGGAATATTTCACAAAAGAACGAAATGCCACAAAATGCCATTCAAGTTTGTGAAATCTTTGACGTCTGGGGCATTGATTTTATGGGGCCATTCCCATCTTCTCATGGAAACAAGTATATTCTCGTGGCTGTTGACTATTTGTCAAAATGGGTTGAGGCTAAGGCCTTACCCACTAACGATGCCCGAGTTGTTGTGAAATTCTTGAAATCCCTCTTTGCTCGTTTTGGAACTCCACGTGCCATCATTAGTGATCGCGGTACTCACTTTTGCAATGATCAATTTGCAAAAGTCATGCTTAAGTACGGTGTTACTCATCGTCTTTCTACTGCGTATCACCCCCAAACAAGTGGGCAGGTGGAGGTTTCCAACCATGGTATAAAACGAATTCTTGAGAGGACAGTAGGTGAAAACCGTGCTTCCTGGTCGGATAAACTAGATGATGCACTCTGGGCCTTCCGTACAGCTTACAAAACACCCATCGGGTGTACTCCATACAAGCTTGTATACGGGAAGGCGTGTCATTTACCGATCAAACTCGAGCACAAAGCCTACTGGGCCTTGAAACATGCTAACTACGACCTTCATAAAGCGGGTGATCACCGTAAGGTTCAACTCAATGAATTAAATGAACTTCGTGATCAAGCCTACGAGAACTCTTTGATCTACAAAGAAAAGACAAAGAAGATTCACGACTCTAAGATTAAGAACCGCGTTTTCAACGTCGGTGATAGAGTCCTTCTTTTCAACTTAAGATTAAAGATCTTCTCGGGGAAATTAAAAACCCGATGGACTGGACCATTCACTATTGCTAAAGTATATCCATACGGGACTGTTGAGTTATCTCAACCCGAAGGTCCCAACTTCAAAGTGAATGGTCACCGATTGAAACATTATTTTGAGAGGACATACCACCCATGGTTGTCCCGGATCTCCAAACTTTCCCCATGAACCAATGAATTCGGGGATCGAGTCAAGCTAGTGACTCGGTGAACAAAAATTAGCAACATATATGGGTTTTCACCCGTATTTCTGACTTCTTTCTACTTTCTACCACCCTAGTGTGGGGGAGTGGCCGTCCCCCACCTTTTGAAAAGTAAATATGTATATAAGTTCATTTCAAAAAAAAAATAATAATAATAAAAAAAAAGAAAAAAAAAATGTGTAATTGTGTGTACTGATAAATAAAGTGAAAAATAAAATCAATATTTCCACAGTTAGATTCGAATATTAGCTTTTTCCGTTCAGAGATTCGACATAATAGCCGGGACTTTGAATATTGAGGACAATATTCAATTCTAGTGTGGGGGGGGGGGGGGGGGGGAATTCTTACGAATTTTATCACAAAACTTTCTAAGTACCCCCATTTTTAGGCCTAAATTTTTCAAAAATTTTTCACTTTATTTCAAAATTTTTGTGGTAATTAGTCCGCCAAAGTCTAAATGACAAATGGATTGGCTAGTCCAGGAGCAAACGGCTCTTGGTAAAGACATCTCAAACCCGTTGATGGCTTGCAATTTGCCAAAAATTGTATGGTTCCTCAACTCCCCATATCCCATAAAGCAAATGAGTTGACTAGCCCACAAGATTATGGCTTGTGGTAAAGGCCGTGGAAAATCCATAATTGGTAATCAGCTCACCAAGATGTTGACTTAGTCCATCAAGATGCTGGCTAGTCCAGAAGCAAACGGCTTTTGGTAAAGACTAATCAAATCCGTTGACAGCTGGTGGTTTGCTCAAAATCACACAGTTATCAGGTGTGCCACAGTTCTTGCACCTGGCTACTCCAGAAGTGATGGCTTTTGGTAAAGAGAATTTCAAATCCATCAAGATTTTCTCAAAAGATTGCTAGGGACTAGCAATGTTTTAGTGTGGGGGATTGATGAGTGTGTAAATACTCATCATTTTTACCATTTCTGAGCTGCCAAAACATCTAAAAACACTCAATATTGAACCAAAATAGTGAAAATATCCCAGGAAAGTGTTTTACATGTTTCAAATGCAAAAAGAGCAAAAACAGATGAAAAACGTACAAAGTTTGCAAAATTGGCAGTTTCAGTCCCTCAACTTTCAAAAGTTGTCAAATCTAGTCCCTAGTTGTTCTAAAAACTTGAAAAAGTCACCAAAGGTCCTTTTAAATCAAAAAGTTACACATTTAGTCCTTTGGTGCAAAGTTTCACAAAATGTCAAGTTTAGTCCCTGAACTTTGAAAATTGTCAAAAATGGTCCCTGGGATATTAAAAACTTTGAGAAAAACAAATTTTATCCTTGCATTAACCTTTTGTGGCAGGATTGGTCCTTGGTGGAAAGTTTGGTGAAAATTACACAAATGGTCCCTGAAGTTTGAAAGTTTGGCAATTTTAGTCCCTGGTGTATTTAACATAGAAAAATCAACAAAGGACCCTACACTATTCATTATATGGCAAGAAATACCCTTGGAAACAATTTGGAAAAATGCCAAATCCTAACCCTCAACTTTTGGTGAATTGCAAAACTAGTCCTTGTGTAACCAAAACCAAACCGGACCTAAAAATACTACTCCAAAATAAAACTTAAACCCAATCCATCCACAAGCCCACCCATTTCCTATTCTTTGGGCCCAATGCATACCAGCCCACACTACACCTAAAATAATAAGCCCCGGTCAAATATTTGACCCCTCAGTCAAACGTGGTCAAACCACCATCCCCACCATCCTTCCCTCCCACACAACCCCACTTGCAGGTCCCATCATACCTCCATCAGAAGCCACCGCCCAACCCACTACACCAACCCTCACATCTACAATAAATGCACCACCCCCTTGTCTGAACAGTCCAAAACCCACACATCATATTTTCCCGCCAAAACACGTGGAGGGTGATTAGAGGGTCTCAGAGCAATCCAAGGGCTACAAAGTGATGGGAAATGATCAGAGGAGTACAAGAAACCCTAATCTTCAAGTATAAATAGCAGAGGAGTGCAAGGAAGTTAGTAGTTAGTTAATTAATAGTTTTTTATGTCGAATTAATTGTAATTTTAATTTCTATTGGTTTCTTAAGCTTTTAAGCACTGTACTAGTTTGTTTTCATGTAATTTCAAGTTTTTAAGCAATCAATTTCAAGTTTCATTTGGTATCTCAGATTGTGCCATTGTCAATTTAATTTTAAGTTTTTTAGTTTACTGAGTTGTGAGTGGAAGCAAGAACCATGGACCGAGTTAGCTACATTTAGGTCCCAATAAGCTCATTGAAGCTTTTTAGAGACTTTAAAATCCAGTGTTAGTAGAAAACTTCAAAAATACAAAAAAGTCAAACTTGGTCAACTGTTTTGGTTCTAACTTGTTTTCAGGTTTGGAGAAGAAGTAAAGAGCAAGCTTGGAGTTGGAATTTGCCTATCTAAAGATAGGCTTCATAAGGAAAACCCTCTGTTCATGCTGAGGGTATTCTTGTAAGACCTTGCTTATTTAATTTTTCCACTAAAATTCTAGTTCTGAGTAGCTTCTGTTTGATTGCTTGTTTATTGCCATTTTATGTTCATCTGTGATAGTTGATTGTTGTTTAAGTGGTTTTTAGATTAATATTCATTACTTGTTTGTTACAATATTTAGTTACCTATAATTTCTTATTGGACTGCCTAATTAGCTTAAGTATTAAATTTGTGAGATTGTTGTGGTATTCTGTTTTTAAGTACTTAAACAAGTTTCCTTAGTCATAATTAGTGGTCTGGAATCAAGTTTACACATCCTAGTAACCATCTGCTTTGAAAGACTCAAAACAGTCCAACATTAAGGAGTGTTTGGATTTGCAAGTTTAGGTTTGTTGTCATTGATCTCAGTGGGTAATTATGATTCAAACAGTTTTCCTTAGGTCTCATTTGGAAGTTTAGACTATAAAATCATGTTTTGTTTCACAAAAAAGTCAAAATCTCAAAAATTTGTCTCTCACAGTTAAATGTGAGAGTTTTTGGTACTCAAATCCATCAAATTGATTACATAAGTTGTTAATATAGAGTAAACTAGCTTAAATATATCTCATAACATCATTTTTAATCAGTAGGATTTAGTAGAAATTCAAATAAGTCAACTCTTGTGTTTTACTCAAAAAGTCAAATTGCCTCATCTCAGATTTTTGCAAAAGTTACAAGATTTTTTGTGATTATGTGCTTGGGGTGAGGATCTGAAACTTTGTGTAGTTACACTCCACCACCTCAACTTTTGAATCCCACCTTGGTTTGATTTTTGTGAATTTTTGTGTGGGCTCCACAAGCCCTGGAACACAGTTGCAGGGAAGAACCCTTGCCCTGCACCAGCACACCACCACCAACTTTGGTGGTGGCTGCAGCCCACATCAGTGGACCCCATTGGTTCAATTTTGGTTTAGACAACCCTCCTCCTACTAGGGATCATATATTGACCCTTGGTTTGACCTAGTGATCAGTGGACCCCACCTAAATCACCCCCATAAGTTTGTCCCCATTCTGTGTTCATTTTCAGTTTGCTTAAGTGCTTATTTGTTCCATACAGCTTATTTGTGCTTCATGCTTGTTGTTTCTAGCTTATTCAAGTTTTTTTAGCCTGATTGTACCCATTTCCATCATTGTGGACCCCACCCAAAGTCATTTGTGCTAATTTGCTTGCTCAGTCAACATAAGTCAACTGATTAAGTTTAGGGGGTGCTTACTGCTTATTTATAAGCTAGTTTCAAAAGTGTTTTCACAAAAGTTTTCTAATTTCAGTAGTAAAGTAAGTTTGTAAAAGAAAAACCAAGAAAATCCAAATTTAAATTAAGTGATAGTTTCTATTTAATTCAATTTATCTTTTAATTTTTCATTTTTAGATTTTTATTAAGTACTTAGTATTTTTATATTTTTATTAATTACCTTATATAGTAAAGTATTTTTAGTAAGTTTTTCAGATTTTTATTCTGTCATTTAGTATTTATTAGATTTAATACTAGTTTTCTTAATTATTAATTAATATTAAGTTTTAAATAGCATATTTAGTTTTTATAAATCATAACCTAGTTTTTATATTTTTTATAGCTCTTATATAATATATTAGACTTTTAGAAAATATATTTTTAATTTCTACTGTTCATTTTCCATTTTTCTTATTTTAATTGTTTAAATTAGAATTAAAGTAATTAAAAGGTAAATAATTAGTGGATTAACCTTAAACATAATTTTTAGAGTTTTTTATAATTTTGTAGGATTCCTGTGATGGTTAAGTAATTTTTTAAATTTTCTTATAATTTTTTAAGTTAATTTAGTATTAATTGTAATTTAAAGTAGTTTAATTAGTTTAATTAAGTTAAATAGTTTTTAATTAATAAAAAATTCATAAAAAGACAAAAATATTTATTTTTATTTTTTTATACTTTCTTCAAGTTCTAATTTAAGTTTAGAAATTATTTTTGCAAGTTTTTAGGTTAATTTGTAATATTTATAATTATTAGTTAATATAAATTAGATTTAAATTAGATTTTAATTAGTTTTATTAATTAAATAATATTTAAATACTATAATATTCACTTTTATAATTTCATTTTCATTTTCAAATTTCTTTTTAATTTTAAGTTTCAAAAAGTTTCAAAAGCACCCCCTGTAGTTTGTTAATCATCAAATCCCACTTTTTACAGTCCGATTGCGTGAATCTTAATTGTGAATTTATGCATATCCTTGTATATCTGATTTTTGTGAATATTATATCTGTGTACAAATACCAAAATAACAGTAGCAATATCAAATTCTACATCATCTGGGCTACTGTCCTCAGGGCCACTCACTCATAAACGATTTCAAACGACACAATTTCAATCTCGCTGAGACTTTAACTACCCGGGGACACACTATACTATCCACGGAGTATTGGGATAAGCTGTTTTTGACTAGTTGACCTTGGTCAATTATATCTGACGGTTTAGACCCGATGAGGCACCCATTCTTGTTGCCCCCAACTGGGATTTACCCTTTGAGCTTATGTGCGATGCAAGTGATTTTGCTATCGGTGCAGTCTTGGGGCAACGCAAAACGAAACACTTTCAGCCTATCCACTACGCAAGCAAAACTATGAACGAAGCTCAAACTCATTACACCACTACAGAAAAAGAATTATTAGCCGTGGTGTATGCTTTTGAGAAATTTCGGACATACTTAATCTTGACTAAAAGCGTAGTGTATACGGATCACTCGGCTCTAAAATATCTATTTGCAAAACAAGATGCAAAGCCGAGATTACTCCGTTGGGTTCTCCTCCTCCAGGAATTTGATATTATTATTCGTGATAAAAAAAGGAGCTGAGAACCTGGCTGCTGACCATTTGTCCCGATTAGAAAACCCTCATCAAGATGTGTATGAGAAAAAGGAAATAAATGAAACATTTCCTCTCGAAACACTCAATGCGGTTGCTTTTCGTGCAGATTCTACTACCCCATGGTTTGCCGACTTCGCAACACCATACGGGTAACTTTGTTGTGAAAGGCATGTCAACCCAACAGAAGAATAAATTCTTTAAGGATGTTAAACATTACTTCTGGGATGACCCCTACTTATTCAAAATCTATGCGGATCAAGTCATCCGACGGAGTGTATATGGACAGGAAGCCACTGAAATTCTCAAGGCTTGCCATGCTGGACCCACTGGGGGACATCATAGTCCCAATTACACCGCCAAAAAGGTGTTTGATTCTGGATTCTTCTGGTCCACAATTTATAAAGATGCCCAGGATCTCATTAAAACCTGTGACGCTTGTCAACGTCATGGAAACATTTCACAAAGAAAGAGATGCCACAAAATGCTATTCAAGTATGTGAGATATTTGATATTTGGGGCATTGACTTTGTGGGGCCATTTCCATCATCTAGAGGAAACAAGTACATACTTGTGGCTGTTGATTATTTATCAAAGTGGGTTGAAGCGAAAGCTTTACCCACGAATGATGCCCGAGTTGTAGTGAAATTCCTTAAATCTCTTTTTGCCCGTTTTGGAACTCCACGTGCTATCATAAGTGATCGTGGTACGCATTTCTGCAATGACAAATTTGACAAAGTCATGCAAAAGTATGGTGTAACTCACCGTCTTTCTACCGCGTATCACCCACAAACAAGTGGGCAAGTGGAGGTTTCAAACCGTGGTATCAAAAGGATACTTGAGAGGACTGTTGGTGAAAACCGTGCTGCCTGGTCGGATAAATTAGATGACGCACTATGGGCCTTTCGTACAGCTTATAAAACACCCATTGGGTGTACACCTTACAAGCTTGTGTATGGAAAGACATGTCATCTACCGATGGAACTTGAGCACAAAGCCTACTGGGCATTGAAACATGCCAACTTTGACCTCAAAACTGCGGGTGATCACAGAAAAGTTCAAATGAATGAATTAAATGAACTACGTGATCAGGATTACGAGAACTCTTTAATCTATAAAGAAAAAACAAAAAGAATCCATGACTCAAAAATAAAGAACCGCGTTTTTAACGTTGGTGATCGAGTACTTCTCTTTAATTCTAGATTAAAGATCTTCTCGGGTAAATTAAAAACCCGTTGGACTGGTCCATTCACTATCACTAAGGTTTATCCATATGGTACCGTTGAGTTATCTCAAAATGACGGTCCATGTTTTAAAGTGAATGGGCATCGTGTGAAACATTACTTTGGAGAGGACATACCAAACATGGTTGTCCCGGATCTCCAAACTTTCCCCAAGGACAATTAAATTCGGGGTCGAGTCAAGCTAGCGACTCGGTTAACAAAAACAGTAGCTTCCTCATGGACAATTCAATTCGAGGTCGAGTCAAGCTAGCGACTAGGTAATCAAAAACTGTAGCAATATGGGTTTTCACTCATATTTCTGATTTCTTTCTCTTTTCTACCACCCTAGTCTGGGGGAGATGCCCCACATGTTGTATATATGTATATATCAAAAAAAATTTGTAAATAGCCTTAAATAAAGGTTATTAATATTTCCTTCTTACGTTCTAAGTATCGGTTTAACACCCGGTGTTTTGAATATTGAGGGCAATATTCATTTCTAAGTGTGGGGGGGGGGGGATTCTCACGAATTCAAACACATGTTCCATCAAGCACCCTCATTTGATCAAAATTTAAAGTTTTTTCACACTTAGAAATGCAATAAATGGTTATCAATCCGCCATGTCTAACCCACATAAGGATTGGCTAATCCAGGAGCAAACGGCTCTTGGTAAAGATATCTCAAAACCGTTGATGGTTTGCAATTTGCCCAAAATTGTATGGTACCTCAACTCGCCATATCCCATAAAGCGAATGAGTTGGCTAGCCCGCAAGATTATGGCTTGTGGTAAAGGCAGTGGAAAAACCATAATTGGTAATCAGCTCACCAAGATGTTGACTATTCCATCAAGAGTTGGCTAGTCCAGAAGCAAACGGCTTTTGGTAAAGACAAATCAAATCCGTTGACAGCTGGTGGTTTGCTAAAAATCACACGGTTATTAGGTGTGCCACAGTTCTAACATCTGGCTACTCCAGAAGTGATGGCTTTTGGTAAAGAGTAAAAATCCATTAAATTTTTCTCAAAAGATTGCTAGGGACTAGCAATAGTTTAGTGAGGGGGATTGATGAGTGTGTAAATACTCATCATTTCTGTTACATTTAAATTGCAAAAACATATAAAAACACACAGGAATGCCTTAAATTACATAAAATATCCCTGGATTGTGTTTTTATGCAAAAGGATTGAAAACTGATGAAAAACAAAACATTTCACATAATTTACAGTTTCAGTCCCTAAACTTTGAAAATTTGGCAAAACTAGTCCTTGGTAAATCAAAACATGAAAAATATCATCAAAGGTCCTTAGGGATTCATAAGTTGTCAAGTATAGTCCTTTAAAGTTAAAAATTGCAAAATGACAACTTTAGTCCCTCAAGTTTGAAAAATGTCAAAAATAGTCCCTAAGGTTTAAAATGGAAAAATATGAAAAAATAAGCCTTGCACTATTATTAAATGAAAAAATTGGTCCTTATGATAACTTTTTAGAAATTACAACATCAACCCTTCAACTCTCAGAAAATTACAAGTTTGGTCCCTGGAGTTTGAGGAATTGGCAGAAAAGGTCTCTGGGTTTTGAAAATAGAAAAATTATATCTTTGGTCCTTGGGTTATTCATAAATTACAAAAATGGTCCTTATAATAATTTTGGGAAAGTTGCAAAGCCAGCCCTTATACTTTGAAAAAATTACAAATTGGTCCTTGTTTACTACCTAAACTAACCGGACCCTTATATTTATTATAAACCCAAAACCAAAATAAATCCAAAACCTATACCCAGCCCACCCCTTTCTTTTTCCTTGGCCAAAAACAAGCCCAGTCCAAACCTTTTTAAATAAAACGGGGGTTTGACCCCGTTGACTCCCTCCTTCCCCAATACCACCAACACTGTACATCCACCTCTCCCACACCTGCAACTGAAAACCATGGTGGCTTTCCACCACCTCATCACCTCCCCAGCTGGCTACTACACCTCACACCCCCTCATCATTCATCCCACTTTGCATTTAATGCATCCCCACCAATCTACACTTCACCTCACCCTCACAGACCCTGTTTTCACGGATACTTTCCCAAAAGCCCATGCCTAGTGCCCAAATTGTCTCCCTGCCACCTCCTAATACCATCAAAATTCTTTAATTAAACTGAAACAGCCCCAAGCTACCCTATGTGACTTTTGGCGCCAAAACTGATTTAAACGGCTTGGATGGATTTGACTCATCCAATGGTTGATTTTATTGATGGGAAAGATTCAGAGACATGTGGGGAGTCTAAAAATGCTATAAAGAAAGAAGGGGAAGCAGAAGAGAAGATTGCCTAGTTTAATTTAATTAATGTAATGTCGACTTAACTTGTTTTTGTATTTTCAGTGTAACTTAAGCTTGTAACTTGTAATCTTAAACCTTTTCAGTGTATGTGAACTTAATTTCAATAATCAATTTCAGTTTTTGTGAGAAAAATCAGTTTATGCAATTCTTAAATTTCCAAAATCTCATTCTGTTTTAGTGTTGTTCTTAGTTGATGATTACAGACTTAAACTGATACATATAAGCTCCTATAAAGCTTGTAAGAGCTTTTAGAAACATAACAATTCAGTTTAGCTAAAAAATCTCACAAATACTAATTAGTCAACAAAAGTCAACTGAGAGTGGTGAGATGAAATTTTGGTGAATTAGAGTTGATTTGGAAACACAAGAAGCTTTGGATTATGGTTTAGAGACTCATGGGAGTCACATAAGGGTTCTTAGTTCTTGGTTTGGTTCTCTCAGTCACTCATTTATAAGCCATATTATCCATTTTCAAGCTTGTCCACTTTACTTATTGTTGATTTTACTTGATTTTAGTTAATCTGTTTTTATTTATAGTTTTTATTGATAATACAATAATAAAAATATAATAGTTGTTCACTAGTTTTAATAGTTGTTTAGTATTTCATATTTAAGTATTATGTGGCTTGATTTTGATTTCTGAGTTATAGTTGTTATTGTAGGTATATTTGGATTTAAACAGACTGATAATAGCATAATAAAAGTTTTTGTGGTAATAAGTTGGTTGAAATCATTTGCTTTCTTTGAAAATCATCTTATCAGTTAATATATAGGGTGTTTGGAACAAGCTTGTTAGCTAAGAATTTGATGTTATTTGTTGTTTATTTAGGTTGTACTAGACTTCTGTAGTAAGAAATAGGTTATATAGTCCATAAACTTTGCACCTTAAACACCACAAGTCAAAATCACATGAATCAACCCTCCACAGTTAACTGTGTGAGGATTTGAATACCATAAGCACTCAAATAAGCTTATCAGTTGTATCTTAAGCCTAAACTAGCTTTATTTATGCTTATTATATCATCTATAATCAGCTAGGATCAATCAAACTTCATATAAGTCAACTGAGCTATAAATTAGAAAAAGTCAAAATGTGCATGTTCAGAAATTACCCAAAATGGCATGAATATTTGTGATTTTTTTGTTATGATCTAGGGTCTGAAATTTCTTGTGTGTATAACCTACCAGTAGAACTTGTGATTTTCACAATTATTTCATTTTTGTGATTTTTTCTTGTTGACTAAAACACCCCTGGAAAACACTTGCAGGGCAAGATGATGCCCTGCTACACAGACCATCACCACCACTTTGGTGGTTGATTGTGACCACCACAGTGGTCCCACAAGCTTCAATTTTGGTTCTTACAACCCCCTCCTATCAGGGTTCAATATTTGACCCTTTGTCTGACATGTACATCAGTGGACCCCACTTGATTTGGCCTCTTAAATCTGTCCCAAGTCTGTCTCAGTTTCAAAATAAGCAAGTGCTTATTTTGGATTCCTAGCTTATTTGGTCAACTTATTTGAGTAACTTTTGCTTATTATCATCCACACAACTCATTTGTACCAGGTTTTAGCCTTGTGGACCCCACATAGGTCCATTTGTGCTTAATTCCTTCTTTGGTCAAACTTGGTCAACTGTTTGGTCTAATAAGCACTCACAGTGCTTATTCTGAGTTTATAAATTATTTTCCTTTATAAAAGTTTCTTATTTTAAGTATTTTATTAGTTTTATAAAAGAAAAACCAGAAAAAAACCAAACTTAATTATAGTGATAGCTTCTATTTAATAGAAATTATCTATTTAATTTTCTTTTTAGCTTATTTATAAGCACTTCTGTATTTTTATATTTTTAATAAATCTCTCTAATATTAAAGTATTTTTATAAATTTTTCCAGAATTTTCTTTTGTCATTTGGTAATATTTAGAATTAATAATTAATTAATAAATAAGAGATAAGTAGCATAATTATATTCTATAAAGTACCACCTAGTTTTTATAATTTTTCTAACTTTTTTATAAGGTAAAACAATTTTACAAATTTTATACTGTTCATTTTCTATTTTTAATAATATAATTAGTTTAATTGATAATTAATTAATAAATAGAATAATAATTAGTAAATTAGATTAAAAATACGTAAAATAAAGTTTTTATAATTTTTTAGGATTCCTGTGATGTTTAATTAGATTTATAAAAATCTTCTTAAATTATCTAAGTCTTTTTAGAATTTATAATAATTTAAATCAATATAATTAGTTAAATAATAATTAATTAATAATAATTAGATAAATAGTGTGAAAAATATAATTTTAGTTTTAAAATAAGTTTTATAATATTTTAGACTTTTAGAAATTTTAATTTTATATTTCTACACTTATTTTACATTTTTCTATTTATTAGTGAATTATTAACTAATTAAAAGTAGTTATTAAATAATAATAATTAATTAAATAGCTATAAAAATAATTTTAATTTTCTAATAATTTTCTAATAAGTTTAGAATTCCAAAGATATAATTTTCATATTTGTGGAAGTTGTATTTTACAGAATTCACGTTTAAATTTCGTACGTTTACGTTTACTTAAATATAAACGTACATTTTATATTGATTGAGCCCGAACCACCTAACTTATATTGACCAAATAATGGTCAACAAAGTCAAATAGCCTAGGTCAATGCTCCGGGTAATATAAGGTATCACCAGGTCGTTAAGTCCCGTTGAAATGTGAATTGTAACTTTAGCGTATTCGTGATCGGGTAATTATTCAGAGGAAAAGGTTATGATCAGAATTATTTGAAATTTATTAACAAATATAGCTTAGGAAAGCTACGTGATTGATTACGAGAATTTAGATTACAAAGATTTGAGCTAAAAACTAAAAACGTACGTTTTAATTAAAAAACGTATACAGACGCACAAAACAAAAAGTACAACTGAAGGACGGGAAGGGTTAAAAGTGTAAAATTGATATTTTTACAATCCTAATAATTAAAGAAAATTTTAAGAAAAATAAAAATTATTTTTACACTACTTAATTATTTATTATTAATTAATTACTAATTATCTATTTAATACTACTTAAACTAATTAGAATTATTAAAAATACTAAAAAGACTTAGAAAATTAAGAAAATTTTTATAAATCTAATTAACCATTACAGGAATCCTAAAAAATTATAAAAAGTTAATTTTATGTATTTTTAAACTAGTTAACTAATTATTATTCTATTTATTAATTAATATCTAATTAAACTATTTAAATTATGAAAACTATTAAATGAACAGTAAAAATTCTAGAAAAATTTATAAAAATGTTTTAACTAAAATACAAGCTAGAAAAAATATAAAAACTAGGTTATACTATATAAAATCTAATTATGCTATTTAATTGATTACTATTAATTAAAACTAAATTAAACTAAAATTAATTAGAAATACCACTAAAAGACAAAATAAAAATCTGGAAAAAATTTGTAAAATTATTTTAACCTAAAATATAATTTCGAAAAATATAAAAGTGATATATTACTTAGAAATAAATTAAAAAGAAAATTAAATTGATAAATCCTATTAAATAGAAGCTATCACTACCTTTAAAATTGGTTTTTTGGATTTTTTTCTTTTTCTAAACTGATAATTAACTAAAAACAACTATTTTTAATAAAAACACTTTTGATTTAACCCAAAGAATAAGCACTTGAAGTGCTTATTATACCCACAGTTGACTTTTGTTGACTGTGGAGTGTTATAAGCTCAAATGGGGGAATGTGGGGTCCACACTGATCAAATTTGGTTTCTCTGAGTCTTTTGAACAATAATAAGCAAGTGTTAAGCAAAGGAATGGCCTGAATAAGCCAAAAAGATCAAATAAGCACTTAGCTTATTGTTGTCTGAGGCAGTTTAAGGGACAAGATTATTAATCAATTTCAGGTGGGGTCCACTATCCTAGGGGTCAAACAAAGGGTTCAAAACCACTCCCTGGTAGGAGGGGGGTTGAGGGGAACTAAAAACAGATGCCTTGGACCACTGTAGTGGTCACAAACCACCACAAAAGGTGGTGGTGTGAAGATGGTCTGCTGAGAGCAGGGTAAGTGTATGCCCTGCAGGTCACTTTGTGGCCTTGTGGGGCCCAGTAAACAAAATCCTAAAAATCTGAGAAAATTCACAAAAATCAAAAAAGTGGTGAATATTAAGCTTGCCAAATCTTAGACTCTAGAACCTTAAACCCAACAAGTTACAAACCTCCAAAGTTGGAGCAAAACAACTGAAACAGCATTTTGACTTTTAAGAATTTTACACCACTTTGACCTTTTTCAACTTTGATTGCTCAAATCTGATTAGATATACTATATTATGTTAGGATAATATGATTTTAAGCTAAACTAACAATCTAAGAGTGGTTATGATGAGTGGTGAGACCCAAGAACCTTGACAGTTAACTGTCAAGGTGATTGGAGTTGGTTTTTGACTTTGGGAGTTAATTACCCTCTAGAATTTGTTCAATTTATCTGTTTTAGAACTAAGCAAGATGGCAATACAAGATTGGTTCAAAGAACACCCCTCCCACACAGCCAAACAGACAAAACCAAACACCCCTTTAACTATCTGTTGTGAATTTTTACACATGAAAACTGAGTTTGAACAAAGATTGTCTGAAAATCATGGATTAATTGTGTCACAACCTTACTGAGAAACTATTACTAAGACCAAGTGAACACCTATATAACAAGCTAAATAAAAAAAAAAAATCACCTTGAGCTATTTTAATGAAAATGACCAAATTTCTAGCTGAGTTAACCTAGGCTACCAAATAAGCATGATTTGCAAATAAAAATAAGCATAAATAAGCCTGAATAGACAGAGATTAAGTACAACTAAATAGGTAATAAACTAGCTAAAATGATTAAGCTGAGAAATGGGATTTGAACTCACAACTGCTTCCTGAGCTCAACCAACAGAACCAAGGTCCAATGAACACCTAACACTCCCCATGGAGTACTAAAATACCCATTCCAATTTCTGATTCACTTTTGCACCATCTTCTTCTTCAATCTTCATATTTTTTTATTTTTCTTTTATTTTTCTAATTTTTTTTTTTTTTTTTTTTTTTTTGTATTTTTGATTTTTTACTTCTAAACTAAATTTAAAGTTTTTATAAGCTTAGATAAGCTTATATGGAAGCCTGAATAGGTATCTGAATCCAAATCAACAACTAGAAACAACAATTACTTGAGACAATTTTTAGACTAACATAGCATTTTCATAAGCTGAGAATTGTTTAAAACTTGGATTTCATTACTTGGAAATTTCAATATTACACTGAGATTACAAATGACTTAACTAAATTTAACTGAAAAGTAATTAAACATAAATATAAAGATTGAAATTACAATAAAAAAACTAACTAACACCACTGCTGCTTCTTGTTCTTTATATACTGGTCCACTAGGGTTTCTTCAAGTCCATGATTACTTCCCACCATGATTTAGAACCATTGGATGACTGACTTTAATCCTGGCCCTTCAAATGCCTTTGGCGCCATTTTTCTTTTGTGTCAGGTCGAGGTGGAGTGTGGGCAAGAAAGAACAATTAAAACATTTTGGAGCTTAGTTTAAGAGTCAAGGGGGAGGGATGGTGTGCTGAGGTGGAAGAGAGGGGAGCAGGTTGCAAGTTGGAGGGGGGGGGTTTGACCTTGGTTGACTGGGAAGGGAGGGTCGGTCAAAGGTGGGTTTTTGTTATTTAAAATGGTCAAGGGATTTGGGTGGGCTGTGTTAATGGATCAGACATGGTGTTGGGCTTGGTGGGCTAAGATTTGGATAAAAACAAAAGGTGTCCGTTTGGTAACTTAACATCACAAGGACCATTTTTGTAATGTTTGCAAACTTGAGGGGCTGTGATAGTAACTTTCCAAAAGTAACCATAAGGACTTATTTTGACACATTTGAGAATTACAAGGATGAAAATTTATATTTCCCAAAATAAAAATACCCGGGGACCAAAATTGCAAATTTCCAAACTCCGGGGACTAAACTTGTAATTTTCTCAAAATTTTCATCCAGGGATTAAAAGTGGTTTTTATGAATTCCCAAGGACCAAAATTGATTTTTCATTCAAAATTATCCCACCAGGGACCTTTTCTGCCAATATTTGAAATTCCAGGGACCATTTATGTCAATTTTGGATTTTAAGGGGTAAAAGTGTAATTTTCTCAAACTTTTTCACCCAAGGACTTATTTTATAATTTTTGACTTTTCTTTGCCTTGGGTTGACTTTTCTTTCATTTTAAACTTCCAGGGACTAGTTTTGCCAAATTTTGAAACTTGAGGGACTGAAACTGCCAATTGTGCAAACTTTGTTCGTTTTTCGTTTATTTTTAAACATTTTGCATCTAATAACATATAAAACACACTTTTGGGATAATTTGTGCATTTTGATGCGTTTTTGGGTGTTTTTGGATGTTTTGGCAGTCCAGATACGGTAAAAATGATGAGTGTTTGAGCACTCATCAATCCCCCACACTAAGCTATTGCTAGTCCCTAGCAATCTTTTGAGAAAAACTTGATGGATTTGAAACTCTTTACCAAAAGCCATCACTTCTGGAGTAGCCAGGTGTAAGAACTGTGGCACACCTGATAACCGTGTGATTTTAAGCAAACCACCAGCTGTCAACGGATTTGATAAGTCTTTACCAGGAGCCGTTTGCTCCTGGACTAGCCAGCATCTTGATGGACCTAGTCAACATCTTGGTGAGCTGATTACCAATTATGGTTTTTCCACGGCCTTTACCACAAGCCATAATCTTGCGGGCTAGCCAACTCATTTGTTTTCGGGGAGTTGATGAACCACACAATTTTGGGCAAATTGCCAGCCGTAAACGGATTTGAGTTGTCTTTACCAAGAGCCGTTTGCTCCTGGACTAGCCAATCCCTTTTATTGCTTGGACAAGGCGGACTGATTACCACAAAAATTTTGAAATAAAGTGAAAAATTTTTGAAAATTTTGGCCAAAACGGGGGTACTTGAAAGTATTTTGCGATAAAATTCGCTAGAATTTCCACCCCCACACTTAGAAATGAATATTGTCCTCAATATTCAAAGTCCCGGCTATTATGCCGAATCTATGAACGTAAAAAGATAATATTCGAAGCTAACTGTGGAATTTTGTTTTGTATTTTTCAATTTATTTATCTGTACATACAATCACACATTTTTTTTTTTTTTTTTTTTTGAACTTTTATACATATATACATTTTTTCAAATAGCGGGGGGTTGGCCATTCCCCCACACTAGGGTGGTAGAAAGTAGAAAGAAGTCAGAAATACGGGTGAAAACCCGTATATGTTTGCTAATTTTTGTTCACCGAGTCACTAGCTTGACTCGATCCCCGAATTTAATTGTCCTTGGGGAAAGTTTGTAGATCCGGGACAACCATGGATGGTATGTCCTCTCCAAAGTAGTGCTTTAGACGATGTCCATTCACTTTGAAGTTAGGGCCGTCATTTTGTGATAATTCGACGGTGCCATAAGGATAAACCTTAACGATAGTGAATGGACCAGTCCATCGGGTTTTGAGCTTTCCCGAGAAGATCTTGAGTCTAGAGTTGAAAAGAAGGACTCGATCACCAACGTTGAAAACGCGGTTTTTGATTTTTGAGTCATGAATCTTCTTTGTCTTTTCTTTATAGATCAAAGAGTTCTCGTAAGCTTGATCACGAAGTTCATTTAATTCATTCAGTTGAACTTTCGTATGATCACCCGCAGTTTTGAGGTCAAAATTTGCATGCTTGAGAGCCCAATAGGCTTTATGCTCAAGCTCGATCGGAAGATGGCACGCTTTCCCGTACACAAGTTTATAAGGCGTACACCCAATGGGTGTTTTATACGCTGTACGGAAAGCCCAAAGTGCATCATCTAATTTATCCGACCAAGATGCACGATTTTCCCCAACGGTTCTTTCCAATATTCTCTTTATGCCTCGATTGGAAACTTCTACTTGTCCACTTGTTTGAGGGTGGTACGCAGTAGAAAGACGGTGAGTTACACCATACTTTTGCATGACTTTATCAAATTTGTCATTGCAAAAATGCGTACCACGATCACTAATTTCACGACTACTCGGGCATCATTTGTGGGTAAAGCTTTTGCTTCAACCCATTTTGACAAATAGTCAACTGCCACGAGTATGTATTTGTTTCCATGAGATGAGGGAAATGGCCCCATAAAGTCGATGCCCCAAACGTCAAATATTTCACAAACTTGGATTGCATTTTGTGGCATTTCATTCTTTTGTGAGATATTCCCGTGACGTTGACAAGCGTCACAGGATTTGACCAATTCTTGGGCATCCTTGTAAATCGTGGGCCAAAAGAAACCGGAATCAAACACCTTTTTGGAGGTGTAATTTGGATTGTGGTGGCCCCCCGTGGGACCAGCATGGCAAGCCTTAAGAATTTCAGTGGCTTCTTGACCATATACACACCGCCGGGTGACTTGATCCGCACAGATTTCGAACAAGTAGGGGTCGTCCCAAAAGTAATGTTTGACATCTTTGAAAAATTTATTTTTTTGTTGGGACGACATCCCTTTCACAATGAAGTTACCCGCAAGATAGTTTGCAAAGTCGGCAAACCATGGGGTAATCGAGTCTCCACGAAATGAAACCGCATCGAGGGTTTCGAGAGGAAATGTTTCATTTATTTCCTTTTTCTCGAAAGAATTTTGGTAAGGGTTTTCAAGACGGGAGAGATGATCAGCAGCTAGGTTCTCAGCTCCTTTTTTATCACGAATAATGATATCAAATTCCTGAAGGAGGAGAACCCAACGAAGAAGTCTCGGCTTTGCATCTTGTTTTGCAAAAAGGTACTTCAAAGCCGAGTGATCCGTATACACTATGCTTTTTGTCAAGATCAAATATGACCGGAATTTCTCAAAGGCATACACCACAGCTAATAATTCTTTTTCAGTGGTGGTGTAATGACTTTGAGCCTCAGTCATCGTTTTGCTTGCATAGTGTATAAGCTGAAAGTGTTTAGACCTGCGTTGCCCCAAGACTGCCCCAATAGCAAAATCACTCGCATCACACATGAGCTCAAAGGGCAAGTCCCAATCGGGGGCAACAAGAATAGGTGCCTCGGTAAGCCTTTTCTTTAATGTTTCAAAGGCTTCGATGCACTCGGGGGAGAAGATAAAAGGAGCATCCTTTTCGAGGAGATGGGTCATAGGCCGGGCGATTTTAGAAAAATCTTGAATAAACCTACGGTAAAAACCGGCGTGACCCAAAAAGCTCCTAACACCTTTCACAGTCGTGGGATGAGGCAATTTTGCAATGACGTCCACTTTGGCACGGTCAACCTCAATCCCGTTTTTTGAAATTTTATGGCCGAGGACAATGCCCTCTTTGACCATAAAGTGACTCTTCTCCCAATTTAGACATAACTTTGTGTCTTCACAACGTTTTAGCATGCTGTCTAAATGGGAGAGACATGATTGGAACGAATCCCCAATGACCGAAAAATCGTCCATAAAGACCTCCATAGTTTTTCCGATCATGTCGGAAAAAATGGCCATCATACATCTTTGAAACGTGCCCGGAGCATTACATAAGCCAAATGGCATACGTTTATATGCGAAAGTTCCATAGGGGCACGTGAACGTGGTCTTTTCTTGGTCTTGCGGGTCAATGGGAATCTGAAAGTAACCCGAGAAACCATCGAGGAAGCAATAGTACTCATTCCCCGCTAATCTCTCGAGCATCTGATCCATAAAGGGCAGAGGAAAATGATCCTTACGAGTGGCGTCATTCAATTTACGATAATCAATGCAGACGCGCCAACCCGTAACCAAACGAGTTGGAATTAACTCATTTTCCTCGTTTGTGACAACAGTAATGCCACCCTTTTTTGGAACGCAATGAACTGGGCTGACCCAAGGACTGTCCGAGATAGGGTAAATCAATCCGGCATCAAGAAGTTTTAAAACCTCTTGTTTGATAACCTCGTGAATTTTTGGATTCACCCTTCTTTGTTGTTGGATTGCAGGTTTGAAATCGTCCTCCATTAAAATTTTATGAGTACAGAATTCAGGGTCAATGCCCTTGATGTCGGAGAGACGCCAAGCAATTGCTTGTTTATGAGACTTCAAAACCTTTATGAGAGCAGCCTTTTCCTCATCACTTAAGTCTTTGGCAATTATGACGGGTAATTTATCGTCACCCTCCAGAAATGCATATTCAAGATGAGGCGGCAAGTCCTTAAGTTCAACCTCAGGGAAGTCATCAGTTTTCTCAACATTTTTGACCTCCTCTTTATGAAGTTGTTGTGGTAGAACAGGAAGAGGAGAGGGATCTTCGTTTAACAATTTTTCAAGCATGAGAATATCCCTCTCGAGGTCGATCTCTTGGTTATCAACTCCATCGGGAATCGAATCACTTTTGAGAAACGCCTCCATTTCTTCTAAGATGAAGTCACTTCCCTCAAACGGAGTGAGGGAAGGAGAAGAATTGGCTATGACGGGGTGAGAAGACTGAGTGAGGTTTTCACTCGAAGAATCATCAATGAAACCTAAAATCTCTTGAGCATACTCCTCAGCAGCAACATCGATGACATCAATTTGATTCACCGACTCACAATCATAATTGGAGGAGTATCTCGAAGTTTGATTTAGGTTGAAGGTTATGGCTTCCGTTCCAACACGTAATGTGATCTCATGCTCAAATACATCGATAAGAGCTCGCCCAGTTCTAAGGAATCCCCGCCCAAGAATGAGAGGGACCCTTGAATCGGCATCAAAGTCAACAATCACAAAATCTGCCGGAAAATGGAACTTCCCCACTTTAACGAATACGTCCTCGGCAATGCCAATGGGACGAGAAATTGAACGATCGGCAAGCTCTAAAGTCATGCACGTGGGGGTAAGTTCGGGGAGAGAGAGTTTCTTCCACACAGAATATGGCATCAGGTTGATGCTAGCACCTAGATCGGCCAGGGCGAAGCAATCAACCATACCCGGGAAAGTACAAGGAATGAGGAATTTTCCGGGATCTCCAAGCTTTTCAGGAAGCTTTTTCAAAAGAACCGCAGAGCAGTTCTCATTCAGAGGAGTTCTTGCCATCTCAAATAATTTTTCTTTATTACTCAACAGATTTTTGATTGTCGA
Source organism: Artemisia argyi (assembly GCA_030686995.1). NCBI lineage: Eukaryota > Viridiplantae > Streptophyta > Magnoliopsida > Asterales > Asteraceae > Artemisia > Artemisia argyi. The sequence continues at coordinate 142,851,017 of CM060689.1, forward strand.
TGCAAACTTGGGCATCAAGAGAATAGCATCCGCGAAGCTGATATCAAAATGCAAATCTTGGAAGATTTGGAAAAATTTATCCATTTGGTGATTAGCTTTTTCGCGGAGCTTTTGTTCACTGAGACGTGATGGATAGGGAATAGAAGTTTTGGATTTAGGGTTGTCCACTGGAGTTTCTGGTGGTTCAAAGACAACTCCAGGTTTACATCTGGTTTCAGGAATAACATGAGGTTGGACGTGTGCTGTACTTCGTGGGCTAGGATTTTGCACTTTGTCCTTTGTCACCTCAGGTTCACGATTCACTACCTTTGGAGGAGAAGAAGAGGTAGTAGGAATCGCGGGTTCATCATATGAAGCACCACTTCGTGTTGTGATCGCCTTAGCATCGCCCCTCGGGTTAGCGATCGTGTTGCTCGGTAAAGTAGTACCTGAGCCCGAGGGTCGATCATTTAAAGACTTCTTGATGTCAGAAATCTGGCTGACCAGCAACTTGTTCAACTCTTCTTGGGACTTCATGAATTGTTTCAACAACTCGTCAGATGAAGGCCCGGTTGGAACAATGGCTTGATTCAGATGAGGAATATTTGGAGCTCGATTGTTCGGATTGGGACCTTGATTTTGAAAATTACCCTGATTAGGGTTGTTGTTCCCATGAAAATATCCCGGATTGAAATTACCCTGACCTTGGTTCCGATTTAAGTTTCCTTAATTTTGTTGTTGGAAACCTTGATTTTGGAATCCTTGGTTTTGATTGTGAAAACCGTGGCCCTGATTGAAATTACTTTGGTTTTGATAACCTTGGTTTTGATAACCTTGGTTCGCTCTATTTTGATTTTGGCCACGGTTTTGGACATTTTGGTTTTGATTAAAACCAGGAGGTCCAGGATAATGATGTTGAGGACGATAGCTGGGGTCCATAGGAGGGCGATATTGATTGCCTCCTTGATTTTGGGACCCAGCTACAGCATGAGCTTCATATGGGGTACCATCAGTAGCTGTGCAATTGTAGTAGGCATGCGGCCCACCACAAGTTACACAGACTTTCACTTTTTTAACCTCAGCAGGTGGAGGATGTTGTGGAAATGAGACTTTATTTATTTGGGCGAGAACCAAAGCTTGGATCGCTTCAGTGAGCTTGTCAATCTTAGCATCCGTGCTAGATTGACCCACAGAAGATGAAGTAGAAGGTCCCGCATTGATTTGAGAAACAATCGGTTTGCTTCGTGTAGAGCGGACCTTGGACTTGTTTTCTATGATTTGCAAAGCTTCTTTTGTGGTTCTACTCAAAAAATTTCCTCCCGCGGAGGCATTGAGAGAATCCTGGTCAGCTTAGCTCACACCATTGTAAAACGTATCGAGTTGCATCAACTCAGAGAAACCATGATGTGGACACTTGCGAAGTAATTCTTTGAAACGATCCCACGCTTCACCAAAAGATTCATCATATTTTTGAGTGAACTTTGTAATTTCGTTCTTAAGACTCGTGGTCTTGGAAGGTGGGAAGAATTCATTCACAAACTTTTTGACAAGATCTTCCCAAGTCTCAATAGATCGTGGAGGTTGTTTTTCAAGCCAAATCCGGGCTTGTCCCTCCAATGAGAATGGGAAGAGAAGAAGTTTTATTGCTTCACATGGGACATTCTTGTACTTGATGGTTGATGTGATTTTATTGAACTATCGAATATGAGCATGAGGATCGTCCCTCTCAAAACCGTAGAATTGACTTGAGGTTACAAGATTGAGTAACCCGGTTTTGAGCTCAAAACTATCAGCCACGATGGCTGGAACGACAATGGCATCTCCGTAACCCTCGATGGGTGCTTGGAGAAGTTCACACATGGGACGGTCTTCCGCCATGGTGATAGTGGGTGTGGCAACAGTACGGATCTCAGATCCGACTGTTGGTGCTGAACGTCTACGAGGTCTTCTAGGTTTTCGTACAAGCTCACGTAATGGGCTAGTAGACCTAGAAGAACGAGTGCGCATGCACTAGGAACAAAAATCAATCAAAACAAAGTCGAGACAAAACCACAGTGAACTTAAACCAATAATCACAAGTGAGTGGCTTCTTTTGAAAAGGTACACCACTCACAAGGATACAAAGGCAAGTTTTAATCTTTTTGATTTGGGAACTTATTTGTTCACACCCCCAGTTGGAAGGTGTTCTGTCTTGGTTTTCGACGGTTTATTTTTATGTAGAATTATTATTCACAAGAAAAGACGGACGTTTTTGTGTTTTGTGTATGGGTTTAAAAACTTTTGGAAGATATTTTTGGTATCGTTTCGTTTACCAAAATCGTTTTTCTTTAAGAATCACCTTAAAAGAAAGTCGAATCAGAAAACGTTACGATCTGTTTTGTTGTTTTTAATTTTTTTGGTGTTTTAACACTTTAGGAAAAGTGTTAATGACTTTTTTTTTGTATTTTGATTATGAAAATATACACAAGTGGTGGTATTTATACAGTGAAAGAGGTGAGATAACACTAATCTCAAATAACGCTATAGAAACGCGCACACTTCCCCGGCAGCGGCGCCAAAAGTTGATTGAGCCCGAACCACCTAACTTATATTGACCAAATAATGGTCAACAAAGTCAAATAGCCTAGGTCAATGCTCCGGGTAATATAAGGTATCACCAGGTCGTTAAGTCCCGTTGAAATGTGAATTGTAACTTTAGCGTATTCGTGATCGGGTAATTATTCACAGGAAAAGGTTATGACCAGAATTATTTGGAATTTATTAACAAATATAGCTTAGGAAAGCTACGTGATTGATTACGAGAATTTAGATTACAAAGATTTGAGCTAAAAACTAAAAACGTACGTTTTAATTAAAAAACGTATACAGACGCACAAAACAAAAAGTACAACTGAAGGACGGGAAGGGTTAAAAGTGTAAAATTGATATTTTTACAATCCCAATAATTAAAGAAAATTTTAAGAAAAATAAAAATTATTTTTACACTACTTAATTATTTATTATTAATTAATTACTAATTATCTATTTAATACTAATTAAACTAATTAGAATTATTAAAAATACTAAAAAGACTTAGAAAATTAAGAAATTTTTTATAAATCTAATTAACCATTACAGGAATCCTAAAAAATTATAAAAAGTTAATTTTATGTATTTTTAAACTAGTTAACTAATTATTATTCTATTTATTAATTAATATCTAATTAAACTATTTAAATTATGAAAACTATTAAATGAACAGTAAAAATTCTAGAAAAATTTATAAAAATGTTTTAACTAAAATACAAGCTAGAAAAAATATAAAAACTAGGTTATACTATATAAAATCTAATTATGCTATTTAATTGATTACTATTAATTAAAACTAAATTAAACTAAAATTAATTAGAAATACCACAAAAAGACAAAATAAAAATCTGGAAAAAATTTGTAAAATTATTTTAACCTAAAATATAATTTCTAAAAATATAAAAGTGACATATTACTTAGAAATAAATTAAAAAGAAAATTAAATTGATAAATCCTATTAAATAGAAGCTATCACTACTTTTAAAATTGGTTTTTTTGGATTTTTTCTTTTTCTAAACTAATAATTAACTAAAAACAACTATTTTTAATAAAAACACTTTTGATTTAACCCAAAGAATAAGCACTTGAAGTGCTTATTATACCCACAGTTGACTTTTGTTGACTGTGGAGTGTTATAAGCTCAAATGGGGGAATGTGGGGTCCACACTGATCAAATTTGGTTTCTCTGAGTCTTTTGAACAATAATAAGCAAGTGTTAAGCAAAGGAATGGCCTGAATAAGCCAAAAAGATCAAATAAGCACTTAGCTTATTGTTGACTGAGGCAGTTTAAGGGACAAGATTATTAATCAATTTCAGGTGGGGTCCACTATCCTAGGGGTCAAACAAAGGGTTCAAAACCACTCCCTGGTAGGAGGGGGGTTGAGGGGAACTAAAAACAGATGCCTTGGACCACTGTAGTGATCACAAACCACCACAAAAGGTGGTGGTGTGAAGATGGTCTGCTGAGAGCAGGGTAAGTGTATGCCCTGCAGGTCACTTTGTGGCCTTGTGGGGCCCAGTAAACAAAATCCTAAAAATCTGAGAAAATTCACAAAAATCAACAAAGTGGTGAATATTAAGCTTGCCAAATCTTAGACTCTAGAACCTTAAACCCAACAAGTTACAAACCTCCAAAGTTGGAGCAAAACAACTGAAACAGCATTTTGACTTTTAAGAATTTTACACCACTTTGACTTTTTTCAACTTTGATTGCTCAAATCTGATTAGATATACTATATTATGTTAGGATAATATGATTTTAAGCTAAACTAACAATCTAAGAGTGGTTATGATGAGTGGTGAGACCCAAGAACCTTGACAGTTAACTGTCAAGGTGATTGGAGTTGGTTTTTGACTTTGGGAGTTAATTACCCTCTAGAATTTGTTCAATTTATCTGTTTTAGAACTAAGCAAGATGGCAATACAAGATTGGTTCAAAGAACACCCCTCCCACACAGCCAAACAGACAAAACCAAACACCCCTTTAACTATCTGTTGTGAATTTTTACACATGAAAACTGAGTTTGAACAAAGATTGTCTGAAAATCATGGATTAATTGTGTCACAACCTTACTGAGAAACTATTACTAAGACCAAGTGAACACCTATATAACAAGCTAAATAAAAAAAATCACCTTGAGCTATTTTAATGAAAATGACCAAATTTCTAGCTGAGTTAACCTAGGCTACCAAATAAGCATGATTTGCAAATAAAAATAAGCATAAATAAGCCTGAATAGACAGAGATTAAGTACAACTAAATAGGTAATAAACTAGCTAAAATGATTAAGCTGAGAAATGGGATTTGAACTCACAACTGCTTCCTGAGCTCAACCAACAGAACCAAGGTCCAATGAACACCTAACACTCCCCATGGAGTACTAAAATACCCATTCCAATTTCTGATTCACTTTTGCACCATCTTCTTCTTCAATCTTCATATTTTTTTATTTTTCTTTTATTTTTCTATTTTTTTTTTTTTTTTTTTTTTTTTTTTTTGTATTTTTGATTTTTTACTTCTAAACTAAATTTAAAGTTTTTATAAGCTTAGATAAGCTTATATGGAAGCCTGAATAGGTATCTGAATCCAAATCAACAACTAGAAACAACAATTACTTGAGACAATTTTTAGACTAACATAGCATTTTCATAAGCTGAGAATTGTTTAAAACTTGGATTTCATTACTTGGAAATTTCAATATTACACTGAGATTACAAATGACTTAACTAAATTTAACTGAAAAGTAATTAAACATAAATATAAAGATTAAAATTACAATAAAAAACTAACTAACACCACTGCTGCTTCTTGTTCTTTATATACTGGTCCACTAGGGTTTCTTCAAGTCCATGATTACTTCCCACCATGATTTAGAACCATTGGATGACTGACTTTAATCCTGGCCCTTCAAATGCCTTTGGCGCCATTTTTCTTTTGTGTCAGGTCGAGGTGGAGTGTGGGCAAGAAAGAACAATTAAAACATTTTGGAGCTTAGTTTAAGAGTCAAGGGGGAGGGATGGTGTGCTGAGGTGGAAGAGAGGGGAGCAGGTTGCAAGTTGGAGGGGGGGTTGACCTTGGTTGACTGGGAAGGGAGGGTCGGTCAAAGGTGGGTTTTTGTTATTTAAAATGGTCAAGGGATTTGGGTGGGCTGTGTTAATGGATCAGACATGGTGTTGGGCTTGGTGGGCTAAGATTTGGATAAAAACAAAAGGTGTCCGTTTGGTAACTTAACATCACAAGGACCATTTTTGTAATGTTTGCAAACTTGAGGGGCTGTGATAGTAACTTTCCAAAAGTAACCATAAGGACTTATTTTGACACATTTGAGAATTACAAGGATGAAAATTTATATTTCCCAAAATAAAAATACCCGGGGACCAAAATTGCAAATTTCCAAACTCCGGGGACTAAACTTGTAATTTTCTCAAAATTTTCATCCAGGGATTAAAAGTGGTTTTTATGAATTCCCAAGGACCAAAATTGATTTTTCATTCAAAATTATCCCACCAGGGACCTTTTCTGCCAATATTTGAAATTCCAGGGACCATTTATGTCAATTTTGGATTTTAAGGGGTAAAAGTGTAATTTTCTCAAACTTTTTCACCCAAGGACTTATTTTTATAATTTTTGACTTTTCTTTGCCTTGGGTTGACTTTTCTTTCATTTTAAACTTCCAGGGACTAGTTTTGCCAAATTTTGAAACTTGAGGGACTGAAACTGCCAATTGTGCAAACTTTGTTCGTTTTTCGTTTATTTTTAAACATTTTGCATCTAATAACATATAAAACACACTTTTGGGATAATTTGTGCATTTTGATGCATTTTTGGGTGTTTTTGGATGTTTTGGCAGTCCAGATACGGTAAAAATGATGAGTGTTTGAGCACTCATCATATATCTTTTTACATTTTTAGGTTTTATTAAATTTTAAATAAATTAGTAATTATAAAACAAATATTTTAAATTTATTTAATTTGCATTTAAGCCCCTAAGGCTTGCAAACTCCTACTATAGTTAAAGTTGTTTTTGTTTACGTTTAAATATTAAACGTTTACGTTTTCCAGTTCCTTTTCATTTGTACTTATCTGATTTCACGTATTAGTTGATATAGCTTATCAAAGCTATTCATACTTATATTTCAGTAGTACAATCACTTAAACCCTTTTCCTGTTCAATTCACCTGATCTCGAAGTCGTTTTATTTCAGATTTCACGCCTCGTTGGGATTTAACGATCCGGGGAAACACTAAACTCCACGGAGTATTGGTTTAGACTGTTTGACTTGTTGACCATTACTTGGTTAATATTATCTGACTGTCTGAGGCCAATCAAATATCTCACAATTTCTTCGCTCCTCGTACTCCTCAATCAAATGGCGTAGTAGAAAGAAAAAATAGGTCACTACAAGAAATGAGTAGAACTATGTTAAATGAACAATCCATCCCACAAAAATTTTGGTGTCACACAGTAGATACATCAACTTATATTTTAAATAGGGTATCAATTAGAAGAATTATAGGAAAAACTCCTTATGAGTTATTAAGAGGTAGAAAACCAAACTTAAGCTACTTTAGGGTATTTGGATGTAAATGTTATATTTTAAACACTAAGGATTACCTCACTAAGTTTGATCCAAAATCATATGAAGGAATATTTTTAGGATACTCACAAAATAGCAAAGCATATATAATACTTAACAAACACTCCATGAAAGTAGAGGAATCACTAAATGTAACATTTGATGAAACACCACCACCTCCTAAAACATTACCTTTAGAAGATGATGATTTAGTCGAAGATGAAGCTATTGAGGTTAGTAAAACAAAACCCATAGGAAATGATAATGAAAACATTCACTTAGAAAATAACGAAACTGTTAATATTAAAGAATCTAGATCACATCCATTAGATAATATAATAGGACATCTTAACCAAAGAACCCTTAGGTCACAAGCCCAAGATAAAAACAATTTCTTTTGTTTCCTCTCAGCAATAGAACCTAAGAATATTAGAGAGGCTTTAAAGGATGAAAGTTGGGTTATAGCTATGCAAGAAGAATTAAATCAATTTAAGGCAAATGATGTTTGGGAATTAGTCCCAAATCCAAAGAATATAACCATCATAGGAACCAAATGGGTATATAGGAATAAGTTAGATGAGAATGGAATAGTTACTAGGAATAAAGCTAGATTAGTTGCCCAAGGTTATAATCAACAAGAAGGAATTGATTATGATGAAACTTATGCCCCCGTAGCTAGACTAGAATCGATTAGGATATTACTTGCCTATGCTTGCGCCCTAGATTTTAAGTTATTCCAAATGGACGTGAAAAGTACATTCCTTAACGGTTTTATCAATGAGGAGGTATATGTGGCACAACCTCCAGGATTCATTGACTTCGCAAAACCTGATTATGTTTATAAGTTAAAGAAAGCTTTGTATGGACTCAAACAAGCTCCCAAAGCTTGGTATGATCGATTAAAAGCTTTTCTTATTAAACATGATTATTCCATGGGAATGGTAGATAACACTCTTTTCACTAAAAGGAAAGACCCAAATCTCATCATTGTCCAAATATATGTTGATGACATTATATTTGGATCGACTTGTCAAGACATGTGTGATGAATTTGCCAAAATCATGCATGATGAGTTTGAGATGAGTATGATGGGTGAACTTAACTTCTTCCTAGGATTACAAATAAAACAATTAGAAGATGGAATATTTTTTAACCAATCTAAGTACATTAAGGAAATGCTTAAGAAATTTGGCCTAGAAGACTCAAAACCCATGAAAACTCCCATGTCTACGGAAGTAAAGCTCACAAAGGACGATGAAGGTGAGTCTGTAGATAACACCAAGTATAGAGGAATGATAGGTAGTTTACTATACTTGACGGCAAGTAGACCCGACATCATGTTTAGTGTCTGCCTTTGTGCCCGTTTTCAAGAGGATCCCAAAACCTCTCACCTAGAAGCTGTTAAGCGTATCTTCCGATACGTTAAAGGCACTATACACTTAGGATTATGGTATCCTAAGGGATCCGACATAGAAACCATCGTATATGCGGATTCGGATCATGCGGGAGACTACGTAGATAGAAAGAGCACTAGCGGTATTTGCACGTTTATGGGATGTTGTCTAACATCTTGGTTTTCGAAGAAGCAAACCGCTCTTGCTATTTCTACCACCGAAGCCGAATATGTAAGCGCTGGAAGGCATGTCAACAAGCACTATGGATGAAACAAGCTCTCGCAGACTATGGCATTAGGTTAGAAAATGTCCCCATTATGTGCGATAACAAAGGTGCGATAGATTTAAGTAAAAATCCGGTGCAACACTCTAGGACTAAACACATAGAAATACGCCACCATTTTCTTAGGGATAATGTACAAAAGGGAAATATATCTATAGAAAAGGTTGCATCGGAAGACAACATTGCGGATATATTCACAAAACCCCTTAAGCGTGAATTATTCAACCACTTGCATTTAGGATTAGGAATGATGGAACAAATTGACTAAATTATATTGAATTAATACAAATTTATACTTGCAAAAAATTTATTTTTCTTCCATTTCATTTTTTTTTAGTCTAGGAATCTATTTCGCACAAAAATAAAGATTGGGAAAATTAATTTTCTTTGCATAAACTCCTTTGTAAAAACCAATCAATTCTCTTTAAAAAATATTCTCACATTTAGGAATCACATGAAGAGCATTTTCCTTGCATTGTTGACTAATACTAAAAACATTGGAACTCTCACATAAATTGTCAAGGTATATAATCTAATATATGTCTTTGACACTCATGATCGAGCAAAAATTGAATCAAGGAGATAATTTGGATTGTTTCTTAGGATCATTATTTCTTTTTGCGTTTAGGAGTCGAAACACTCACAACTCCACATTTGTTACATATAGACACACACTAGTACAAATTCACTAATAATGTTGTCATCTTGATCCATCACTAGTTTTTCACTCACTAGTTGCCTTTGCCTTTAATCTAAGATAGGTGCCTTAGAAAGTTTAAGTGATCTTGCCTTTACTTACTGATGAGGCGAAAAATGATCCGTTTTTAGGGGGTCATTTAAGCCCGAATATGAATTTATTTGATCAAATATTGCCCTAAATCATTCCTTTTGTGATTTTAGGTACTTTGGGAGTGAAATCTGGAAAAGGAAGCAATTCAGACGTTTTTGGAGCATAAAAGTGAAGAAAACGCCAAAGTCTTAATTTTCAATGCTGGGAACAGTGCATGACGGCGTCAAGAGTAGTTCCCTGACGGCGTCAAGAGTAAAATTCCATGACGACCCAGAAGAGTTTTGACGGCGTCATGAAGGTAGGGCGTCAAGAGTAAAAGTCATGACGGCCTGGAAATAAATTATTCTTGACGGCGTCAAATGTAGATCTAGGCAGTCCGAGGATTGTTTTGGCGGCGAGGTGACGGCGTCACCTAATTGGTCTTGACACCGTCAGACCCCTTTTCCTATATATAGTTTTCTAGTTTTTCACATTTAAAGAGAGAAGTTTTGGGAGAAACCCTAAGTACGATTTTGGTGTAACTTTACAGGTTTTTCAAGGGTTCCAACCCCTTGATACCTTGCATGATTAATCAAGATAAGTGTTCTTCTAATTCAATCAATATGTCTATGTGTTGGTTGTCTATATCATGTTCTTGTCTTAATTCCATCATGCTAGGCTAGATCTATCTTGTGTTTGCTTAGATCTAATGAAACCTAGATATTGATTATGTGTTGATTACTTGTTTATTCTTGTCTTGGATGAATGATTTATATGTTAGGCTTAAGAAAACTGGCAGATCTCCAATTGGTAACATGCTTGAACGTCTTAAGAAACATGAACCAACGCGCACTAGGTCTTTATTGGTTGTATTTAATGCATGAGCCACTGTTTACAATCCCTATAGTTGTGCTGGGCATGGTGTAGGAGGAGATAAGAGCTCATTGAATTGGGGAGTTATGTGTGCCACCCCATGAATGGTATTAAGGAATACGATCCGTCATCGATGCAATTATAACAAGTAATTAACGTGTAAAAGATATCTAGGGAGTAGTGAAATCTAAGTAAACACATTTTCTCCAATTACTGCTCACAACCTTAGTATAATTTAGTTTATTTTCATTTTTAGTATTTTATTTTGATTGCATCTTTAGTATTGGGTTAGTTGATTAGCAACTAATTCCGCCCAAATCTTTCAACCCCGAGATTTTAATTTGTTTTCCATAAAATATAAAAACACAAAAATAATCATCCCTCACCTTTAGAACTAGTATTTAGGCTTTCTAATCCTAGCGACACTATTCCTAAGCTGAACGATCAATCCCCCGGTACTTGTCACTATACTATACTACAACGATCAGGTACACTGCCTGGTGGGGGTTGTAAGCTTCTCAAGATCCCTTGAGAGGTAAAGCCTGTTGTGATTCCCACGCATCAAGTTTTTGGCGCCGCAGCCCGGGGAATAGTTATTGTCTAGGTTAGAATTTCTTTTTATTAGGTCTACTTGCTAGATTCCTTTCTAGTAAGATTTTTTTTTTTTTATTTTTAGGTCTTCTTTAGTCTATCTCATTTCTTTTTGCTTTTGTTCGTAACTCTTTGCCATCCGACATCATGGAAGGTGGTAACATCTTTGAACCCGTCATCCCACCACAATAAAACCCACCACTAGAACCCCTTAGGCCCCGAACCTTAGGAGAGTATTCCCGACCTAGCCATCAAGGCTACCGAAACACCATTGAGCTCACCGGAGCCAATGTGACCCCCTTGCGATCCGACACCATCCGGTTGGTGCAAAGCGGATGTGCATTCCATGGACTTCGTTCCGAAGATCCAAACCAACATCTTAAGGACTTTCTCAAAATCGTAGATTCCATAGACCTAGGTGTTGAAACTAGAGAGACCACCCGTTTACGCCTATTCCAATTCTCTCTACGGGATCAAGCTAGTCAATGGCTTGAGCGTTTACCCGCGGGATCCATCACCACATGGGATGATCTCACCACTCGTTTCCTTGTTCAATTTTTCCCACCGGGGAGAACTACTAAGCTTAGAAATGACATCTTGACGTTCCAACAACGTCAAAATGAAACCTTTTATGAAGCATGGATTCGATATAAAGACCTACTCCGAAAAGTCCCTCATCATGGCATCGAACCATGGCTCCAGATCCAAATCTTTTACGATAAGGTTGACTATCAAACAAGGAGAGCCATTGATTACGCAGCCAAGGGTAGGCTAAATAGACTTAGCGTTGGCGAGTGCTGGAAAGTTCTTGAGGGGTTGGCACAATACGAAGAGGAAGGATGGGAGGACCCGATGCTCCCAAGCAAGGTAAAACTTGACTACGCATGTGCCACCCAAGAACAGTTGTTAGAAAGCATCGAGAAACAGGTAAAAAATTTGATAGAGTATTGAGAAACTGGCTGCTGAACCCGTGTGGAATCATAATCCACGTAGGAATACGGTCATCAACCAGAATTTTCCTGAACGCTCACGACAAGAGGAATTCGAAGGGATAATGGTAACCTTCATGGATAATCAGGAAAAACAAATCCAGCATCTAGAGGCACGCATGGAAAGCACTTATAAAGCTTTTATGAATTTCGCAGACCAATTCATATCAAGGGTCAAGGAAAAGATCAAAGAAAATTCCGTACCTAAAAAAATTGAAAAAGTCTTCGAGGTGTCAACCCCTTTGGTGTTTGACCAAGAGGATAGCGGGAAATTTTCCCCAAGTGCTTTACCATTAACTACCCCCCGTTCTCATGAGCACCCCCATGCAGAGAAAAGTTCGCAATTCCATAACATTTTCGTTGGATGTTTGCGAACTACATTCCCGAACTCATCCAAAAAACGTTCTTTTGGTTTTAAACCCGGTGTAAAGAGGTCGCACCTAAAAAACACCACTGATTTGAAACCCTCTATGGAACAACATCTCTCTTTTCACACCAATGACCCGAGCACCGGGTTCGACTTAGCCAAAACGTCATCCAACCCCTTTTACAACCTTACCTCTTTCCGTGACAGTAATGAGACGTTCGACCCTGGTGGACCTCGTTAACGGAATAGCTACTCATGGGTTTTACTAATGTTTAGCTATTCACGCGTAGTGCAGGGACTAAACATGGAACTACTCCAATTCTCACCTTACACGGGCATCTGACGGCGTCAGATTTAACTCTTGACGCCGTCAGCTCGATGGATCAGCAATATTAACCCAAAACCAATGACTTTCAACCCATACCCCACAAATCTCACCCAAAGTGCTGCTGCTACTCCGATTCTCCACCCTCCAATTCGACGTCTTCCGCATCCAATCTCCACTTGGTAAGTGATTTTTCTTCATCCTTTTTCGATCAATTGTCCTTAGGACCCATCAATTTGGAAAACCCCTTTCGCCCGAAACCCCATTCTTGACCCATTATTAACAAATCGTAATGCCATCCATTTGGTGGTTTGTAAACATGGGGGTACCCGTTGATTATGTTATCTCACTCGAATTATGCATTAGATTAGGGAAAGCCACTCATGCCACGGATTCTTTGACCCCCCACCCATGTTTTCTGATTAAATGAGCGTTTGGGTAATGGGTTAAGAGTTTGAAAATTGATTTTTCCCTCGCATTTGCATGATTCGGATTCTGATCCATCTGACGGCGTCAGGATTACTCTTGACGGCATCAGATGTGTCTGACTGCATAAAGTTCATCAAAATTCTCGTTCTAATCGTTTCCGTTCACTCCACCTTTTTCCAGGAAAATAAGCAAAAGATCTCGTCAACATAAGGGCAGTTCCTCTAGATCTCAAAGGGTCAATTATGGAGAATTGGTCCATAGTTGGAGCGAGTTTGACAATGTTGGTGCTAACACCAAGTATGCGGAGCTGTGTAACCACCATATTGATGTTGGGGCTGTGGTTGACTGGGATTTTCTAAGGGCCCAAGGGTTGGAGGCTGCATTTTTAGAGAGGATCCATACAGACGGGTTTGCGGGTCCACAGTGGGAGAGGTTGTTTAGGATTAGAGAGACAGTGTATAGTGAGTTGGTGAGGGAATTCTTTGCGACCTTCCGTTTTGATCAGGCTGAGGCTAGGACAGGTGTGGGGGGCACCACTGTGTATTTTAGGCTAGGGGAGAGTTACGGTCATGTTCAGTGGCTGAGTTTGGTTGGAGGATTGGGTTGTATACTAGAGAGGAGGTTGATGGGACTTTTATGCAGAGGTTGTTACATGGGGAGACTCAGAGGAGTGAGATGAGGTGTATCACTTTTTGGCTGACCATAGGGGATGGGGTCTACACCTCGACTACCGGGGCAGCATCCATCAGGGACCCCGTAGCTAGGCTAGTCCACAGGTGCATCACATACAGCCTGTTAGGACGTCATGGCACCACTCACCGTGTCACTGCTTCAGACCTGTTCTACTTGTACACCATCTTTTCAGCGGATGTCTACTACAACATCCCATTTCGGGTGGCCAGTTATTTGAGGACCAGTGTGGGTGAGAGGGATATTGACAGGGTGTATGGGGGGATGTTCGTGACCCGGTTGGCTCGTTCCTATGATCTTCTTACTCCTCCGATCATGGGGTATTTGAGCGACTGTGGGGCATGTAGGGTAGTGAGGGCTAAATCCCTCAGGCAGATGAACATTGTGATGCCTGAGAGGAATGGGACCTATACTTGGTATGAGGTAGGGGGCCAGATATTGAGGAGGATGCTAATGATGAGGTAGATCCCCAGCAGCATCAGTTCCAGGGGTATGAGGAGGGGACGGCTGACTACTATCGACACATGAGTCGGGGAGACTGGCAGGCACACCAAGGTGCCTGGATGGGTCAGATGGACGCATGGCGAACCACCACTGACCAGCGCTTTGATTGGATGTATGATCATACCATCCGCCAGATGCAGCACCTCTCCACCCGAGATCAGCTTGAGCCTCACCTGCAGATTGACCCCTTCCCAGGCCGCGAGACTGACTACCCTCCCAACGGGTACACCGGACACCTCCCTCCTGGCTATGACTACCGCTTTGGTCCTCCTCCCCAGTGACTCCTCTTGATCTCTGTTGTCTTTGAACTATTTATTGATGGTTGTGTAATTTGAAACATTTGGTACTGTAATAGCTTAGGATGCGGCCTTTGTTGGCCTTGAACAATTTACTTTCATGTTTACGTTTGTTTGAAATAATTAATGGTGCTCATGGTGACATTATTCATTTCATGTGTTCTTATTTGTGTGATTTTATTTGTTTGTTTGTTATTTGCTTCCGTATGCATGCTTTATTTTTATTGTTGGTAGATCATGTTTCTAAACTAAATAGTGGAAATACTTTACTTTGTTGTTTTGGCCTAGTCTTAACTCCACCTAAAGGTATTTTTGCAAAAGATAAGTGTAAGGGGAAACCCCAAATATGTTTTTAAGAAACAAACCGATCATGATTCTCCACAATATTAAATGAACATGTATATTCGTACTTGTTAGAGTCAAATGCTTGTATTGAGTCATAATGAAGTTTTGCAGGATTTTCCAGGAAGTAGGACCAAGTTTTTCCAGAAATTTTCCGAAAACTTAACATAAGAATTTCTGCAAGTCAATTCTGACGGCGTCAGGAGTTTACTCTTGACGGCGTCAGGAGTAAAAATCTGGAAATTTTACCGGTTTTGTTTTTCTAACGGAGTCTTATGGTTTTTGTGAATTATTAAGTTTTATAATCACCAGGAGATCTGCAAACTTCATTCCACAAGCATTATATCTTATCTTGTTTTCTAGGATTTAGTAACTTATATAGGATGCCGCCGATTTTACGCGAGGTTGTCTTGTCTATTTTGTCAGGTTTTACAGGTTATGTATGACAAGAAGATGATTTATATTCTGGAAGGGAAGCTTTGATTGTTCATTTTCTTGGAAGAAGATTTAACCTGGCCATCCTATTATCCATACCGAGCGAATCAGGGGAGTATTTGATTTCATTCTCTTTACTTTTTCACTTTTACATTCTTTACTTGAACATTGGGGACAATGTTCATCTTAAGTGTAAGGGGAGGGTAAAAAGATGATACCTTACATATGCACTTTCGCTTGAGTTTGTTTTGTTTGATGGTAGATGTGTAATAAAACTATGAGAAATACTTGTTAGTGCAATTTTAGCGCCAAATTTAAAATTTTTTACAACATTTAGGAGTGAAACTTTAGCCATAGCAAGCGTCTCATGGATAGGAGATTGTATGACTAGCACATAACCGTATATTCAGAAAAATTTTCCACCCAAATATGTGAGGTTCGCCTTTAGATTTGATAGGAAAAGCATTTACTATTAGTGCTTATGAGTGTACCGGTAGTATTTAGATTCTAGAACTTGCGTTAGTGATGCATCCCGAGACCGCTAGTGAGACTACATTCGTGTAGTAGGATTTACTACATGATAAGAGGCATTAGGATTACCCTTGTGTTAAACCCGTATCATAATTACTTGACCATTTAAGTCATATTACTTGGCTAGTTAAGTCAACTAATTTTTCCCACACCCTTAGCGTTGTACTCATTTTTAGTACACGAAACCCCTATTACACCCCTTCGAGCCTATCTTTTCGTTTCTAACTTTAAGCATTTTACTTAAAGGAAGAATTTGTTACACCCCACTTAAATGTACAACCAAATCGCCTTAGCCTTCCGTGTATGCGCTCATTTTTAGTGCATTATTGTTATTTGTTAAACCCTAAGTTAACTATCTAATTGATTACATGGTTGCTAAGTCGAGTCATATCCATGTACATATTGTTTTGGGACGATTGGGACTCATGGGTAAGTACTTATTTATGGAGTAATGGGGAAGAACATCATTTATTACCCCATATGTGCGTTAATCTTAAAAGTGCTCCAAGTGTTTTGATTTTCTTAATTCGAGTCATTATATTAGTTTAATGTAAAGTATGTAAAGATTCAAGTGTAAGGGGAATGTTCATTCCCTATGATGTATTATTTTGGATAGTAGGGTAAGAGTGTATGCAAAAAAAAAAAAAAAAAAAAAAAAAAAAAAAAAAAATAGGAAAGAGAAAAAAAAACATACGGACTACCATCCCTTTTTATTCTATGTTCATTTTATGTTTTTGTTATTTTTCATTTATTAGCTTAAGTCGAGTCTAGTCTTGGCTTAGCAACGCCATCTTGTACATGTAATTAACCAAGATTGTTAACTCGCCACCAGTAAAACTTCCTTTATCCAACAAAACCGTGTATTTCATATCCCTACACCTAACGTTACAACCCTTTAAAAGACCTCTTTGATAGTTTATCCTAGGTGCTTACGCCATGTGGTGGAGGTTTGATCCTTTCCCAAGCCTATGGTAATCTATTTTGCTATGACAGGTAGTGAGAGATATCTTCCGTTTCCATATTGTAATTTACACTTTATTACACCTGAGAGATGTGAGTATCTAAACACTATTTGTGAGGTGCTTGTGTATGACCTCCGTGCTTGTCTATTGGTCTTTAGTGGAACGATTATTTGTTGTAATTACTTTTATATTAGTGTTAAATGACCCCTAACTTGTCTTTTGAGTAGAATAAAAGCGCATTTGCTTGAGGACAAGCAAATCTCAAGTGTAAGGGTATATGATGAGGCGAAAAATGATCCGTTTTTAGGGGGTCATTTAAGCCCGAATCCGAATTTATTTGATCAAATATTGCCCTGAATCGTTCCTCTTGTGATTTTATGTACTTTGGGAGTGAAATCTGGAAAAGGAAGCAATTCGGACGTTTTTGGAGCATAAAAGTGAAGAAAACGCCAAAGTCTTAATTTTCCATGCTGGGAACAGTGCATGACGGCGTCAAGAGTAGTTCCCTGACGGCGTCAAGAGTAAAATTCCATGACGACCTAGAAGAGTTTTGACGGCGTCATGAAGGTAGGGCGTCAAGAGTAAAAGTCATGACGGCCTGGAAATAAATTGTTCTTGACGGCGTCAAATGTAGATCTAGGCAGTCCGAGGATTGTTTTGGCGGCGAGGTGACGGCGTCACCTAATTGGTCTTGACGCCGTCAGATCCCTTTTCCTATATATAGTTTTCTAGTTTTTCACATTTAAAGAGAGAAGTTTTGGGAGAAACCCTAAGTACGATTTTGGTGTAACTTTACAGGTTTTTCAAGGGTTCCAACCCCTTGATACCTTGCATGATTAATCAAGATAAGTGTTCTTCTAATTTAATCAATATGTCTATGTGTTGGTTGTCTATATCATGTTCTTGTCTTAATTCCATCATGCTAGGCTAGATCTATCTTGTGTTTGCTTAGATCTAATGAAACCTAGATATTGATTATGTGTTGATTACTTGTTTATTCTTGTCTTGGATGAATGATTTATATGTTAGGCTTAAGAAAACTGGCAGATCTCCAATTGGTAACATGCTTGAACGTCTTAAGAAACATGAACCAACGCGCACTAGGTCTTTATTGGTTGTATTTAATGCATGAGCCACTGTTTACAATCCCTATAGTTGTGCTGGGCATGGTGTAGGAGGAGATAAGAGCTCATAGAATTGGGGAGTTATGTGTGCCACCCCATGAATGGTATTAAGGAATACGATCCGTCATCCATGCAATTATAACAAGTAATTAACGTGTAAAAGATATCTAGGGAGTAGTGAAATCTAAGTAAACATATTTTCTCCAATTACTGCTCACAACCTTAGTATAATTTAGTTTATTTTCATTTTTAGTATTTTATTTTGATTGCATCTTTAGTATTGGGTTAGTTGATTAGCAACTACTTCCGCCCAAATCTTTCAAACCCGAGATTTTAATTTGCTTTCCATAAAATATAAAAACACAAAAATAATCATCCCTCACCT
This sequence comes from Artemisia argyi, assembly GCA_030686995.1. Lineage (NCBI taxonomy): Eukaryota > Viridiplantae > Streptophyta > Magnoliopsida > Asterales > Asteraceae > Artemisia > Artemisia argyi. The sequence continues at coordinate 142,869,431 of CM060689.1, forward strand.
TTAGAACTAGTATTTAGGCTTTCTAATCCTAGCGACACAATTTCTAAGCTGAACGATCAATCCCCCGGTACTTGTCACTATACTATACTACAACGATCAGGTACACTGCCTGGTGGGGGTTGTAAGCTTCTCAAGATCCCTTGAGAGGTAAAGCCTGTTGCGATTCCCACGCATCACTTACCTCCTCTTGCTTATTATGTGTTGATTATTTGCTCTTTTGTCTATATGTTCTTGCATGCATGATATATCTTGATTAGATTAGATTCTATATTGCCTAAGGGAATTGAACTTGCTTGAACTCTAATCCAAACACACAACCTTTCTGCAAATTTTCTGCCAAAAACCCAATTTTGGCAACCTGGAAATCACCAGATGGGCGGCCCCCTTAATTTTGTAAGGCGGCCCCCTTAATCATTAAGGGGACCGCCCTATAATTAAGGGGACCGGCCATCTGATGGTCGGATTTACAGAATCTTTTCTGCTTTTTAGCCCATTTCAACCTACATTTCCCAATTTTCACCAACACATTTTGTCCTATCCTCCCAAACAAACTTTATCCATCCATAAACACACAAATCTTACACTATAAATACCCCCAATCCTCAAAACTCTTCACTCATCCCTTTATGGCTTCTCCAAACAAACCCAAACCAAAAGCCTCAAGGCTTGCAAGAATGACGAAAAAACCCGTTTGGTGAAGAAAAAGCCCTCGAAACAAATCCATCATAACAAATGAAGTTGGAAGTCACTCAACACAACCAACCACTTACTTCCCAAACTTTCCACCAAATTCACAAGGACATTCATTTGATCCTCTTTACAAACCATACAACATTGGCCAAACATCTTCCTTCATGTCAAACCACTCATCTCATCCTCCAATCACTTGTAATGATCCATACAAGTTTGATCAACCATCCCACTACAACTGCAACTACACAAACCAAATTCATCATATCAACACAATGACTTTCTCCGCATTACCACGGAAAAGCAAAAGTTCCGTGATGCAATATCACAAATCCATGATCTTTGTGATCTCAATGCCATGCATCTTGCACAACGCAACAAAGGGCAACATCCATCATCACCCTACAACAATTGCCTTCCTCACTCTCTCAACTTGGATCAAGTTACAAACCACACTCACTATTGCCCTTGTTGCATCTTCCTTCAAAAACAAATCCTATACTTGAGTGAAGATATTTCTTGGATTGAATATCTCCTCACTCGACCTCATCCCATTCCACCCTTAACACGATACAATATCGTAAGGTCCACCTCTTACGCTCCATACCCCACTCCATATCCTTCTCCATCTAACAACTAAGCTTTATGCTTATGTTATCCTTCAAGCAAATAAAACAATCAACCATGAGTTGCAAGCAAGTCCAAGTGCTCTTTTAGGTAATATAGGACTATGTCTTTTCTTTTGCTTTATTATGATTAATATGCCTTAAGCATATTAAATGTTGTAATGCTTTCTATGATGCTTGAATGAATCTATTTTTATCATTATTGCTTTGCATGTATATGTGCCTTGCTCTCTTCTAATATTTTGTGTAGCCAAGATTTACATAGCTCATTCCCTTGGTGCTCTCAAATGAGGGGGAGCATACATCAAGGGAGAGCTTTAACCTTTTTGATTTTACAAAAAGGGGGAGAAGAGAATGTTAAGCTCTAAATACTTGTCTAAAAATTATTTTTTTAGACCCAATGAGTTTAAGGTTTTGTAATCATCAAAAAGGGGGAGATTGTTGACATAAATAATGTCTTAAAACATTGTTAGGATATTAACAATGTCTCTATGTTTTGATAATTACAAAACATAAACTCATTAATCTAAAACTTATGATGTAAACAAGTTTTTAGTGTTTAATATTTGTCTTTGCATCCATATCACTTAAGGTATAAATAAACAAATGGTTTATTACATTTCATGATCAAAGGAAATTTTTCTAATCACTAGAATTTTTATAAAATGTATTAAACATCTTATATCTTTTACAAAATTACTTTTGGAATTAAAAGAATATGTTTAATTCATTATAAATATATGATTTCAAATTTCCAACCAAAAATAGCAAATTCTATCCAGAAAAATATTCCCCACTAAAAGACAAGAAAAACCAACGTTCTGAAGGGGCGGCCCCCTTAATTCCTTAGGCGGCCCCCTTAATCATTAAGGGGACCGGCCACGCTCCAGAACAGTATTTTTCTCCCCTATAAATACTGGTTCACTCCTCAGAATTTTCTCACCTTTTGCACTTCTAAACTTTCTGATCTAGATCCATATTTCTATTCTCTTATCATTTGATCATAAGTGTATAATTCTTTGTTTCAAAGTGATCCAAACTTCATCCTCTCAAGTGCAAGAGAAGAATACTTCTATCCTCCAAGACAAGAAGTATTACAACTTGTTGGGATCTCCACATCCAAGTTGTTGGTGCATCATCAAAGATCATTTACATTATTCTTTGTGAAGATTGTTGTGAATATTTGATTGTAGATAGTTGTGCTAGATATATAGATTGTGTGATTAGTTCGTAGCTTGGTGTGAAGAAGAAAAGTTAGGAACTAGATTGGTGTGAAGAAGATAGGTGTGGAGTAGTTAG